>CM035093.1:28858109-29322923 GCA_020205505.1 Panax japonicus | reverse complement strand
CTATCTTAAAATTAATTATTATAAAATATACTTTATAATAATCAATATTCTAAAATAAATTTACTTGTAAATATTCATGTAATAATATATTTTATTTACCACATAAATACATATACACATAATCTTGTACAAATCCTCATCCTTAAAATAAAAAAAAAATTTATACGCAAAATTTAAGATTTATTTATATAGAAAATATCGGTTGTCACAGATGAAGACTCTGAACAGGATGAAAATCAATTCAATGTATTAGCAGGAGAAAGTCAAGAACCAGAACCCACCATGGGAGACTTTTGGGATTCTCTAACATCGATGATTTCTGAAAAGATGGCACAGGACAAAAAAGGCAAAGGAAAGTCGTAAAGACATTCCACTACTCGTAAGACATTCCACTACAGCATCAATTATCAGAGATGACAGTCACCTGTCCACTACAGTATTCCCAATTATCAGAAGAAAACAAGCACAATAGCTCCACTATCAGAAAGTAGCAGCCAGTTGTCCCTTATAATCAGAAGACGCTAACCAGCTGTAATTCACTCAACCGACAGCTTGTCTCATGCCTTCCACTTCCCACGGCTGAGAGTTAAAGAAGAAAAGAAAAGGACTGCCAAGTGACTCCACTATCTAGGATACACCAGATCCTTCCTTATCTTCTTACTTGTATAAATTGGGAGACCTCACCCATTGTTGTGGCATAACTTTCTTTAGTTTTCATTAGTGCTCTCTCTGTATCTCCCCCTCTGTAAAATATTTGATAAATAAATAAATTTGAAGTTTGAAGACATTCGAGATTTTCTTGTAAGTTTTAAATTATTGCTTCTGTGAATTATTATGTTTCTCTACTTGAACTTTTAGATTACCATACAGAAAATAGTAATCGTTACAAAACAGCATATCAAACTGCTACAAACAATTATAACCGTTCTTACCCATGAATCGAGGAGATTCATTTAAAGAATAAATATTGGAATATAATATCTTGTTATAACAAAGATATGCTGTTATAGTAATAATTGTTTGTAGCAGTTTGACATGCTGTTTTGTAACGATTACTATTTTCTGTATGGTAATCTAAAAGTTCAAGTAGAGAAACATAATAATTCACAGAAGCAATAATTTAAAACTTACAGGAGAATCTCGAATGTCTTCAAACTTCAAATTTATTTATTTATCAAATATTTTACAGAGGGGGAGATACAGAGAGAGTACTAATGAAAACTAAAGAAAGTTCTGTCTCAATAATGGGTGAGGTCTTCCAATTTATACAAGTAAGAAGATAAGGAAGGATCTGGCGTATCCTAGATAGTGGAGTCAGTTGGCAGTCCTTTTCTTCTTTAACTCTCAGCCGTGGAAAGTGGAAGGCATGAGACAAGCTGTCGGTTGAGTGAATTACAGCTGGTTAACGTCTTCTGATGATAGGGGACAACTGGCTGCTACTTTCTGATAGTGGAGCTACTGTGCTTGTTTTCTTCTGATAATTGGGAATACTGTAGTGGACAGATGACTGTCATCTTCTGATAATTGATGCTGTAGTGGAATGTCTTTATGAGTAGTGGAATGTCTTTATGACTTTCCTTTGCCTTTTTTATCCTGTGCCATCTTTTCAGAAATCATCAATGTTAGAGAATCCCAAAAGTCTCTCATGGTGGGTTTTGGTTCTTGACTTTCTCCTGCTAATACATTGAATTGATTTTCATCCTGTTCAGAGTCTTCATCACTGTTAACAGTCCTCATGGAGGCGTATTCTGGGACTAAGGATTGTAATAATTGGGTTTTCATATAATCCATAGTTTTTACTAAGAGTTCTGTTTCAGTTAAGTTTGGAAACTTTTGTTTTAAATCTGTTTGGATCTTAACAAAAGGTTTTACTGGTGTTGATGCAGGAAGGCTCTGTGGTATAACATCTAAACAGGCCTGGGTATGACCTTTTATGGTCTTGAGGAGTTCTGGTAAATTAGAATTAAGCCCTTTATCCCACCATTTGGTAAAAAATACCCTTTTTTAGGCGAGGGATTTTGTTCTGGTAATCACACTGGAAATCCCACTTCCAAATCCAAGGAATTCCAAAACGAATTATAAAATGGGAAAACAACTTCTGCATGGATAACTATTTATTAACTGGTATATGGGCATAGGCAACTTGCCATTCCCTGAATGTTGTTTGAACTGTTTCTGGTAGGGTGTCAATAGTGATAACTATCCCACCAAACGAAAAATCAGTTGGGAATTTCGTTTCTCAAAACTTCTGGACAGATTCAGATAAACCAAGAATGGTTGTGAATAGGATTCTGGTAGTAAAATACTTGCGTAAAGGAATCAATATAATCCCAATAGTTGTACCTGATTTCTGTTAAATGACTGGAGTCAATGGTACGGGTAGTATGAGGATTAATGCCCCAATTAGCAAGAGGCATAATGCTCTTGATAGTGGTTTTACTGTATTGTATTTAACTGACTGTTTTAGATGGATCATGAAGCGTGTGCTTTATATCCATAGATGCTGTTTCTAGAATGATTTGTTCATACACATAACAATACTGGTTAAAACAAGGAGGAGATCGTTAAGTCGTTAAATAACGGCGTTTGATCTCCCATGGATCTTTCATCCATTTCTCATCATTCTGTTCAATAAACAATACTGTTTCTTCCACATAAGTATTTGGGATATACTGTTCGGGTAAAAGAAGAATATCTTTTACTGTAGGTTGGCTAGAAGAAGCCGAAAAATTACTGGATTGAGGGTTTAGGCTAGGAAATTCTGTGTAATATAGATTAGCTCTGCCTCGGCCTCGTTGACCGCGGCCACGACCTCTACTTGTCATTTCTGCAAATATTCTCTGGTTAGAAAATCCGGTACAGAATTCTGTTTTCCTTTGATATATTCAATATCAAAATCAAATACTGATAAAATACTTTGCCAAGTAGCAAATATCTGTTTGCATGCCAGATTTTGAACATCTTTTTTAAAAATTTGTTTTGCAGCTGAACAGTCAACCCTAATTAAAAAGTGCTGATTTAAAAGATCATCCTGAAATTTTAAAACACATTTGACAATTGAAAGGCATTCTTTTTTAATAGTAGGATAATTTAAAGAAGGTCCTTTCCATGATCCTGAAGTAAAGCGAATAAGATCCTCTTTATTACTATTAGGATTAAATTGTTTTAAAATACCGCCATATCCTGTATTGGAAGCATCAGTCTGAACAATCTTTTTTCATTCGGGATTAGGTAAAGATAAACAAGGTAACTATTTAACTCTAGATTTAATTTTTCTTACTGCATCAGTATGTTCTCCGGTTCAAGGTAATGGATTTTTTCGAAGGCGAGTATACAAAATAGAAGCATCTTGGGAAAGATTCGGATAGTAATCACGTATATAATTTAAACTTCCCAAAAACCTTTGCAGTTGATTAATATCTTTGATTTCATCCGGAAATTTAGATGCAAATTCAATACATCTATCAATAGGAATAATAGTTCCATTGGAAATATTATGTCCGAGAAATCTGATTTTTGTTTGGAAAAGTTTCATTTTAGGAGTAGAAACTATCAAACCATTTTTTATGATAACATTTTTGAAAATGTTTAAATGTTTAATGTGTTGTTCAATAGAATAGGAGAAAATTAAGACATCATCAATATAACAGATAATAAATTCAGTAAAGGGATTAAAAATATCATTTATGATGTGCTGGAATTCTGAAGGTCCATTCTTCACTCCAAATGGAAGAACATTCCATTCATAGTGACCAAAAGGTACTGTAAAAGCAGTTTTATAAGTATCATGTTCTCTAATTTGTATTTGCCAAAATCCTGATTTCATATCAAATTTAGAGAAAATATTGGCATCATGAAGACGGTCAAGAAGATCCTTCTTATTCGGAATAGGATATCTAATCCATTGAAGAGCTTCGTTCAGTGGTTTATAATTGATAACGAGACGAGGAGTTCCTCTTTCAATTTCTGAATTTTTATTAACATAAAAAGCTGTACAACTCCAGGGAGAAGTACTAGGTTTTATTAGCTTTTTCTGTTGAAGGGATTCAATTTCAGTTTTGCAGAGGAGTAAATATTCTTTTTTCATCTGACTGGGTCGAGATTTAGTAGGAATATTTTTCTCATTAAAATTAGGGATATAAGGAAGAGAAATAATATGTTTCTTCCTGTTCCAGAAGGCATTCGAGACATCGCTACAGATTTCTGTTCGAAGAGTTTTATGGATTAATTTTATTTTTTCCTGTAAAGAAGGTTGTAAAATTCTCTGTTCTGTAGTAAGAAATTTTATTTCTTTCTGAATAAAATTGATTTGTTGTTCTTTAGAATAAATCATGTTTTTGACTTGATTTAATTCTTTAGTATAAGGTTCTGTAATAAATTCAAAAACAATATGTCTGTTATTAAGAGTTGTATGAATTTCTAAAGTATCAATTTTTGTAATAGGCATTAAGAGGCATAAAAAGGGAGTGCCTAAAATGATACTTTGATTCATGTTACGGATAAGAACAAAAGAAGTAGGCAGACAAAGACCTTTATTACAGATTAAGGCTTCAGGAATTTTAAACTTAATATTCATAGTGTTACCGCTTGCACTAGTTAGGGATTGAGTAGTTTTCTGGAAGTACTTTGTAGGAATTAATCCTTCTTGAATGCAGTTCATGTCAGCACCACTGTCCACGAGAGCAATGGCGTCTTTTATGATAAAGTCTGGTTTGATAATAAAAGTAATTCTAATATACCACTTCTGGAAGACTACTTGATTCATAAGCATCAAATATTGTTAAGAAGATTCTGGTTTATCAGAAGATTCGGGTTGTTTGGAGGATTCTATGTTATCCTGTTTGTGATTTAACTTATTTTTAATATTGGTTAAATCTTGAAAGATAATAATATTATTATTCTGTAATTGTTTTATTTCAGATTTTAAAATATTTATTTCATTTTTTAAATCCTGAATAGTAGTAGGTTTTTCAAAGGTAGAAACGCCTTGAATACGTTTCATAACTTCTTTCACACTGTACTGATTAAGGGGAAGGGTGTCTTCAACCTTTTGTTTTGTATAACAGATTTCTGAAAATTTTAATTTAATTTCTGGATCTTTAATCTGATCAGCTAGGTCGAGAAGGGACTTTTGGTGGTCAGTTAAGACATTGATGCTGGGACCTTCAATATCTAAACCATTCATTTCGACAATAGCTTTCCAGTAATTAACTTCAGTAGCTGTATTACAGTTATTAATAGTACAGGTCTGACATTGTTCGGTGTCAGAATTATTGTCAGATTCTGAATAGACTTCTGCTAAGTCATTATTTGAGCTAGACTCAGAATCATTATTAGATAAACAATTAAGAATTTGCTGTTGGATTTCCTCATCAAGGGATAATTCATTAAGCTTTTGTTTTAATTTTGAATTGCATTTATTAGCAAAGTGTCATGTTTTCCCACATTTATAGCATTGGATTTTAGATTTATCTTTCTTTTTGCTAGTTTTTCTTCTCCTGGAAGATTTTTCAGGGGTTTTTGTTTTTGAAGATTTCTTAGAAGAACGCTTTCGGTAAGATTTAGAGGATCTAGAACTTTACTGTTTTTTAGTTTTGTGAGGATACTGTAATTTTGTATCATAAGAGAATTGATCACAAAATTCTCCTATTTCATGTCTTTTAGTAAGATTCTGTTTTTTCATTAATTGTTGAAGTTTCATATCATTACATAAAGATAATCCTTCTTCTATAATTACTGAAATAAGATGGCCATAAGAATACTGGTCGTAAGGTATACTCATACGGTCATGTTTATCTCTCAGTTTTTTCCTAACTTTTTCTGCAAAGAAAGTAGGAAGTCCATCAACGAACTTGGCTTTCCAATGTTCACTGTTGGCGTCTGCTCTTTGCATGACTTTCATTAAGAAAACATCTTTATACCATCTAAAATGGGTTAAGGATGGACAACGAAGGTTCTGTAAGAGTTCTCTACTTCTATCAGTATTGATCTGTCCTGGTCCTACAAAATGATGAACGATGGCTTGAACTAAGGTGTAACAAGCATCTTCTCTTCTGGTATCAAGTTGAGTAATGGAGTCAATTTCAGTCTTATAGGATTGAAGGATCTCAGTCCTCTGGTTATCATCCGAGAGTACATTATCCCACCATCCTTTAAGAATGCCAGTAAATCCATTGACTAAGAAACGACAGATCTGATGGTCTGTGTTATCATTCTGTTTGCAGACAGTTGCATACATCAAGATATGATGGATGGTTTCAAAAATCTGATATTCTGTTTTACCATCGATATTCCATTCATAAATAGTTTTACCATGGTAAGACTTCTGGTAATGAAGAAAGTCTCTTCATACAGAATATCCTGAGGAGTAGGTCTGGGGTAATAGTACCTACTGGGTCCAGATAAAGCCATTATATTGATAGGCTATCGACTATAAGTAGTTTTATTAATATTTTGCATCTCCTGAAAATTATTCTGGATTCCAAAAATATTAATAGGGGAAAAATCAGAATCATCTTCCTCATTATCTGTATTACTATTACTAGTATGAGAGGAAGGCTGTCCGACATCATATTGAGTTGGGATGAGGATACGGGTGTGAGTTTTAAATCTTTCATTTTATTTAAAAGATTATCAATAAAACTATCACTGGTTTTAGAAGATTTCATTTTAAAATTACTAACTTCTAAAGGTGGTTTTATAGTTGCTGGTTGAAAGTCAATTTTTTGAGGGACATTTTGACAATTATCATTAATATGATTTATTTGTTCTTCAATTCTGGTTAACTGTTTTCCTACAGTTTGAAGGAATAGATTAATATAATTATTCTGTTTTGACAAAGGCACAATGTCTTTTATTTTAACTTCTTGTTGTTGATGAGAGACTTCAGAAATATCAACATACGGGTTAATAACTAAAGGCTTCAAATTTTCATTTCCAGGACTAAGTTCAAGAGACTTAGGAGGAGGATGAATTGATTGAATAATATTGCCAGTAGTGATAATCCAATCTTTTTGAATTCCAGTTAAAACATTCAGTTGGGTTTCAGTGTAAGAGTCTGATTTTAAGACAAAATCATAATACCATTTAACAAATGATAAAATACACTGGTTACTATTCAGATAAGCATAATAATTAGCTTTAATTTCTGCTAACTTATTATTATCATGATTTTTAAAATACCAATTTCTAAAATTCTGGTATTTATCCTGCATGAACTCCTGATTTAAACATTAGCGAATTTTGCTATTTGGAGAAAAATCCATTTAACACTCAAAATTCATATCACTAGCAGTTGGACTGTAAGGTCTTCTGTTCTGAGGAGTAGCCTCATAAATACCATGAGGTATTTGATTTTCAGAAATATAAATTCCTCTAACAATGTCTTCATTTTTAACAGACTCATTGCTGGGATTTTTAGATTCTTGATAAACAGATTCTAAAGGGTCAGACACAGATTGTCTAGATGATTCTGGAAAATCAATATTGTAAGAAATATTGTTAATAGACCGACTTCGGGTAAAAGGTCTTTGAAATTTCAGATAAACATTTCCATTACTGGTTTGAATAACATCTTCAAGGTTCTGTCTAATTATTGGTCTGGTAGGAACGACATTAGTAATTTGCCATTGTTTTGGGAAAGTGATTTCTTCCCAAGGGATCATTCTGGGAATAGCCACCTGACTACTAAAGAGATTAGTGTCTATAAGGACAGTATGTCCTTGTTGACTTTGCTTTCTGATATAAGGATTTAAAGTCGTTAGAACTTTAAGGTGTATATGGAATAATATGGCAAAAGGAGGAGATCCGGGTAAATATTCATAACCATGAGATATAATTCTCATTTCTAAAACTTTAGACAGATTATTATCAGTTAGGGCAACACTTAAATTCGGGTAGATATTAAAATATACTGGTCCATAGGCAAGGCTAGTTTCAATAGCTCCCATGAGAGAGGCTTTCCAGTTAAGGCACCTACCATCTCTAAGTGTGCACTGAATACTGGTATTTTGGCCAAGTAAAGTCAAAGGTTTGAAAGCAACTTGGACAAGTCCTATGTGAACATATTTATATTTTTGCAAAAAAGGGTATACGTCTTCAACATGCAATAAATATAAAATTTCATCATTATTCTGTAAAGGAACAGCATGTTCAAATGTTTTAATTATCCTTTTACTGGTAAAATCAAAGGTTCCAATTTTATAAATTGTTTCTGGTTTGATTTTAGGAATAGTCCATTTATCCAGGGCATCCTTTACATCCCGATAAGCTATAAGTTCGGTTGCTTCCATAGTAGAAGCTGAAGCATTAGCTACGGTAGAAAGAGAGGTTGAAAAATCAGTCATTTTTCAAGGTGATCATATATGCGTAATTTATAAGCAATATATTCATTAATATGTTAATAATCTAACATGGCTCTGATACCAATTAGGGGAGGATCGGAGAAAAGGGTTGATTAAGCACGTCTGTCAACGATTTACAAGAAATAGCCACACTCCATAACACGGATAAAGGCCGGGAATCAAAACGCGACTTTGGTGACGTCCCACTTAATCAAGAATTAACCCTGATCTATCTTAATTAATACATGTCATGAAATTTTAAAAACATATTAAATATATATTAACAGATAAATTATCACATATATGATCTCATGAAACTACTGTTGATTAGGGGTAGGGGTTCTACCCAAAACTATGAGCCGACAGGTTTCTTCCTGTATGGCGGTTTTTGTTAAAACAATATAATGTTCAGATTTATGAAATTGTTCTAAAAAATAAGAACGATTATAATTGTTTGTAGCAGTTTGATATGCTGTTTTGTAACGATTACTATTTTCTGTATGGTAATCTAAAAGTTCAAGTAGAGAAACATAATAATTCACAGAAGCAATAATTTAAAACTTACAGGAGAATCTCGAATGTCTTCAAACTTCAAATTTATTTATTTATCAAATATTTTGAAAGCTTTTAACTCCCTCGAAATATTTTAACATTTCGCCTTAAAAGTTTTTAATTCTTATGTGCCGAAACTTTTAAATTCTAAATTACTCACTTTCTCACCCTCAAAATATTTTATTTATTTTTTAAATTAAAAATGTTTTTGGTTCTTCCAAATTTTTAAATTTTAGTCTCTAAATTATTCTCCTCTCTCGCTCAAAGTTTTTTTTTACTTATCTCCAATTTTTTAAATTTCCGCCTCTAAATTATTCACTTTCTCTACTTCAGAAGATTTTAAACTTTTTCTCTTGAAAATGTTTTAACTTTCTTAATATCAAAATTTCACTCTCTTGCTTGAAAATTTGTTTTTCTCAAAGGGTTTTCACTCTCTCCATAAAAAATGAATACATTTTATTTTTCAAAATTATAAACATTCTCTCTCTCTCTCTCTCTCTCGTTTATCCAAAATTTTTAATGTTCGATTGTTAGTCACCGTCTCAAAAGGTTTTGAACATTTTGTTCCTCAAAACTTTTTCAACATTCTCTCTCAAAGTTTTTACTCATCTCTCCAAATATTTTAATGTCGATCTCTAAAATTACTCACTTTCTTGCTGAAAAGTTTGTTAAATTATTCTCCCTTGAATGATTTTAAAATTTTCTTCTAAAAAAGTTTTTCTTCTTAACTCTCCAAATTTTTAGATTTCAGTCCCTATATTATTTACTCTCTCAAAAGGATTTTTACTCTCTCCCTCAAAAGAATTTAACATTCTATTTCTCAAAAGTTTTTAACATTCTCTTTTTCAAAAGTTGTTAACATTTTCTCTCAAAAGTTTTTACTTCTCAACTCTCCAAGGCATTTCAAGGCATGAGATTCCAAGCAATCTGGTATATCATAATCTTTCTCCTCATGTGTGGATGCAGGGTCATGTGTGAACAAGATTGCTTGGAATCTCATGCCTTGAAATGTCTTGCTCCTAGATCCTAGATTAATTAGCCAATTTTATCCTTTGAAAGTTTTTAACATTATTTTGTGGTATTATTTGAGAATGACATTCGTAAATCAAGAGATGAACTCATATAGAGTTTTAAGTAATGAATCGAGGAGATTCATTTAAAGAATAAATATTGGAATATAATATCTTGTTATAACAAAGATTTTATTGGGGAGTACTAATTAAGTTATTAAACTTGATTGTAGAATCTTAGGCGAAGAAATGATGAGTGAAGAGTTAATAGTTGCACCCGAGCTAGTCGTAGAGTGAGGAAGAAGATGAACTTGAGGAGGATTTATTAGGAGAACTTTATGATCGAAATGTAGAACTGCAAAATCATATTCATGAGTTAGAAGAGCAGGGTGAAGAACAACAGACGTTCGTGGAATAAAGGGATGCAACAATTCAAAATTATGCTACCCGATATGCGATGTTTGAACAGAAGCTCTCTTTGGCAGAGTATATGATAATAGAGCTGAAATCTGAGAATGCAAATGTCAAAGATCATCTGAAAGAAGAAACAACTGAACGAGTGAGAATGAAGTATACATGGGTAAAAGCTTTAACTCCCTCGAAATATTTTAACATTTCGCCTTAAAAGTTTTTAATTCTTATGTGCCGAAACTTTTAAATTCTAAATTACTCACTTTCTCACCCTCAAAATATTTTATTTATTTTTTAAATTAAAAATGTTTTTGGTTCTTAGTTGTCCAAATTTTTAAATTTTAGTCTCTAAATTATTCTCCTCTCTCGCTCAAAGTTTTTTTTTTACTTATCTCCAATTTTTTAAATTTCCGCCTCTAAATTATTCACTTTCTGTACTACAGAAGATTTTAAACTTTTACTCTTGAAAATGTTTTAACTTCTTAATATCAAAATTTCACTCTCTTGCTTGAAAATTTGTTTTTCTCAAAGGGTTTTCACTCTCTCCATAAAAAATGAATACATTTTATTTTTCAAAATTATAAACATTCTCTCTCTCTCTCTCTCTCGTTTTTACTTATCTATCCAAAATTTTTAATGTTCGATTGTTAGTCACCGTCTCAAAAGGTTTTGAACATTTTGTTCCTCAAAACTTTTTCAACATTCTCTCTCAAAGTTTTTACTCATCTCTCCAAATATTTTAATGTCGGTCTCTAAAAGTACTCACTTTCTTGCTGAAAAGTTTGTTAAATTATTCTCCCTTGAATGATTTTAAAATTTTCTTCTAAAAAAGTTTTTGCTTCTTAACTCCAAATTTTTAGATTTCAGTCCCTATATTATTTACCCTCTCAAAAGGTTTTTTACTCTCTCCCTCAAAAGAATTTAACATTCTATTTCTCAAAAGTTTTTAACATTCTCTTTTTCTAAAGTTGTTAAACATTTTCTCTCAAAAGTTTTTACTTCTCAACTCTCCAAGGCATGAGATTCCAAGCAATCTTGTTCACACATGACCCTGCATCCACACATGAGGAGAAAGATTATGATATACCTTCATGGAACTCCCTTTTACATTAACAAGTATATCATAATCTTTCTCCTCATGTGTGGATGCAGGGTCATGTGTGAACAAGATTGCTTGGAATCTCATGCCTTGAAATGTCTTGCTCCTAGATCCTATATTACAGATGATCTAATCGATTTATACATTAGGTAAATTAGTAAGATTATGTTCAGATAGATTATGCAGTGTCCAGGGCATGCTTTCAGCTTTGGGATACTGTGGGGAACCTTTTTTTTTTCTTCTTGATTTTCTATTTGAGATTGCCATTTCATTTTCACCAATTCCTGGTTTCTTTTTGGCTAGCTATTTGCAGAGGACAATGTCTTCAAAAGATTGTCTTTTTTTGACCACATTTTTCTACCCAAAGCTGATTATGAAAATAAAACAGGTTTCTCTCTCTCTCTCTCGCTACAGTTCTAAAACTTGTAAAGAACATCTTGATTCTAGCTTGGCATACTGCAAACTGAAACATTGTAAATTTGGGGCAGATTGCCAAAAATATATGAACTTGTTTCCATTTTATCTAACAAATTTCTTCAGCATTGTCTAATGCCCTTTTTCTGTTAGAGCTCATATGGTTTGATCTGAATTTTCATTCCAAACTTTTTTTTGGAGAAAATCGTCAACTTACAAAATGAGGTGGAGCCTTATTTTTTATTCAACCAAAATGAGGTGGAGCCTTATTTTTTCCTTATCCTTGTATTTTTCGAAAATCTTTTTTCTGCCTAAACTAATGGTTTATTCACAATATGACATGCTTGATGCCATAATTTTTAATATTCTTGCATTCAATCATGCAAATATATATATATATATATATATATATATATATATATATATATATATATATATATATATTAAGAATAACTTGTCTTAGTTGATGATTTGTAGAAGGGATCTTCATATGAGAAGTTTAGGAGATGGTGGAAATTATGGAACTTGTTTCAGAACTCATACATAGTTCTTCCAATCTGCAATCAGTAAGTTTTTTAAGCTAATTTTGAAGCTCAGAGACTATAATTTAAGATTAGAGAACCTTTTAAAAACTTCCGTGTTTTTCAATTGAAAATCTATAATATAAAAGAGAGCAGAGAGAGAAATACATAAATGTCACATCAAAGTGCCATGTCAGCAATTCTCTCATTCCCCGTTCAAATTTCAAACTCTCTCTCTCTTCTTACCCAGCCCCAAATTTCTTTCTTCTTGGCAGCGACTCTCTCATTCGCTGTCATTCGCTGATAAAGTTTGGCAGCGAATTCTCCTAAATCTCTTTATCTCTCATACCCAGCCCCAAATCTCTCATAAACAACCCTAAATCTCATACCCAACCGATCCAAAGCATAGAGAAAGTACGGTATCATCCACCACGCCGTCGAGAGCGGCGTCACTTTTCGGCGGCTTCCCTCACGGTGCTCTACTCCCATGGCAACGCGGCTGATCTTGGTCAGATGTACGAGTTGTTCAGTGAACTCAGTGTTCATCTCCGAGTTAACTTAATGGGGTCAGTCATTGATGTTTTATTGAATAAAATATTCACACAGCGCGCACACACAATGTTGGATTTTTGATGAATTTATATGCCCTTTTGTACAATGGATTAGAATATGAGTTGAGTAACTTTAATTGCAGATAGTGGAAGCTAACGTCGCAGAGAAGTTGAAATTGTAAGGTAATTTTTCTCTATATCGTATAATACAAAAATATGTGTATGAAAGAAGTGTGTTATTTGATGTATTTGTGATGTTGAGATTAAAGGGTTGAGTATGTTTAGCTGGTAAAGTAATTGGTAAGTTTAAATTGTATAACAACCGAGGATGTTGGGTTATCAAAACTTACGGTTTGCTTATATCAAATTTTTTTCAAAAATTAGAGATAGGCTAATATGTATTTTGTTTATGGTAAATACGTTTGGCTAATCTGTGAGATAAATTGTTATGACTGGAATTTTGAGTAATGAATATATGTTGACCGTGAGAAAACAATAAGGTGAGAAAGATAAGGCTAGAATACAAATCAATGGCCATGTAAAAAGGGATTTTTAAAACAATGCACTCCAAGTGCTTGAGAAAAGTCTTTAACGAACTGTCTTAGTCAAAAATCCAAACTTTGGTAAAATTATAGCTTGGGTTTAATTTATAATTTATATGTGATGTTAATTAGATGGTTTATGAATGTCAAGCTAAAGCAAAACAATTTTTTTTTATCGTTGAAGAGTTAGATTTTGTATGACATGTAACTTAGACTTTCTGTTTTGGGCAGCTTAAGAAGTTCATTATGAGAACTTAATATATTTTGTTAGTTGGTTGTTATCACATCTAATCTCTGCTGGAATTGGGTGCAGTAAAAAGAATAGAAACAATAGGTGTAGCAAGGGAGGTGTTGCAGGTAAAAGAATGGGGCTGGGGATGTTTGGACTGGCCGGGGCTGCTGCAGGCAGTAGCAGCTAGCGCCCAGCGCTGTGCTGCGCTGTGCTGCAGAGCCAGTCAGCCGGTTTGACGTTATTTCTGGTGTGCATACCTTATGTAATGACTATAAATTGCAAATTGTGCTATAAGGTGAGTGCACTATTCTAACCTTCTAATAAAAGTTATAAATAATTTACCAATGGAAAGCCAAAATTGGTATAAGATAAGAGCAAAGCTGCTGCCTATGGCAGCAGCAGTGACTGAGTATAGCCTCAGTCCTTCATTGAACATACCAGCTTGTGGGGAGTTCTAAGATAGCCAACTTGTGCCTCTTTGTAAGTGATATTTATACATACCAGCTTTGTAGTATTCCAAGAGATAAGAGGGAAAGATGAAACCATGTAAAGCATGGGATAAGCAAATAAAGGGTTGCTACCCACTGGCAGCAGCAGTTGATCCATCCAGCAACAAGAGGTTATTATATTAGCAGAAGGGAAGTCTCATTTGATTTCCTGGTATAGTTCAAAAGCTTAAAAAAAAGAATGAGTTAAAATTATGTGAGCAAGCAAGCTATATTGGGGGTAATTAGCTGCTGCCTAGAGACACACAACACACAATACATGCAGACTCTAGGTTTGAAAACAATTGTAAAAACACACACACATAATTGTAACCAATCAAACACTCGCAAATCAAACTCAACACACATTTATACTGTCACCAATACAGATTGATGAGATAAATCATCAAGCAAATGAACTGTTTGTTGAAATGGTACTAAGAATACTTTATTTGATTGTATGTCTACATTCATCCATATCTTTTCTTAAATAAATTGATAATTTGTTACAGTCTCTCTAAATTCTTACTTAAATCTATCTAAATCGTTCCTCCCACTACATACAAATGTGTGAGCGCATTTGTTTTTTAAATAATTAATGGTAAAGTAAGGGTTCTTATGTTTCGAATTTACAGTTGTTTTATTGACTCACATATTTCGATAATTTTTATATTTCAAATATTTTCAGGTATACGTTGAAGGATACTTGGTGTAAGCTGTAAAGAATACTTGGTGTAAGCTGTAAAATAATGGGTCTTGTGCAACATGTTATTCTCTATTTTCTGCACGTTTGTATTTTTTGTATTCCGTCTCTTGTAAAGTTAACTAATTATACATGGTTATGATGATATTTGGGTATGAAATGATGATTTTTTTGGTGGTTTGAATATGTATTGATGATTGTAAGTATTGTAGACAGGTTTTGAATTTTCTGGATATCTATTTTTAAAGGAAATTCTGTCCAAATTTTTTGAAATTAGTACCGACTAGCTCTTTGTAGATAGGTTTATATTTACCGACTAGCTCGATGTTTTGGTGGTTGGATATGTATTGATGATTGAATGTGTATTAATTGTTGTGGTGGTATTAATTTTTAAAGTAAACTCTACCGACTAGCTTGATGTTTTTCGTTTCGCCGTGCCTTCAGGCACGGGTTATCGCTAGTGTATTAATAAAATGTATCAGATCAATTGAAAATGCATAAGAACGGTAATAAATAAATTATTTTTTTAAAACAAAAGCCAGCCCCTAAATTAAAGTATATGGTAGCTCAGGACAAGATAGATGTTCATGGCCAACATTAATTAAGTGAGATTTATTGTTCAGTTAAATTACAATCTGGCAAAAGGACCACCCTTTTCAATTTTCCACACACACACACACACACATATATATATATAGTCATATTCCTTAAGTAGAACCACTAGTTAAAAACCTCCGTGTTTTTCAATTTATTGCCTTCTCTCCCCTCAAACTTCCTTCTTCAAATTACTTCATAAAAATATATTTGATTCAACAATATATCAAATTACATCATATTAATATATTTGATCCAATATTGATATATTCAAGCCAATTGATCTGATACATTTTATTATCGTTCTGATAAATTTATAATTTATTTGATACATTAAACCGGGGGGGGGGGGGGGGGGGGAAACGCCTGTTCATAACAGGGGCAGACAATTTTATTGTCAGGGGCAAGTACTGATTTTGTTTAAAAAAACAAATATTTATTTTCGTTCTGATCGATACATTTTCAATTGATCCGATACATTTTATTATCGTTCTGATACAATTGTAATGGATGAAAATACTATATATATATATATATATATATATATATATATATATATATATATATATATATATATATATATAACGGTAAAAAAATGTATCAGATCAATTGAAAATGTATCAGAACGATAATAAAATGTATCAGATCAATTGAAAATGTATCAGAACGGTAATAAATATATTGTTTTTTAAACAAAACCAGTACTTGCCTCTGACAATAAAACTGTCTGCCCCTGGTATGAACAGGCTTGCCCCCCCGTATAGTAGGTAGTCTTGTTTGCGAAAAAGAATGATGGATCTATGAGGTTGTGTATAGATTATAGAGAGCTAAACCGGATCATTATTAGAAACAGATATCCATTGTCATAGATTGATGACTTTTTGATCAGCTCCAAGGGTTAAAGTTCTTCTCAAAGATAGATTTGAGGTCAGGGTACCATCAGTTGAGGGTACCATAGATTCATCTGGTGCTTGTATTCAATCTTAGCAACTTAAATATTAACTGAATCGTTATCTGATGATACTGAACACATTAAACATTCATGTGGAACAAATCCATTATAAATAAATTAAATTCTACAATATCAATTAATAAAAGAAATATTAAACATAAACCAAGTAATAATAATATTACTATAACATGTTAATCTTTGCATATCAACCAAATTAGAAACTGCAGTATAGTGTTGTATGTGTGTGTGAGAGAGATGGAGAGATGAATTCTGGGGATGATTGACTCACATGAATAAGAAGAGGGCCAGGTTGCTGAGTTGGTAAAGGAAGGGGATTGAACAGAGGAAACCCGTCTCAACTTCCTAATCAGTTTAATCACTAACAGCAAAATATCTCAATTCTTCAACCCAATTTCAGTCTTTCGGAAATGAATTAAAGGAATACCAGATACCTCTTTGGGGCTAATTTTTTCTCCGACATAAATTGAACATTGAAGGCTTGAAGCTGTAGGTTTAACTTTCGCAGCGCTTTCCGGACATGTGAGCTTTTATCGTGTCACACCATCTTCACCACATCCATTGCAACGTCTACCCTTGGGATTTTTTGCTTTACCCATAGCCCTTTCTTTGTCACCCTTTAGCCTTTTGCCACATCCTTTTGCTCGCACTTGGTTTGACTCAATGTAACTATGATCATAAGTACAAGTCTTGTTAACCGACTTAGATATACTCATTCCACCACATTCCATTTCATTGTTTCTTTCGTAACCATTCTTTCCAATAATTTGATTGATCTTAGCATCCACAAAAAGAGAACGACCAAACGACATCATCAGGAACTCGTAGTGCCCATATCGAGTACGAAAAGCTGTTTTAGGAATGTCTTCATCCCTTACCCTTAACTGATGGTATCCGGACCTCAAATCTATCTTTGAGAAGAACTTTGCCCCTTGGAGGTGATCAAAAAGGTCATCAATCTTTGGCAATGGATATCTGTTTCTGATAATGATTCAATTTAGCTCTCTATAATCTATACACAACCTCATAGATCCATCATTATTTTTCGCAAACAAGACTACCTACTCTACGGGGGGCAAGCATGTTCATACCAGGGACAAGCAATTTTATTGTCAGAGGCAAGTATTGGTTTTGTTTTAAAAAACAATATATTTATTACCGTTCTGATACATTTTTAATTGATCTGATACATTTTATTATCGTTCTGATACATTTTCAATTGATCTGCCCCTGTTATGAACAGGCGTGCCCCCTGTTTAATGTATTAGATCAATTGTAAATGTATCAGAACGGTAATAAAATGTATCAGATCAATTGGCTTGAATATATCTGTAAGACCCCAGTTTTTATAAATAAATATGAATTTTCTATAATTATTATTTTTGAATATTATGGAATAAATTTGATATAATATTATAGTTGTGGGTAATATTTATAAATTTTGCAAAGTACGCAAGTTGTTATAAAATATTTGTTTGGTCGGAGAATATTCGTACGACGGCACAATCATTGGTGGGAATATTCGTACAACGACACAATCATTGGTGGACCCCACAACGGAAGTATTGTCGTAGTTAGAAAACGACAAAATTATCTTTCTATAAAAATAACAGCGGAGGTGTTACCGTTAAAACTGTTGAACTACTCGGTAGTAAAAGTACAGTAATACGCGTGGTTGCATAGTAGCACACGGTATTGATTATTGATGCTTACGTAAGAAGTCATTCAGCTATACTCAATTATTGCTACAGTAATTGCTGCATCAAATCTCTTATATTATTGATTCAATTATTGTCACAGTATCATCTGTATAATATGTTATATTATTAAATCAATAATTGAGACGACAAGTTATAAATGACTAATAATTGTTGAAAGATTAATTATGTGTTGATTAAAAATAAATTAATTTATGGTAATATTTATTCAAATCCTTGATGTATATAAAGAGTGTTATGAGACGTTTGTGGTAAGTTTGGTTATTTTATGGGGGGACCATATGTCATCATCTAAGAGTCTCATTCATCAATAGTAATTACCTTCGTCAATAGTAATTATTTTCGTCAATAGTAATTACCTTCGTCAATAGTAATTACTTTCGTCAATAGGAATTACTTTCGTCAATAGTAATTACCTTCGTCAATAGTAATTACCTTTACCAGACGTCGAACCAATTGTCGTTTCACATTACAGGCGTCGAACCAAATGTCGTTTCACATTACAGGCGTCAAACCACTTTTCTTTTCACATCACCAGTCGTCAAGCCACTTGCCTTTTCACACGGCAAGTGCTAAGCTAGAAATCTTCTATAAATAGAGGCCTAGTGCTTCATTATTTTTTACGAATTCATTCAAGCTATAGAGAGAGAAAGTATAGAGAGAATAAGAGAGAAAGAAGAAGAGTATTCAGTTACTACACTACTGCAATATTCAATCTCCTAATAAAGTAAGGGGTATTATTCTTTCTTATTCATGAAGAGAACTGTTGTTATTCCATTGCTTATTATTCTGTTGGAATAACCTGTATACGCGGTTTACCCTATACTTGGTGACATTCTTCTATTATTCTGTTGGAACATCCTGTCTGTGTGTTTTACACCGGACCTGGTTCCGTCTTTATTATTATTCTGTTAGAACATCCTATCTGTGTGTTTTACGCCGGACCTGGTTTCATTCTTTATTATTCTGTTGGAATATCCTGTCTGTGCGTTTTACGCCGGACCTGGTTCCGTTATTTATTATTCTGTTGGAATAACCTGCTTGTGCGGTCTATCGCATGCATGGTGATTTCTTTTGTTATTCCATTCTTTATTATACTCAGTTGGTTAAAACTTTGACTTCTATACTCCATGAAATTAGTGGAATATCCTTGATATTTGCGCTTCATCCAGTATCCTTTCATGGAAATATTCTTCAAAGTATTCTTGAATTTTACTCTACAAAGCAGTATCACGTTGACAATTTGGACGTTAATAATTCCTGGATAAAATAATTCTTGAACTTGTTTTATTGAATTCTTATTTCATTGTCATCATCCTCATGTTTATATTTTGTTGAAAGTCATCTATGGCCTGTAGTGCATAGATGGACTTGGTATGATTATGACCAGAGATTATTCGGTGTAATCATGACCGTAATGTTACAAATGATGTGGTAAAAGTTCTCATTGGCCCGTAGTGCATTGATGGACAGTTGTTGGCATGATCATGACCATTAATGAATACACAAATATTCTTGGCCCGTAGTGCATGAATAATTGTGGTCGTGATACTCAAGAATATCCTTGGCCGTAGTGCAGGGGTGATTCGATGATGTGGAATATTTATTAAGCTGAGTCTCAGCTATAACAGTGATGAAAAACTTTTTAAATCATAAAAGATAGTAGATTTTATTTTCTACTTGACTCATTTAATGGATTGCTTGTTCCGCTGCAGTTAAACGTGATGTTTACTATATTTTATCAGTTTAACACTGTTGAAGGCTAATGATAATTTATTCTGCATTATCTTAGTCATAATATCTCTTACTGGGCAAGTTGAGCTCACCATTTCTTTCACTGGTCTCTTCAGGAAATGAGAATATAGCTAGGACGAGTCGGGGAACAGAGTAATGGTTCAGAGGATAGCATTAGTAGTCCTCACTATTCTGTGAAATAGTGTGATAATAATTGTAATGAGGACTCCTTTTGAGTTTGTATAATCTCTAATAGACAATATTTGTATTTAAACTCACAGTTTATGTTTTGTCGTATTGTATACGACAGTTGTATTAGTAAGTTGTATTTGAATTCTGTACCATATATCTGGCGACCCAATATGGGTGATGTATACCTAATTTTGGGGGCGTCACAGTTGGTATCAGAGCTTAGGGATATGATCCCTGGCTAAGATGTGAGAATAGTACTAGGAGGGGAGAGACGGGGAATTCCTTCGCTAGTATGACCTACCTAAGTTTATGTGCTATTTTATTGGTCGGTCAGAATATAGGGATAATATGTTACATGTCAATTAACCTTTTGTTTTGTGGCAGTATCTGAAAATAACATCTGAGAATGTTGAGAATGGCAATGGAGCACAGGCGATCGCTGATTCACCACATATCAATAATCAGGATAATGTGCATCAGGAAGGCGAAAATTCTCATGCAAACAACAACACTGACCAAATGATGAATGATCAAATGTTCACAGGTTTTATGCAATTCATGCAACAGCGGGCAAAAACGACTCATGTCCAAAACATAGATGGAAACACGGGAAACTCTCGGGCGGTCACCGCTAAACAGTTCAAGGAGCTGGGACCACCGGAGTTTAAGGGAGAGCCAAAACCACTTATGGCGGAAGCATGGATAAAGCAGATCACCAAGATATTTGATGTCTTGGAATGCTCCGAGGAGCAAAAGGTTCCCTTTGCCGCCTTTATGTTGCGCGGAGAGGAAGATTACTGGTGGGAATCGGTAAAACGTACTCAACCTGCTGTACTGAAGATATCTTGGGAGAAGTTCCAGGAGCTGTTCAACGATAAATACTTTTCCGAAAGTATTCGCCACATGAAGGAGGTGGAGTTTATTAAGTTGGAACAAAATAATATGACCGTGTCGCAATACGAGGCAAAATTTGCAGAGTTATCACGGTTTGTGTGCCACTTGGTGGATAATGAAGAGAGAATGACGCGAATGTTTTTAAGAGGTTTGAAGCCAGAGATACGTCAACATCTTATTTCTCATAAACTGTGTTTGTATTCAGATGTTATAAATAGGGCTTAGTTAGTGGAGCGCGATAACGAGTCAACTCAACTAAAAGAGAGCAGCCGGCAAAATTATAATACCAGCGAGAGTGGTCATCGAAGCGGTGACAACAAGCGTGGAGGGAATTAGCAGGCCAGAAATGGTAACCACTTCGGTGGTAATCAGGGCCAAAACAATAAGAATGGACATTTCAAAAAGAGGAGATTCAACAATGATGGAAAGACGTCAGCACCAGCACCCGTTGTTAAGGAAGGAGAAAGACCACCTATCATATGCTTCAAATGCGGAGGGGAGGGACACATCAGTCCAAATTGCGTGATGCCATCCAAAGCATGTTATAATTGTTGAAGAGAAGGTCACTTAGCCCGATTTTGTCATTTATCGAAGACAAATTCAGATAGGATGGAGGCACCAAAGGCCGTCCCAGAAAGATCAAAGCCGGTAGTGCAAGGGAGAGCGTTTGTTGTGACCTCCCAGAGAGCGAGGAACCCGAATGAGGTCATCACGGGTAAGCTTATCATAAACTCTAATGAAGTCTATACTTTATTTGATACCGGTTCTACCCATTCTTTTATTTCTCCTTCTTGCGCTCATCGATTAAATTTGAATCCGGAGAAATTAGACTTTGACTTATTTGTGGAAACTCCGTTGGGAGAAACCTTCATTACATCCACTGTTTATAAGTCTTGTTTGGTTCAAATCGGTACCCTCACATTACCTGTCGATCTTATTTCATTGAAAATACTTACATTTGACGTGATTCTAGGGATTGATTGGTTAACTACTCATTATGCAAAAATTGATTGTTTTCGTAAGGTTGTTAGCTTTCATATTCCTAATCAACCTATTATGAAAATTCAAGCGACCAAACCATTAAAATCAATCACGATCATCTCAAGCCATAAAGCTATTAGTTTATTGAAAAACGGATGTCAAGCTTTCTTAGCTCATGTCACAAATCTAAACAAAAATACGTCTACTTTGAATGATATTTCTGTTGTTAATAAATTTCCTGACGTATTCCCCGAAAAACTTCCTGGCCTATCCCAGAGCGTGAAATTGAATTTTGTATCGACCTTGAACCCGGTACAAAACCCATTTCCAAAGCCCCATATCGAATGGCTCCTATTGAACTTTAAGAGTTAAAAACCCAACTGCAGGAATTGTTAGACATTGGCTTTATTCATCCTAGTACTTCTCCTTGGGGTGCTCCTGTTCTATTCGTGAAAAAGAAAGATGGGAGTATGCGACTTTGTATTGATTATCGGGAGTTGAATCATGTCACCATCAAAAATAGGTATCCATTGCCACGAATTGATGACCTGTTTGACCAGTTGCAAGGAGCCAAATTCTTTTCAAAGATTGATCTTCGTTCCGGGTATCACCAATTGAAGATTAGAACCGATGACATTCCAAAGACGGCTTTCAAAACTCGGTACGGGCATTATGAATTCCTAGTCATGTCCTTTGGATTGACTAATGCTCCTGCTGCCTTCATGGATATGATGAACCGAGTATTCAAGTAATATTTGGATCACTTTGTGGTCGTTTTTATTGATGACATCCTTATTTATTCCAAAAGCCGTGAAGATCATGAGCAACACTTGAGGCTGACACTCCAAAAGCTTCGTGAATATAAGCTTTATGCCAAGTTGAATAAATGCGAGTTCTGGCTTGAGGAAGTAGCATTCCTTGGGCACGTGGTATCAAGTCATGGAATATCTGTTGACCCAGCAAAGATTGAAGCTATTCAAAGCTGGGAGCAACCTAAATCAGTGACCGAAGTACGTAGCTTTCTCGGTTTAGCTAGTTATTATCGGAGATTCGTGGAAGGATTTTCTCAAATCGCTACTCCATTGACTCAGCTGACTCGGAAAGATTCAAAGTTCGGTTGGAGCGAAGAATGTGAGAAGAGTTTTCAAGAACTCAAGAGGAAACTCATTTCAGCACCTGTTTTGACAATACCATCTGGCTCGGAGGGATTTGTCATCTACAGTGATGCTTCGGGCAAAGGGCTGGGATGTGTTCTCATGCAACATGGAAAAGTCATAGCCTATGCCTCGCGACAACTCAAAGAATATGAGAAGAATTATCCTACTCATGATCTAAAGTTGGCAGTTGTTATCTTTGCACTTAAAATTTGGAGGCATTACTTGTATGGGGAGAAAGTGGAGATCTTTACGGATCATAAAAGCCTCAAATATTTCTTCACTTAAAAGGAACTCAGCATGCGACAACGACGTTGGCTTGAACTGTTGAAAGATTATGATCATACCATCCAATACCATCCTGGAAAAGTAAACGTGGTAGCTGACGCATTGAGTAGAAGATCACATGCAAGTACGAGTGCGATATTGTCAACGCAAGGGCCCATTTTGTGTGACTTGCAAAGGATGGAGATAGAGTTAAAGACTCCAGGGACGCATGTGACGATGACGAATATACGAGTAGAACCGACTTTAATCGATAAAGTTAAAGCTGCTCAAGCTACAGACCTGGAGCTGATGCGTATGAGGAAGAAAGTGTAAGAAGGTGCTATGCCGGAAGCAAGAATCGATGAAGAAGGAATACTTCGAGTCAACTCCAGACTTTGTGTTCCTAATGACCCTGATTTAAAGTATAAAATCATGATGGAGGCGCACAATACACCGTTTGCAATCCATCCTGGGAGTACCAAAATGTATCATGATATTCGTCATACATTTTGGTGGAGCAATATGAAGAGAGAGATAGCGTTGTTTATCTCAAGGTGTCTAACTTGTCAACGAGTTAAAGCGGAGCATCAAGTACCAAAAGGTCCATTGCAACCACTTGAAATTCCAGAATGGAAGTGGGAGCACATTACCATGGATTTCGTTATCGGTCTTCCTAAGGTTTCTCAAGGCATAGATGCGATTTGGGTCATTGTTGATAGATTGACCAAGTCTGCTCATTTCTTACCGATACGAGAAACTTATACACTTGAACGTCTTGCTCGTATGTACATAAACGAGATTGTAAGACTGCATGGTATGCCGGTATCCATAGTTTCTGATCGAGACCCGAGATTTACTTCACGATTTTGGGTTAGTTTGCAAAAAGCTATGGCCACAGACTTATGATTTAGCTCGGCATATCATCCTCAGACGGACGGACAGTCGGAGAGGACTATTCAAACTCTCGAAGATCTATTAAGACTCTGTGTCCTTGATTTCAAGGGAAGTTGGGACAAGTTCTTACCATTGGTGGAGTTTTCCTACAACAACAGTTATCAAGCAAGTATTGGCATGGCTCCATTCGAAGCGTTGTATGGAAGAAAGTGTCGTTCTCCAGTATGCTGGGATGAGGTGGGTGAAGCAACGTTGTTGGGACCGGAGTTGGTACGTATGACTACGGAAAAGGTTCAAACGATCCGACAACGTATAAAAAACCTCACAAATCGACAAGAGTTATGTTGATCTTCATCGAAAGGACATGGAATTCAATATAGGAGATCATGTATTGTTACGTGTTACTCCATGGAAAGGAGTTACAAGATTTGGAAAGAGAGGAAAACTCAATCCTCGATTCATCGGTCCATTTTTAATCCTCGATCGAGTAGCAACTGTGGCCTATAGACTCGCTTTACCGCCAAGTATGTCTCGTGTTCATAATGTTTTTCACATATCCATGTTACGTAAATATGTGAAAGACCCGAACCACATTATTGAGTTAGAACCGAACGAAATAGCGGAAGATTTGACGTATGAAGAGATTCCTGTTCAAATCTTGGATAAGAAGGAACATATTCTACGCTCCAAGGTTATACCTCAAGTCAAAGTTTTGTGGAGAAATCACGATGTTGAGGAAATGACTTGTGAGTTAGAATCTGAAATGAAATCAAGAAATCCTTACCTCTTTGACATACCAGATACGTACCCTAATTTCGAGGGCGAAATTTCATAAGAAGGGGAGGTTGTAAGACCCCAATTTTTATAAATAAAGATGAATTTTCTATAATTATTATTTTTGAATATTATGGAATAAATTTGATATAATATTATAGTTGTGGGTAATATTTATAAATTTTGCAAAGTACGCAAGTTGTTATAAAATATTCGTTTGGTCGGGGAATATTCTTTTTATCGGGAAATATTCGTACGACGGCACAATCATTGGTGGACCCCACAACGGAAGTATTGTCGTAGTTAGAAAACGACAAAATTATCTTTCTATAAAAATAACGGCGGAGGTGTTACCGTTAAAACTGTTGAACTACTCGGTAGTAAAAGTACAGTTTAACGCGTGGTTGCATAGTAGCACACGATATTGATTATTGATGCTTACGTGAGAAGTCATTCAGCTATACTCAATTATTGCTACAGTAATTGCTGCATCATATCTCTTATATTATTGATTCAATTATTGTCACAGTATCATCTGTATAATATGTTATATTATTAAATCAATAATTGAGACGACAAGTTATAAATGACTAATAATTGTTGAAAGATTAATTATGTGTTGATTAAAAATAAATTAATTTATGGTAATATTTATTCAAATCCTTGATGTATATAAAGAGTTTGTTATGAAATGTTTGTGGTAAGTTTGGTTATTTTATGGGGGGCCCATATGTCATCATCTAAGAGTCTCATTCGTCAATAGTAATTACCTTCGTCAATAGTAATTATTTTCGTCAATAGTAATTACCTTCGTCAATAGTAATTACCTTCGTAAATAGTAATTACCTTTACCAGACGTCGAACCAATTGTCGTTTCACATTACAGGCGTCGAACCAATTGTCGTTTCACATTATAGGCGTCAAACCACTTTTCTTTTCACATCACCAGTCGTCAAGCCACTTGCCTTTTCACATGGCAAGTGCTAAGCTAGAAATCTTCTATAAATAGAGGCCTAGTGCTTCATTATTTTTCACGAATTCATTCAAGCTATAAAGAGAGAAAGTATAGAGAGAATAAGAGAGAAAGAAGAAGAGTATTCGGTTACTACACTACTGCAGTATTCAATCTCCTAATAAAGTAAGGGGTGTTATTCTTTCTTATTCATGAAGAGAACTGTTGTTATTCCATTGCTTATTATTCTGTTGGAATAACCTGTATACGCGGTTTACCCTATACTTGGTGACATTCTTCTATTATTCTGTTGGAACATCCTGTCTGTGTGTTTTACACCGGACCTGGTTCCGTCTTTATTATTATTCTGTTGGAACATCCTGTCTGTGTGTTTTACGTCGGACCTGGTTCCATTCTTTATTATTCTGTTGGAATATCCTGTCTGTGTGTTTTACGCCGGACCTGGTTCCATTTTTTATTATTCTGTTGGAATATCTTGTCTGTGCGTTTTACGCCGGTCCTGGTTCCGTTATTTATTATTCTGTTGGAATAACCTGCTTGTGCGGTCTATCGCATGCATGGTGATTTCTTTTGTTATCCCATTCTTTATTATACTCAGTTGGTTAAAACTTTGACTTCTATACTCCATGAAATTAGTAGAATATCCTTGATATTTGCGCTTCATCCAGTATCCTTTCATGGAAATATTTTTCAAAGTATTCTTGAATTTTACACTACAAAGCAGTATCATGTTGACAATTTGGACGTTAATAATTCCTGGATAAAATAATTCTTGAACTTGTTTTATTGAATTCTTATTTCATTGTCATCATCCTCATGTTTATATTTTGTTGAAAGTCATCTGTGGCCTGTAGTGCATAGATGGACTTGGTATGATTATGACCAGAGATTATTCGGTGTAATCATGATCGTAATGTTACAAATGATGTGGTAAAAGTTCTCATTGGCCCGTAGTGCATTGATGGACAGTTGTTGGCATGATCATGACCATTAATGAATACACAAATATTCTTGGCCCGTAGTGCATGAATAATTGTGGTCATGATACTAAAGAATATCATTGGCCGTAGTGCAGGGGTGATTCGATGATGTGGAATATTTATTAAGCTGAGTCTCAGCTATAACAGTGATGAAAAACCTTTTAAATCATAAAAGATAGTAGATTTTATTTTCTACTTGACTTTTTTAATGGATTGCTTGTTCCGCTGCAATTAAACGTGATGTTTACTATATTTTATCAGTTTAACACTGTTAAAGGCTAATGATAATTTATTCTGCATTATCTTAGTCATAATATCTCTTACTGGACTAGTTGAGCTCACCCTTTCTTTCACTGGTCTCTTCAGGAAATGAGAATATAGCTGGGAAGAGTCGGGAAACGGAGTAATGGTCCAGAGGATAGCATTAGTAGTCCTCACTATTCTGTAAAATAGTGTGATAATAATTGTAATGAGTACTCCTTTTGAGTTTGTATAATCTCTAGTAGACAATATTTGTATTCAAACTCACAGTTTATGTTTTGTCGTATTGTATACGACAGTTGTATTAGTAAGTTGTATTTGAATTCTGTACCATGTATCTGGCGACCCAATATGGGTGATGTATACCTAATTTTGGGGGCGTCACAATATCAATATTGAATCAAATATATTAATATGATGTAATTTGATATATTGTTGAATCAAATATATTTTTATGTAGTAATTTGAAGAAGGAAGTTTGAGGGAGAGAAGGCAATTAATTGAAAAACACGGAGGTTTTTAAGTGGTAGTGCTACTTAAGGAATATGGCTCTGTAAGGCGTAGTGCTCCCGGATATATATATATATATATATATATATATATATATATATATATATATATATATATATATATATCACTTAATTAATGTTGGCCATGAACATCTATCTTGTCTTGAGCTACCATACTTTAATTTAGGGGCTGACTTTTGTTTTTAAAAAATAATTTATTTATTACCGTTCTTATGCATTTTCAATTGATCTGATACATTTTATTATCGTTCTGATACATTTTCAATTGAAAAACACGAAAGTTTTTAAAAGGTAGTGCTACTTAAGGAATATGACTCTTTAAGACGTAGTGCTCTTGATCCGGACCGCATATTATCCATATATATCTATACGATGTATAATATGAATTTTTGTATTACATTTTATCACCTTATCCTCGTGACTCACTTGAGATTTCATGGATGCTCGGTGATAGACAAGTGGCAAATAATGTCTTATGTACTACATTCTAATTCGTCTGCGCAATTGTATGGATATGATATATTCCAACAACGAGCCTTGGAGGAAAAAGATACTCTGGTCGTAGTCGATGACTTCACCAGATTTACATGGGTGTTCTTTCTAACCTCAAAAGATGAGACGAGTTCCTAGCTGATCAAGATGTTCAAGCTTGTGATGAACGAGAAAGGAGAGAAAATCAAGGCTATGAAGAGTGATCATGGTAAAGAATTTGACTTCTCAGAAATGGACCAATTCTGCACAGACAATGGCATTAGTCACAACTTCTCAGCTCCACGAACTCCTCAACAAAATGGAGTTGATGAGAGAAAGAACTGGACATTAATAGAGGCTGGAAGGACTCTACTAGCAGCAGCTTATTTGCCTGAGTACTTCTGGGCAGAAGCGGCCAACACTGCATGTTATACTCATAACAGATCACTCATACACTCTACAATTAAAAAGACTCCCTATGAACTGTGGAAAGGAAGAAAACCCAGTGTCAGCTACTTTCATGTCTTCGGTTGTGCATGCTACATTCTCAACAATGGAAAGCAATACTTGACAAAGTTTCAACCGAAATCAGACGAAGGAATCTTTCTTGGATATGCCACAGACAGTAAGGCCTACAGAGTGTTCAACAAGAAGACACTGAGTGTTGAAGTCTCAATCCACATCATCTTTGATGAAACAGACTTAGACAAAATAATGCCTCAAGACACTACGACTAATAGTTTAGACACTACGAACGAGGTTGTCGAGCTCAATACTACGATCGTAGTACCAGACAGTGAAATTGTTGAGCAAGGGAATGAGATCGTAGAGAGGCCTATGCCAGACAATGAGCCTCCACATCAAGAAGAAGAAATAGATCTTGAAGATCTAAGACAAGAAGGCATAAGAACTGATGTCCCAACAGGAAGCAGATGGGCAAGAGATCACACTCAAGATCTAATCATTGGAGATCCGAATGCAGGAGTCAAAACAAGAGCTGCTACTCAAAATGAATGCTTCTATCTAAGCTTCATATCTCAAATGGAACCGAAGAAGATAGAGGATGCTATGGAAGACTCCAGCTGGATAGAGGCCATGCAGGAAGAACTTAATCAGTTCGAGAGAAGCAAAGTATGGAGATTGGTTCCAAGACCAAAGAATCATCCTGTAATTGGAACCAAGTGGGTCTTCAAAAATAAGATGGATAAAGATGGGGTGATAACCAGGAATAAGGCTAGACTAGTGGCCAAAGGTTACTCTCAGGAAGAAGGCATTGACTACGATGAGACATTTGCACCTGTTGCCAGACTAGAAGCCATCAGAATATTTCTTGCCTTTGCTGCTCACATGAAATTCAAGTTCTTTCAGATGGATGGCAAGAGTGCATTCTTGAATGGTGAACTTCAAGAAGAAGTCTATGTAGAGCAGCCTCCAGGTTTCATCAATCCATCTCTTTTTAATTATGTCTTTAGATTAGACAAAGCCTTACATGGTCTTAAACAAGCATCTAGGGCATGGTATGAAACACTAACTAACTTCCTTATTGAAAATGGATTCACTAGAGGTAGAGTAGATATCACACTATTTCTTAGAAAGCACAAAGACAAAGTCCTATTAGTTCAAATATATGTTGATGATATTATTTTTAGATCTACTGATGAAAAGCTATGCAAGAGATTCTCCAAGCTTATGCAGAGCAAGTTTGAAATTAGCATGATGGGTGAGCTGAACTTCTTCCTTGGACTGCAAGTAAAGCAGACTGATGAAGGAATCTTCATCAACCAAGCTAAGTACATTAAAGACTTACTTAAGAAGTATGGCATGGAGTCAGCCTCTCCCATGAAAACCCCAATTGCTCCTACAACCAACCTTGATAAAGATGAAAAAGGTAAAAGTATTGATATAACTCAATATAGAGGTATGATTGGCTCTCTTTTATATCTAACTGCCCGTAGACCAGATATAATGTTTGCAACATACATTTGTGCTAGATTTCAGGCTAGTCCTAAAGAATCTCATTTATATGTTGTAAAGAGAATTTTTAGATATCTCAAAGGTACACCCCCACTTGGGGCTTCGGTATCCCAAGGAGTCATCATTTGACCTAACAGGAAACACAGATGCTGATTTTGCAGGCTGCAAAATTGATAGAAAGAGTACCAATGGAACCTGTCAGTTGTTAGGAAACAGACTTGTGTCCTGGTTTAGCAAAGAAACAAAATTCAGTATCTACTTCAACTGCAGAAGCTGAATACATTGCTGCAGGCAGTTGCTGTGCTCGGATCTTATGGATGAAAAATCAACTAGCAGATTATGGGTTTAAATTTAAATCCATTCCTATTCACTGTGATAACACAAGTGCGATTTCTATAACTCATAATCCTGTCATGCATTCTAGGACTAAGCATATAGAAATAAGGTATCACTTCATTAGGGATCATGTTCAAAATGGAATTATATCTTTACAATATATCCCTACTGAAAATCAACTTGCTGATGTCTTTACAAAGCCTCTAGATGAATCCAAATTTAATAAATTAATAAGTGAGCTAGGCATGCTTAACTTATAACCATCAAAAATATGCTCTAGTATGTGCTAATCATACATGTTTAAAGGCTATGTTCGAAATCATAGACATGATAAAAGGAAGTCCACAATCGTAGAACCAAAGTGTCATATAACGACAACGATCGCAATGAATACTCAATGATCGCGGTGAAGACTCAACGATAGCAGAGCTACATCAAAACCAAAGGAGCACCCTATGATGATCAAGTATCAAACAAAGCAATCTCTCTGATAAGTGCCTCAGGGACAAACCCAACCCTTGATTCATTCAATGAGGTTGGCCCTTCCTGAGCTACCTTAAACAAAGAAGAATGCTAAGTCAAAAGTTCATTATGAGGACTTGGTCAGACTCTACGATTGCTAGTCAGACTCGACGATCACAGTTCAGACTCTACGATTGCTAGTCAGACTCGACTATCACAGTTCAAACTCTACGATTGCAGCTCAGACACGACGACTATTGAACAAACTCAATGATAGTAGAACAGACTCAACGATTCCAAGGACCATTTCAATGATCGTAGTCCTCCCGAAGAACATATTAACCTAGAAAAAGTCTAGGGTAATTCAGTACAATCCCTCTCTGTCAAATTCGTAGAGCCAAGCAGAATTCGACACCTGTCCCACTAAGCAAAATAGAGGATGAGAAGTTACTTGTACCATTTGAAGGCGCCCTTTTGAAATCAGAAGTTCAAAAGATTATCCCTCTCTTTATCTCTGCAAGAAGAAACCCTAAGCTGTCTAGAAAGCTCAGTAAATCACACTTCCTGCAAGAAAACCAATGACGGCTTCCAATGTTATATCTGGCTACAGACTCTGCTTTGACGAGTTCAAAATAGTTGAACCCCAATTTCACAAGACTTTGTCGCTATTGAAGAAGGCAGGTCTCAAAGAAGCCTTGGGTACAGACACATTGATCTACCCGAAGCTGGTAAACGAATTCTACAATAACAGGGTATTTGAAAACAACACCATCACTGCGAAAGTCAAGAACGTTGAAATCAAACTAAGGGCTGAGGACATCAATCTAGCCCTAGGTCTCAAATCTGAAGGGTATCCATCACAAGAAATCACCTTCTGTCAAAGGATACAGGAAGAAGGAATTTCCACAAAGGTTGAATTTCTAGCTGATATTGTTGGAAAATGTTTATGTTGCAAGAGCTCAGGTCATGACTCTGTGAATAAGGTGCAACTCAAGCTCATGACTGCCATATGTTATGGAATACAACTTAACTATGGGGCTCTATTACTTGAATGGATTGGGAAGTGGTTAATCAGATCAAAGAAGACGAAGAGTTCTTAGAAGATGCTCTATGGGTGATTCATAAGCATTATCCTACAGGCTGCTCTTGGTGACTTAATTGAGGATGATGAAGGTGAAGCCATCAATCGAAATCATCGAATGGCCCAACAACTATTTGAGAACTGGAAACGGAATCCAACTAAAAATGTGAGGATGATGTCTAAATCTAGTGGAAGAACTGGTGAAATAAAGGAATCAGGAGTGCCAGAAAACATGTCAGTTATCAAAGAAACTGAAGAAGAAGAAGAAGAAGCTAACAAGGAAGAACCCATTGCTTTAATCAGAAACAGCAAGGGGAAAAGGAAGCTGAAAGCCAGAACTACAGAAGAACCTCAAGGATCCACTACCAATAAGCCCGTAGAGTCCTCAGACATTGAGACTCTAAGGATCCTAAGAAGGAAGCAACAGCAGACTGAGGCAGAAGAAGATAGAGCAACCATATCTCAGCTGCTGAAGAAGAATAAAATCAGCCACAAGACCAAAAGGCCATCAATCTCTTCGATCGTAGAGTCTCTGCCGATCGTAGAGACTAGACCAAACAAGGAAGTAGCTGCAACAAACACTTTGGCTGATCAGAAGAACAAAACTAAGGAAAGTCCTGAGGCTGTGGCTCAGCCTAGAAAAACAAGAAGAAAAATAATTAAGAAGTATATCCTTGTTAATGAAGGAGTACTCAAAAAGGAAGACAAAGAGCTGGTTGCTGAACATGAACTGTCCAAAGAAAGTCAAATGGACAGAACTCAAGATGAGGGGGAGACACCTGAAATTCTAATCACAAAGAACATGTCAGCTGAGGGGGAGATGCCTGAAGAAAATGCTCCAGCTGAGGGAGAGTTGCTAATCATCCAAGCGGATGATCACACTGAGGGGGAGGCTCATAATATCCCCATGACAGAAGAAGAGGTTCCTGCAGACAAAGAAGGAGAATTAGTACAAGAACATCATGAGGCCATTGATATAATGGAAGTCTTAAACGAGAATAGAGAAGCGGATGAAGACGACGAGGTCGAGATCATAGCAGTAGGCATTAATGGGTACAAAAAAGCTAACTATGAGCAACTGTTCTCCTATCTACCCATGATGCCTTTCCACCAAGCTCAAATTCTAAACTCCTGGAATCACATGTTCTGGAGCTTCAAAGAGTATCCGGCCATCTTAGTGCTAGCTAGTGGATTTCTAGGAAGATTAAATTTTGCCAAGAAACTACTCACCAACAACTCTTCCTCAAAGAACAAACCTGAGGTACTATCTATCCCAACCCTTTTCAGAATTAATCACTTGTCATCATCCTCATTTAATCAATTTTATGAATTCCCACGATGGTTGGAAGTAATTCTTCATCCACTAAATCAATTTCCAGTTGCAGAATCCCAAAATTCTGTAACTGAGGAACCAAATGCTACCAACTTCATAATGCTCCCTCATCTCATCAACTCTACGATTACAGACTCTAACCCCAGTAAAGAGTCCCAAGTCCCAATCGCAGAGCCACCTACTACATACACCCAAACACAGGCCCCTCCATCAGATATTCCCTCCTCATCCAGCAATGAATACTTCAATCTTGATCTTGCCCTCTAGTCTTTGCAAGATCAATTTAAAGGCACATCAACTCCCTCCTCAAATTTCCCAAATTGGATGAAATTTTTTCAGAGTTGTCCTCAAAGGCTGATCTGTCAGCAATGTCTACGAAAGTGGTCAAGGAACTCGATGAGAGGCTTGAGGATTACACTGCACTTATTCAGTTGAGATTAACATCAATGATCAATGCTGCAAATAATCTTCCAAGCTCCCTAAGCTCTGAGCTCTCTAAAACGCTTAAGGAGATCATCAAAGAAATGCTTCAAAGCATAAAAGACAGAGATGACATTCATTTTCTCGCAGCTAAAAGACATAGAGATGTTGTCTTAATATTACAAAAGACTCAAGAATCTCAGAACGAGCTAATGATAAAGAGTATCACAAGTCTCCAAACTGTAGTCAAGGAATTTCAAGACTTCTCCATGGGTTAAATGTAGCAGACTGAAACTGTCCTAAACATTCTTCAACGATGTGAAACTCGTTCTGATGCTTTGATCCAAGAGAATTGCGATGACATTGCCCAAACTTAGAGTTAACTCAACGAGCTTGTTCAAGGAGTCACTCGCCTCTCCAAAGACATTCGAACCCTTGATACTGACATAAAGGGGGAGAATAAAGGGAAACGAGATCAGGGAGGGAAGGGCAGAGGCAGAGGTCAATTCCAAACTCAAGCCTCGAGGATCCCTCCTGCAAGGCAAATTGTGACCCCCAAAATAGGTCCATTTCATCCAACCTATTCTGAGTTGCCAAATACATGGTACAGAAACAACTACAACATTATTAATACATTTGTCGTGCAAAATACGACAACACATATACTGTGTGTTTAAATACAAATATTATCTTCTAGACAATATCCACAACCAAATAAAGTCCTCATTATAATTATTGATACACTGTTTTACATAATAGTGAGGACTACTAAAACAACTATCTTGAACCATCACTCCACACCCCGACTAGTTCCCGCTATATTCTCGCCTCCTGAGAAGAAAAATGGAACAAAAAGGAAAAGGGTGAGCTCAACTAGCCAGTAAAGAATATTACGACTAAGATAATATACAACAAATTATCGTTAGTCCTCAACAGGGAAAAATCTGATAGAATACAATAGACAACAAGTTTTAAATCAATATTCGCAGCGAAAATAATAATTCATAGAAGAGTTACGTAGAGAATGAAATCTACTATTATCTATGAATTTAAAAGTCCATCATCAATATTTTATCCCTGTAACATCAATCAATATTCATCTTGAATCAAATATTCATCTTTGCACTACAGGCCAAAGATATTCATCAATTGGTCATGTTTATCTCAACACCTGTTCATCTTTACACTACGGGCCAAAGATATTCATCAGAAAATCAACCATCTTTGCACTACAGGCCAAAGATATTCAGTAATAACATCATTTAGGACTGAGGATGATGAATTTTTTTTAAAGAAAACGAATCCAGTGAAACAAAAGAGCAAATATTAAGGATTCGTATTTTAAATAGTCCAAGTTCAAAAATACTTCATAATAAACTATTATGGAGCATAATTCAAAAATGAAGATCACAACATAGATCCAATCAAAGATAGGAACCATAATAGACAATCTTGGACACAGAAAAGAAAATTTATTTTTTTTATAAATAGTGTCGTATTTGTGAATAGTGCCGTATATGTGAATAGTAACTCCGACACTAAAAGGTAGAAATTTCATAAGAAAAATCTTCATGCTTCGTGAATAGTACTTGTGAATAGTAACTCATGAATAGTAATTCGTGAATAGTAACTCATGAATAGTAACTCATTAATAGTAACTCGTGAATATTAATTATAAAAAAATTGAATACTTTTATTTCATAAAATTCGGGGACTTACACAAATCACCCAGCAGACTCCACGATCCAGCCATCAGGCCCAACGAGCTAATCAACAGGAAGTTTTAATGGCTCAACCATTAAGGAGTCTAGGGCTAACTACCAGGTCTCATGAGGTAACAACTACAGGCCTAAGAATGCCAATTGGAGATCCTACATTCATGAATAGGCATGATCACAATCCTAGACTAAGCCCAAGTGAGCTGGAAGATTTGGCCAGAAGAGATGAAGCAATCAGAAATAGGAGAGCTGAGGAATATGCAAATCCTCTAAGAAGCAAAAGGCCGAAGAAATAGAGATAAATTGAATTTTAAGTTGTATTGATGTAGTCAAACTTAAATGTAATATATGTCTTCATACATCAATAAATTCATGCTTATTCTCTAGAAATTTCAGATGCTCACTGAAATACTAAGTCATGTTTACTTTGCTGCAACTGCATATAAAATTTAATAACCATCTCCTTGGTTATGTCAACATCAAATAGGGGGAGATTGTTGGAAGGATGCATATTGTGATTTGATATTTAATATAAATGCTCATGATTATGTGTAAAGTCCTTCTAGGAATATATGTACAAGGACTTAGTGATAGATCAAAATTGTTAGGTTGATCTTAGCCTTTAATGTTCACTTGTATAGAGAAAGAGATCAAATATGTTAGGTTGATCTATGGCTAGAAAGAAATAGATAGGGCTTGAAGAGAATCGTAGTCTATCCGGCTGATCAACAAAATGCAGAAGCTAAGGCAGGATCGTAGTGCTTAGATAATCGTTGTATATTTGCCTTGAAGGGCCTCTCCAGTAATCGTAAAGTGTTCCATACGTTTGCCGAAGCTAACTCTGAGATCGTAGTGTGCTCTCGGAAGCATAGAGACTGCAAAACGAGCAAGTGAAGATCGTAGTATGCAAAACTATTGAAAGAAATCGTAGTGTTCTATTCAGACCAAGCACAAATATGACAAGACACCATGATATGTATCGTAGAGTATCATCTGTCTTGTGTCAGAAGCGTTGAGCCCTATCTCTTGTTTGGAAACAAATTCCAATAATTGTGCAATGAGTTTTGAATGTTGAAGCTCTCACCAGTCCCAACGGTACAAAAGATATCCTTAGTATTGATCAAAAGAAACGTATTCAAGAAGCTAAGAAAATGACCATTGGGCAGAGAAAAACACCTTTTCAGGCGTTAGGTGAGAAAGTAGTTTGCTGTGTCAGTGGGCCAGATTACAATTCAGAAGATGTGCAGAAAAGTCTCCATCAAAGCTCAGAAATATCAAACGCATTTAATGGCTCATCAGATGACTTCAACGGATAGATTTAAAGAGATCACATATATATAGAACAAAGACAGATGAGAAAGTAAGCAAACATTTGAACAAAAATGTACAAGGACACTCAACGCTCAACTCTATGATCTGAGAAAAAGAGAAAGCTTGCTCAGCTACTTAGTTTTTTCAAACAAGTGCTTAATAGCAACTAAGTAGCACCAATCACGATCTCAACAAACAACCAATCAATTAAAGTGAGAGTTCCAAGTCTGAAGGACTTGAAGAGTTCTAAGTGAACTGTGAAGAACCAAGTCTGTTGGACTTGAAGAGTTCAAGAGTGAACTAATAAGTGCCTAGACTGCTGGTCTAGAAGGAATCTGTGAGATTCAAGAAGTGTAACAAACATCCTTAGTGGGTTTCCTACTCAAGGAGTAAAATAATGGATTAGGAGCTTTAAGTGCTCTGAACCACTTAAAACTACTATGTCCATTATAACTGCTATAACTGTCATAACTGCCTCACTCTCATTAATTCAAGATATCTAAAAGAAGGTTTATCATATACTCATTCCGCTTTGCATTAATCACAATCATACTAACTAGTTTATAAGAAAAGTTTTTAATTATCTATTCAACCCCCCTTCTAGATATCTATTGTGCCTCCGGAAACTAATAGTTTGGTCACCTAAATACGCGCCAATAGAGAGAAATCCTTATTAGAAAGCCCCATCTTTCTTGAGAACGACCTGATCGATTAATATTGTGAATTATAATAATGATGATAAATGTTGTTAAATATATTGAGATGTCTTTTTATGAAGTCACGAAAGTTTATATATATATATATATATATATATATATATATATTATATATATATATATATAAATTTTGTTTTATTAGTATTATTAATGTAATAAAATATAAAAGCTTTTTATATAAAACAGAATACTTTTATAAAGTTAATTGTTTTATTAGACAATAATTAGAATATAATATATTTTATTATGCATAGTGTTTTGCATAGTAAAATCTTTTTATATAAAAAGAATACTTTTATAAAGTTATTTATTTTATTAGACAATAATTAGAATATAATATATTTTATTATGCATAGTACCTGCATAGTGTTTGTATAGTAAAATCTTTTTAAATAAAACAGAATACTTTTATAAAGTTAATTATTTTATTAGATTTTAAATAATATATATATATATATATATATATATTATATTTTATTGCATAGTATCTTTTCTATTTTTCTATAAATAGGATGCTTAGTTAGAATTGAAATCACACCAGAAATTCAGAGAATTCTCTTCTATAATCTTGAGCGTATTTCTTTAGAGTTTCAAGAAGCTTTGAGCGTAGTGCAAGTTTTCTTCAAGTATATCCCCGTCCTACCCATCGGAGTACTCTTCTTTATAATGTAAGGGGTATTATTTCTTTCATATTCATGAAGAGAACTTCTGTTATTACATTCCTTATTATTCTGTTGGAATAACCTCTATATGCGAAGTACCGCATACATGGTGAAATTCTTCTGTTATTTCATTATTTATTATTATGTTGGAATAAACTGTCTATGTGAAGTACCACATACATGGTGGAATTCTTCTGTAATTTCATTCTTTATCATTCTGTTGGAATATCTTGTTTGTGCGTTTACGCATGACTTGGTTCCATTATTTATTATTCTGTTGAAATAACGTGTCTGTGCGATCTATCGTATGCATGGTGATTTCTGTTATTATTTCATTCTTTATTATTCTGTTGGAATATCCTGTCGGTGCGAATTTCGCCTGACCTGGTTCTGTTCTTTATTATTCTGTTGGAATATCCTGTCTGTGCGTTTACGCATGACCTGGTTCCATTATTTATTATTCTGATGGGAATAACCTGTATGTGTGATCTATCGCATGCATGGTGAATCCTTATGTTATTCCATTCTTTATTATATTGTTGGAATAACCTGTCTGTGTGGATTACCACATGCATGGTGAATGATCCTTTGTATTCATTTCTTATTAAATTATGGAAATGATCTGGCTACGTGGATTACCGCATGGCGGGCGAAAATCCAATTGTAGTTTCATATATTCTATTATACACAGTTGGTTAAAGTTTTGGCTTCTATATTCCTTGAAATTAGTGAAATATCCTGGATATTTGCGCTTCATCCAGTATCTTTTCGTGAAAATATTCTTCTGAGCATTCTTAAATTTTTCTCCACTAAGCAGTATCATGTTGACAATTTGGACATTATTGAGTTCAGGATAAATTAACTTATAAATCTTTAAAATTTATTCTTGAACTTATTTTATTGAATTATTATGTCATTGTCATGATGAGTTATGTTGGTTATTATGTGAAAACATGAAAGTTTCTTAGAAATCACAAAGGGTTAAAAATCAGATTTTTGGTGAAAATGGAAAATGAAATTCAATTAACCATATCTCCTATTATATTTTGGATTTTTGAGTGTGGTCAAGTTCTAGAGTTAGATCTATGAGTTTTCTAACTTATCCAAGTGGAATCACTGAAAAAGGTGTTGTAGATTTTCGTGTGGACTGATTTTAGCAAAGGAGTCAAAAACTGCAAAGTACCAAAAAGGCTACTGTCCAGAAATTTAAAAGGGCATTTTCGGCCATTTAGTTTGTGAGAAAAATTTCTGTCTTTTGGGACATGAAAATATATGGTATAAAGTACCTCCTGTCCAAAAATGAGCTCATTCCGACTTAAAATGAACAAGTTATGACCATTTTAATATTTAGATTTTTTTCGACGAAAAATGCTATAACTAGAGTTCTATAACTCCGATGACCATGAAATTTAAACTGGAAGCTCACGTTAACATGTGTAAGATCCTGCCAAGATTTGGAAATTTCTGGAGTTAAACTTGAGGTAGCTAATTTCTTAAGGAATTAATTAGAAATTGATTTTTGAAAAATACTTAAGAGAGTTGAAAAATTATAAAAAAATAATTGTTGTGTATGAAATATATGTATGTATGTTTGGGCAAAGGATAGAAAAATAACAAGTTGATTTGGTAATTTTTCATGAAAATGGTTTAGTTACGAACATATGAGTTAAATATGTTATGTGAAGTAACGAAATTAGTAAATAGGATTTTATGGCTTGAGAATCCTATATAGGGTATATGCAGATTTTTGATAAAAGATTTGATCATTGGTGATAAAATCATATGAGTATGGCATTTTTGAATGATTAAATACATTATTTGGTAAAGTATAAACAATTGAAATAAATTGTTTATAAGTTTAAGAAGTGACTAAAATATTGTTATATATTAATAATATTAGATTATGAGTTTATTAAGTGATTGATAATATTTGGATAAATTTAAATTCTTTAATATTTATCCTTATTTTTGTTTGATTAATGCTTGTCATCATTCTCATGTTTATATTGTGATAAAAGTCATCTTTGACTTACGTATATAGATGGACTTGGTGTGATTATGATCAAGGATTATTCGGTATAGTCATGACCGTAATGTGACGGATGATGTGGTAAAAATCTCCAGTGGCCTGTAGTGCATTGATGGATAATTTTTGGTATGATTATGACCATAGATTATTCGGCATAATCATGATCATTGATGATTTAATGAATATCCTTGGCCCGTAGTCCAGGGATAATTCGATGATATAGTTTATTTACTAAGCTGAGTCTCAGCGATTAAGTTGATGAAAAACTTTTTTAAATCATAGGAGATAGTAGATTTTATTCTCTACTTGACTCTTTTAATGGATTACTTGTTCCGCTGCAGTTAAACTTGATGTCTTCTGTATTTTATTAGTTTAACATTGTTGAAGGCTAATGATAATTTATTCTGCATTATCTTAGTCATAATATTTCTTACTGGACTAGTTGAACTCACCCTTTCTTTCACTGTTCTCTTCAAGAAATGAGAATATAGCTGGGACGAGTCAGGGAACGGAGTGATGGTCCAGAAGATAGCATTATTTTAGAATGCACCAATAATATACTACATCAAATTCCTTCCCCCTAATTATCGATTTTCTTGGCCTTGGTGGCAGTTTTGTGATGGGGCCACTAGTTTTGAAGTCCATATTTTATATTCACGAGTAATAACGCTCTGTTTCTGAGTTTTAAAATTGACGGAAAAAAAAAATAGACGAAAAATTTAAGTTTTTTTTAAATCTTATGTTTATGAGTTTTTTAATAAACGAAAAAGAAAAGAAATTGATAGAAAACTTCCAAAGTTTTCCGTCCAAAATTGGCTTGATTTGGACGGAAAAGAAATTGGAATAAATAATATTTTTATAATTCTCATATTATCCTCAACTTTTAATATAATAAATTTTAAATTACAACTCATGTCCTCAATTTTAAATTTTTTATTAAAAATTCAGAACCATCACAAAATAAAATTTCAAGTTTTTTATTCTTTTTTTTTTTGTTTAAAATTCAGAAACAGACATAAATTTATGCACATTCTTGAAATAAATTTATGCTTTTATTTGCACATATAGTTGACATTTTATAATGTTATTTGATGCTTCTTGATATATGGTTTTATTTATGTTTTGTGATTGTTTTACTAATTATAATTAGGTCTTATTAACATATCCGACAAAACATATATAAAAAAGTTAAGTACGTGATCTTGTATTTTTGTATGTTAACATTGATGCTTCTTCATATGTGGTTTTATGTTATAAATTATATATATATTTTTTAAATATAAAAGAAATAAGTATTTTTAGCAGCATAAGTATGTGATCTTGCATACCTAAAATAACACTTTATCCATTTTGAAATATAAGTTTATTTGTTATTTTTCAAAATCAATATGATATATATTTAAGTCCAAAATTGATGTAATCGATTTTATATTCTAAAATCATAAATATTATATTTTGTAATATTGTTTACACATAATATAATATTTTTATGCATTATCTAAGACTAAAACTATTAGAATTAATTTTAATTTAAAAATCACAAATAGGCTTAAACAAATATTATATATTTTTGAACAAAATGGGTACAATAAAAAGAATAAACAAATAAAAATAATAATTCCACAAATAGAAATGATATTTATGAACTTATTAAAATAATATTTATAAGACTTTTTTTTTATTTCTAACTCAACGAAGCCCATCGTAAAACTCAATCCAATATAATATAAGATGACATGGAAGCCAATATATTATATTATGTTTATATTTTATAATATAATATAATATAATCCAATATATTATAAATAATATTTATAATTTACAATCTATCTATACAAAATACAACTCAATTTGAAAAAAGTTAAGTTTCCCGCCTGTCTAAAAACAAATCTGGACCCTCAAAACTTTTGGATAAATCTAGCCATCCATTACGTAAGTTAGGCTGTATAGAGTTAGGAAATTAAAGAGGAGTACTTGGTTATGGCGGCGACTGTGACCTGGGTTTATTGGGGGCTCTGCCACGAAGGGGAGAAATAGGGGCAGGCTGTATAGAGTTAGGCTATGAGTCTAGAAAGATAACAGAGGAGAGAAAAGGAAAGATTTCCAGTTTTGGATAGAGAAAATTTATGAGAGAGAAAGGGAAAGGAGGGGGTTTAATTTCAGCTTACTTTGTACCGTTGCTGCCGCTACTTCTGCAGCTGAATTATAATCTGAGTATGTTTGAAATTTAATGAAAAGAATAAAATTACTTCTTCCTCCACATAATGATGAATAAAGCTACATATTTTTTTTTAAAAAAATGAGATAAAATATATAAAATAAAAATTAAATATGTATTATTATAAAAAAATAAAATTATTTGTCATTTTATATAATTTTATAGGATTATGAAATATAAATTTAAAACTTTTTTATTTTTTTTTCTTTTATTTTTACTTTTTTGAATAAATATACAAATTATAATTTACTTATACTTTTGGGGACAGAAGGAGTAGTTTAATGTGTATAATTTTAGGTAAGTGATTTTGGCTTCATAATAATGATAGGTGTTTTAAATTTAGATAATGTTAAAATTTTTAGTGTTAAATAATGTGTAATCTATCTAATAAAATATAAATGATTTTGAATTTTCCGCTCATTCAATAAATCATCTGGGTCGTCCAAAGTTTGGGATAAATCTCACCATCTATCTATCTAATAAAATACAATCTATCTAATTCTATATATCTATATCTATATTCTATATATCTAATTATATCTAATAAAATACAAATGATTTTGAATTTTCCGCTCACTCAATAAATCATCTAGGACGTCCAAAGTTTGGGATAAATCCCACCATCCATCTATCTAATAAAATACAAATGATTTTGAATTTCTCGCTCACTCAATAAATCACATGAGTTGTCCAAAATTTAGAATAAATCCCAACGTCCATAGTGCCGGAGGCACGGGACTGTTGCTAGTGTATATATAAGATGACATGGAAGCCAAGAAATTAAAATTATTGTCATTATAAAAAAAATTAATGTAAATATAGGAAATTGCCAACTTCCATGATCGACATAACGATTGACGCGTGTACCCGAATTTAAATTCCTAGACTAGACTAGATTGCACACATGGACATAAGAATTATTATTGTATTGTATAAATACTACTCCAACGGCTATTTTTCCAGGAAAACCCAAATTTCCTAATCCAAAACCCTCGATTTCATCTCTCTCTCTCTCTCTCTCCCCTTTCCCCCGCTGAAAACCTATTCTCCATACACAAAACTCATCGATTAGACTTCTCCCTGCTGAAAACCATAATTTCCACATACAAAACCCCCTGCATTCAACCTCTTATTCCTTTCCCACGATATGGTGAGTTTCGTTGACGTTCTTCTCTTCGATGTTGGACGCGGCTCTCTGATTTGGTCCCTATTTTCTGGTAAACGGTTCAATTTCTGTGGCGATTCTGATGGATAGTTATGGTGACGTCGGTCCCTTGATGTCTATGTGGCGATTCCCGGTGATACTTTGGTGCTCCTTCCCCTGAACAAGTGGAGTAGGCGGTGATCGGCCGTTCTTATTGTAAGTGTCCTTATTATTAAAGGAAATTGTTACAACCTTTTCTGTATCTATGATGTCAATACATATATAACTGCCCATGAATGTTGTGAACTTGTGCCCATGCCCATCAAATTTTTCAATAATTTTTATTGACAGAAATCTAACTATTCTGTTCTCTTAAATCCCTATCCATTATCGGTCCCCCACAACCTCTCTCCTGTGTTACCGCACTTTCCCTTTTAGCAAATTAGGGTTTTTTCACTGATAATTTTCCTTTTTTGTTTTGTGTTATGTATCAGGCGACAATGATCTGTATTCCGAATGGATGCGCAATGGTGATTACTCGCCCACTAGGCCACTATCGTTAATCTAATTTGCGGGGTTAAAACACAGGTAAACCTCTCTCTATATGTATATTCTGCATTAGAGGTAAAATTTGTAGTTTCGTTTGTTTGTTTCAAAGATTTTTATTTGGGTGTTTGATAGTTAGAATTGTTTGGGGTTTGTATCTGATGTGATTTTTTAGGAATATATTTATTTTTTGTTGTGGTATTCAGTTGAGTAAGTGCGATCTTAGCTTGCATGCACTGTGAGCTTTGATCTGCTATAATTTCTTAGTAGCTTGAGAGTTTGTTTCTTATAAGTTTCACAAATTTAACTTTTCTTGTAAGAGTTTGTTATTATAAGGTACCAGGGTTGTTAGAATGTTTAAGAATTGTTCATTACCTGAATTCCTTGTACTGTTAATATTTCATATTTGGGTTTGATTCAATATTTTTTGTTTCTGGGATGTATTTGCTACGTGTGCCGCATGAAATAAATCATGGATGACCTATAAACAGATAAAAATCGTGCTCTATTAGTTGGTACTAGTATATATGGATTTTGACTAGGATATAGTTTCATATACCTCTTCACTGTTGCCTTGATGCCTTTTTTCAGATATTTAATACAGACATGACTGGCTACTTTCTCTTTCACTGCCAAGTATTGAACTATTATGCACCGTGAGCTTTGATCTGCTATAATTTATTAGTAGTTTGAGAGTTTGTTTCTTATAAGTTTCACAAATTTAACTTTTCTGGTAAGAGTTTGTTATTATTAGGTACTAGGGAGTGTTTAAGAATTGTTCATTACCTATTTGGGTTAGATAATTAGATTCAATATTTTTCGTTTTTGGGATGTATATGCTACTTGTGCCGCATGAATTAAATCATAGATGACCTATACACAGATAAAAATTGTACTCTATTATATATGGATTTTGACTAGGATATAGTTTCATATACCTCTTCACTGTTGCCTAAGCCTTGATTACTTTTTTCAGATATATAATACCGCCTGAACTGACTACTTTCTCTTTCATTGCCAAGTATTGAACTATTATGACCCTCTTCCTATTTTTTGACAATTTTTTGAAGTTGCATATTTTGTTAATTCAGTTTTGGACATAGGTGGTGAGATGAACTTGGCAACAGGGATCCAAGTAGCTTAGTTAGCTCTCAAGCATTGCCAAAGCAAGAATCAGCAACAAAACATTATTGTATTTGCTGGAGAGTGGAGGATAGGTACCCTTTATGTTTTTCCCCTTGGGTGTGTGTGTGGTTTGGTGGGTGGGGGATGGGGGAGTTCCTATATTGTAGTTTGATGACTTATCCTTATAATCATTGATTGGGGCTAGGGTAGGGTTTCTTATAGCTGCGTGCTTGATTTTTGCAGTTAATGTATATATGTTTCTGCTCTGGGCTAGGGTTACTTTTATGTATATATACATTTATGATCTTATTTTTTATACTTGATTAGGGCTAGGGTTAGGACTAGAGTTCTTATACGTGTTTTTGGATATGCAACAACCATTGATGTTGAATTTCATTCACTTGACTAATTTAACAAACTGTGGAAGATAAGATTTTACTGTTGTACTGAATAAAAAATTACCCGAGTCTTGTTTTTGAAGATTTCGTAGTGAATGTAGGTGGTGAATATAATCATTTAAGTTGTTATATACCAAGACTATCAGATTCATGGCCTTTACTCACTCTGCCTATATAGAAAATTAGAAAGATGCAGTTTTAGTAAATTCAAATCTTGTCTGAAGTGTTTTCAGTATATGGATAATGCTTCCACTGACTAGAGGCTTGAATTTGGGTTACGAGGCTACCTTGAAAAGTTGAGAAAACTAAATTGATTTTGAGTCAACAAGTTATATGAACTTTTTTTGTTTTTGTATTAGACTGTCAACTGTAGGCAATTCTCTACTTGAACACTTCTGAGCACAATTCTTGTAGCTATGATTGACCTTTATTGGGGTTTCTCACATCCTATACAATTTCAAAATGTATCGTGTACATAATAAGATTTGGTGAAAGTCTCAATCAATCAGGGGAAAATTTCATTGTTTTTTGTTGCAACAAGTCTACAATAATCATATTGTTATATGCAGGGTTTTCAATTTTGTGATGATGACCTTAGCTCTATTATGAACTTTGAAGCAGATAACTAATATAAATACTTGTCCTTTTATTGTTACTTTTGAACTTTAATGAGGACCATGAGGCATGTTAAGGTTTTGGGATATAAGATTAAAACAGTTTTCTTTTCCAGGCCTTAAAATTTGTACTTTTTTGTATAGGTATTGCAATATGTGATACTTCGCACTGATCAATACAACATGCATGGGTCAAGCTTCTATCAATGGGTTCTCTCTTCTTAGCTGTTAATGCAACAAATTATCCTTGTAGTGGACAGTCTTAAGATATGACTATTCCAATCATATTATTCGTGTTTGGGATGCACCGAGTGTTTTATGCAAAGCATACTGGACACAGTCTGTAGATGTAATTCAGAAGAACATGGATTGGGATAATTTTATGACCGTAGAAGAGGCTAAGGAATTTGGGTTAATTAGTGAAGTAATAGATCAGAGGTCGATGGCTCTAGTCACTGATGGTGTTGGGAATAAAGGCAAAGATATGTAGGTAAGAAATATTTCTCTCTTAGCCTCACAATTTTGCATGCCATATACTCCCTCCATTACAAAATATAAGATCACTTGCCTTTTATAAATTCCTTGTAATTTACGAAAGCCAAGTGATCTTATACTTTGGAATAGAAGTAGTACATTCTCTGCCTTATTTGTTGCGAGATATACTTTAATATGAACTTTCGATATTTTTCTCAATTGTGTATTGAAGATTTTATTAGAATAATTGTGGGCGTGTTGCATTTGAGATTAATTTGGTTTATGACTGTGCCTCAAATTGGCCCAATCTTAGGACTCCTTGTATAAAATCTTAACCTCAAAAGATTTTAACTCTCTCTCAGATTTTAACTTTCTCAACCTCAAAAGTTTTTAACATCTATACACACTTTAATGTTTTTGCCTTAACATTTTCCTTTCTCTTATCTTTTTCTAACCTTTCAGGTCCTTCAGCTATATACATGCAAAAATGTTAGAATTTGTAATAATGAGCATTTAATTGCTCAACAAGTATAAATAGTTGAATAAATAACATTCTCAAGAATAGTAGAATAATATTTTTCTAAAATCTTCAATAATTGAACAATAATTGTGAAGCTCGATTGAAAACATTCTTTTAACCGTTAGCTTAAACATATCTCTCGACAGAACTTTAAAATCTTGAACAGTTCAATTTTAGAACATTTCTTCTAATTGCACATAAGTGCGGATATTGGCCCAACACGTTATTGCATATAACAATTAACAGTTAGCAGAACACATTATTTGATTTGGCACAAACAACTTCTCACAAATAAATAATTATCACAAATAATATCTCAGCCATAATTATTCCAACTTTAATAGCTCAACAAACGAGATAAGCCAAATCAAATGACAATAACTCATTTTTCATAAATAATTTCACATAGTACAATGTATGTACTTTATATAACAAATGAAATTCAACAATATAAACGCACGTCGTTGCACGTAGTGCACGTAATAATAGAAAATTTGCACATAATAATTAACTCTCACAAGTTAGGGAAAGTTACTCAAAATGGGGGAACTTTCACAATATACAAAGCTTGTATAAATTAGGAAACTTGCCTCGGTCCGTAGTTCATTATCTATATTATTCACATCTAATATTTCTTTCTCCCGTACTCAAATTTGAGTCCATCTACAACATTATAGAATATTTCTCATCAATAATTTAACTTCCTCCTAATAATATCAACTTATTAATTTACTTCCCATAATTATATTTTGACATTCATGTTAACTTCTCTAACAATCTCCAATATTGGGAGTTACGTCAAAAATTCTTAAAATCTCGGACAATGCCCTTCTTACTTCAAAATATGTTATTTTACGTCAAAATATATCATTACTTCAAAAGTTCATCTCAATCCTTTACCTTTTATCAACTACTACGTAGCCTCTTCCTAAAAATAACCTCTTCAAATTAATCACTCCATAATACTCAGTTTATTTCATAATACTTAATCGTTGTACTCTACGATCACCTTAATCATTTAAGATCATTTTTACTAGCCTCACAAATATCCAGGATATCACACTCTCAAAAGTTTTTACTTATTTGTCCAAAATTTTAAATTCAAGTCTCTAAATTATTCACTCTCACTCAAAAATTTTAAACTTGCTCTCCCTCAAGATTTGAACTTTTCCTCTTAATTTTTTTTACTTCGTAACTCTCCAAATTTTTAAATTTTGGTCTACACTATTCACCTTCTGCCGCTCAAAAGTTTTTTAACAATCTCTTCCTCAAAAGATTTTAACTTTGTCTCCCTCAAAAGTTAAGTTCTTAACATTCTTATCTCTCAAATTTTTACTTCTCTTCAATTCAAAATTTTAAATTCAAGTCGCTAAATTATTAACTATTCCTCTTTTTAAAAACTTTTTGTCCCTCAAAAGATTTCAACTCTTCCTCCTAAAAATTTTTTTACTTCTTAATTTCCAAAGTTTTAAATTCCAGACTCTAAATTATTACCTAGCCCTTAAAAGTTTTTACTTCTTTCCTCTCCAAAATTTTAAATTTAAGTCCCTAAATTATTCAATTTCTCTCGCTTAGTAGTTCTTTTCTCTCCCTCAAAAGTTTAGCATTCTCTTTCTAAAAAATTTGTTACTTTTCTCTCTAATGGTTTTTTCATTCTCTTTCAAAATTATAAATTTCAGTCCCTAAATTATTCAATTTCTCTTTGCTCAATAGCTCTTTCTCTCCCTCATAAATTTTTAACATTCTCTTTCTAGTTTTTTTTTACTTTTTCTCTAAAATTTTGAATTCAAGTACCTATAAATTATTCTTCCTCCCGCTCAATTTTTTTTAATTTTGTCTCGCTCAATTTTATTTAACTTACTCTCCCTCAACTGATTTTAACTTTTTCCTTTTCTTCCTAAAAAAGTAATTAGTTCTTATCTTTCCAAAATTTTAAATTTCGGTCTAAATTATTCATTCTCTCGCTCAAAAACGTTTTTAGCTTTCTCTCCCTCAAAAGATTTTAACTTTCTCTTCCTTAAACTTTTAACATTCTCCCTCTAAATTTTTTACTTTATCTTTCAGAAACTTTAAACTCCATCTGTAAATTATTCACTCTCTCTTGCTCAAGTAGTTCTTAACTTTTTCTATTCCAAAAGATTTTAACTTTTCCTCTTAATTTTTTTTTACTTCTTATCTCTCCAAATTTAAAGTTTGTCTGTCTTTAAATTATTCATTTTCTCTTGGTACAAAGTTTTTAGCATTCTCTTTCTCAAAAGATCAAAAGATTCTAACTCAAAAGTTTTCAAATTCTCTCCCAAACGTTCGCTCCAAAATTTTAAATTTCAGTCTCTAAATTATTGGCTTGCTCAAAATTAACTCTCCAAATTTAAAGTTTGTTTGTCTTTAAATTTGTTCACTTCCTCTCGATACAAAGTTTTTAGCTTTCTCTCCCTCGAAAGATTTTACTTTCCTTTTCTCAAAAGTGTAACACCTCTAAAGTTTTTAGTTTATCTCCCTTGAAAGATTTCAATCTATAAATTAGTAACTCTCTCTGTCAAATTTTTTTAATTTTCTCTTGAAAGATTTTAACATTACTCCTGAAAATGTTTTTTCTTTTTAACTGTCCAAGTTTTTAAATTAGAGTCGCTAAATTATTCACTTTCTGACCCTCAAAAGTTTTTACATCTTATTTCTCAAGATTTTTAAATTTCTGTCCGTAAGTTATTCTCTTCTCACGCTCAAAAGTTTTTGACTTTCTATTGCTCAAATTTTTTTAACAGTTCTGTCGGGCAGAAGATTCTTACTATTCCTCCTAAAAAGTTTTTATTTTCAAATTTCAAACTCTAAACTATTCCTTCCCTCAAAAGTTTTGTACTTCTTTTCTCTCCAAAATTTTAAACTTCTGTCCCTAAATTATTCACTTTCTCTCGCACTAAAAAGTACTTTGTCTCCATCAAAAGTTTTTAACATTTTTTTCTAGTTTATTACTTATTTCTCTAGATTTTTGAATTCGAACCTCTTAATTATTAACTTTCTATCGGTCAAAGATAACATTCCCTCGCTCAATTTTGTTAACATTTTTTCCCTCAAATGATTTCAACTTTTGTTAACATTCTCAGTCTCGAAAGATTTTACTTCTTTCCAATATTTTAAATTCCATCTCTAAATTATTCACTTTCTTCCGCTCAGAAAGTTTTGAACTTTTTCTTCCTAAAACATTTTACTTCTTAGATCTCCAAATTTTGGAGTTTCTTTAACTTATTCACCTTACAAAGTTTTTAGCTCTCTCGTAAAAGAATTTGTCTCCTTCAAATTTTTTAAACATTCTCTCGTAAAAGTTTTACTCATCTATCCAAAATTTTGAATTATAGTCTCTAAATTATTCACTTTCTCCGTCGAATGATTTTATTTTTTCATGTTAAAAAAGTTTTTACTTCTTAGCTCTCTAAATTTTTAAATTTTAGTCTCTAAATTATTCACCATCTCTCCCTCAAAAGTTTTTACTTGTTATCTCTCTTAAATTTTAAATGTCAGTCCCTAATTTATTCACTTTCTATTGCTCAAAGGTTTTTAACCTTCTCTTCTCGAACAAAAGAGTTACTTTTTCTCCTAAAAAGTCTTTACTTCTTAAATATCAAAATATCACTCATCGATGCTCGACAGTTTCTCTATCTCGAGAGATTTTCACTTTATCTCCTTTAAAAGTGTATACATCATATCTTTCAAAATTAAAGTTAAATGCACTTAGTATCATCCAAGGGTACCCTTTTTGCACATTACATCCTATACTTTCAAACGTGACATTTGCATTCAGCACTTTTAGCGAACTAACATACAACACCTGCAGTCCAAAATCCATCTCTAAAAATGACTGAGTTGGTGTTTAAAAGTGACGAATTTTGCACTTTTAGCTACGGATTTTGGGCCAGAGGGTGTTATGTACCGAGTCGCTAAAAGTACGGGTTAAAAGTGTCACATTTTGAAGTATAAAATGCAATGTGAAATATGGGGTAAACTTGGGATGCAAAGTGCATTTAACTAGAGGTTTTAATTGTCCTCTCTCGAAAAATTTAAATTTTTTAGACTTTTATTCACTTTGTCTCAAATGTTTTTGAAGATTCTCTCATAAAATTTCAGATCTCTCTTTTATGTTTTCCTTGTAAAAAAGTTGTTGCATCGTAGCTCTTCTAAATTTTAAATTTCATTCTCTAAATTATTCACTTTCTCCCCCTCAAAGATGCTTATTTCAATAAAATTTTAAATTTCAGTCTTATTCCTTTCCGCTCACTCAATATTTTTTAACTTTCTCTCCCTCAAAAGATTTTACTTTCACTTCGTCAAAAGTTTTTAACATTCTCTCTCAAATGTTTTCACTTATCTTTTGCTAAAAAAGTCTTAACATTCTCACCTTCTCAAAAGTTTTCAACTCCCGTTCGTTCAAAAGCTTTTAGCATTCTCTCCCTCAAAATATTTCAATTTTTCCTTCTAAAATAGTTTTTACTTGGCTCTCCAAATTTTTAAATGACTAAAAGACAATTTGCACCCCAAATTTTACACCCTTGTTGACTTTTTGCACCCTAAATCGAAATTTCAATTCCATCAAGTGTGTATTTCATATCTTTCAAAATTTCAAACATTCTCTGTTAAGAGCTTGTTACTTCCCTAGCTGTCCAAAATTTTAAATTTCACTCTTAATTATTCACTCTCTTAAATGTTTTTGAACATTCTTTCAATCAAAGTTTTTGAGCATTCTCTCTCAAAAGTTCTTGTCTCTTCAAAATTTTCAATCAAAAGTTATTGAACATTCTCTCTCAAAAGTTTTTAATCGTCTCTTCAAAATTTTAAATTCTAGTTTTTGAATTATTCACTTTCTCGCTCAAAAGTTTTTAAATTTCTATCTCTCGAAAGATTTTAGCTTTTCCTCCTAGTAAAGTTTTTACTTAATTGTGATTTTTTTTTAAATTTCAGTCTCTAAATTATTCACTCTCTCCCTCAAAAGTTTTACTTATCTATCCGAATTTTAAAATTTCAGTCTAAATTATTTATTCCCTCAGCTTGAAAGGATTTGTTCCCAAAAGCTCACTTTCTTCCCCTTAAAAGTTAGTTATTTCCTATCTTTCAATTCTTTTACATTCTTTCCATAATTTTTTTACTCATCTCCAAACTAGTGGTTTTCTCTTGGTCAAAAGTTTTAACTCACTTCCTTAATTTTTTTTAATCTTCTCTCTCAAAAGTTTACTTATCTCCAAAATTATAAATTCCAGTCTCTGATATATTCACTTTATCTTCCTCATTTTTTAGCTTTCTCTCCTTCAAAGCTTTTGACATTCTCTTCCTCAAAAGTTTGTACGTCTCATATTGTCAATTTTGGAATTTAAGTGTCTAAATTATTCACTCTCTTGCTCAAAAGTTATTAACGTTCTCTCCCTCAAAAGTTTTTTACTTCTCCCAAAAAAGATTCACGTTTTCTCGCTCAAAAATTTTAACATTCTCTTTCGAAAGTTTTTACTCGTCTTTCCAATATTTTAAATTTGCATCTCTAAATTATTCACTTTCTTCCGCTAAAAAAGTTTTGCTTCTTAGATCTCCAAATTTTAGAGTTTGTCTTTAAATTATTCACCTTACAAAGATTTTAGCCCTCTCAAAAGAAAATCTCCTTCAAAATTTTTAATTCTCTCTTTTAAAAGTTTTTACTTGTCTATCCAAACTTTTAAATTTCAATCTCTAAGTTGTTCAATTGTTCTCGCTTAAGTTTTTTTAAACTTTTTTTCCCTCAAAAGATTTTACTTTCTCTTCTTCACAAGTTTTTAACATTCTCTATCCAAAGGTTTTACTTCTCTCCAAAATTTTAAATTTCAGTCTCTAAATTATTCACTCTTTCAAAAGATTTTATTTTTCCTTTTAAAAAAGTTTTTACTTAGCTCTCCAAATTTAAAATTTCAGTCTGTACATTATTCACCATCTCTTCCTCAAAAGTTTTTACTTCTAATCTCCTAAATTTTAAGTGTCGGTCCCTAAATTATTCACTTTCTATTGCTCAAAAGTTTTTAACCTTCTCTCGCTCAAAATATTTTAACTTTTACTCTTAAAAAGTTTTTACTTCTTAAATATCAAAATATCACTCACTGATGGTCGACAATTTCTCTATCTCGAAAGTTTCTCACTCTATCTCCTTCAAAAGTGTATACTTCCTATCTTTCAAAATTAGAGTTAAATGCACTTTGTATCATCCAGGTTTTCCTCATTTTACACATTGTATCCTATACTTCAAAAAGTGACACTTTGCATTCAACACTTTTAGCAAACTGACATAAAACACCCTGCAACCCAAATATGTCTCTAAAAGTGACCGGGTTAATGTTTAAAAGTGACGGATTTTGCACTTTTAGCGACGAATTTTCGACAGGAGGGTGTTACGTTTACAATGTGCAATATGGGGTAAACTTGGGGCAAGTGCATTTAACTCTCAAAATTATACATTCTTTCTCTCTTTCAAGTTTTTTTACTTGTTCTATCAAAAATTTTAATGCTTTTTTATTCAATTCAAAAATTTTAATGCTTTTTTATTCAATTTGCCACAAACGTTTTTGAATATTCTCTTATCTCAAAAGTTGTTACTAAATTTTATTCTCTAAATTATTCGCTTTCTCCCCCTCAAAAGTTTTTGCTTATTTCTCCAAAATTTTAAATTTCAGTCTCTAAGGTAGTCATTTCCTCTCGCTCAATTTTTTTAACTCTCTTTCCCTAAAAAGATTTAACTTTTACTCCTTCAAAAGGTTTTAAAATTCTCTCTTTCAAAAGTTCACTTATCTCTTGTTAAAAAGTCTTTACATTCTCTAAGAAAATTTTAACTATCTTTTGTTCATAAGCTTTTAGCATTTCTCTCCTTCAAAATATTTTTAATTTTTCCTTCTAAAATAATTTTTACTTGGCTCTCCAAATTTTTAAATTTCAGTTTCTAAATTTTTGCCATCTCTCACTCAAAAGTTTTTACTTCTTATCTCTCCAAAATTTTAAATTTAAGTCTTTAAATTATTCATTTTCTCTTGCTTAAAAGTTTTTAACTTTCAATTAAAGGTTTTAACTTTTACTCCTATTTTTTTACTTCTTAAATATCAAATTTCACTCTCTTTCTCGAATGCCTCATTCTCAAAGTCAAAAGTTTCACTATCTCTCCATCAAGTGTATATTTCTTTTCTTTCAAAATTTTAAACATTCTCCCTCAAGAGCTTGTACTTCCCTAGTTCCAAAATTTTAATTTCAGACTCTTTAAGTATTCGTTCTCTCAAAAGTTTTGAACATTCTTTCAATCAAAAGTTTTGACTTGTCTCTTTCAAAATTTTAAATTCTAGTCTCTAAATTATTCACTTTCCCTCAAAAGTTTTACTTATCTATCCAAATTTAAAATTTCAGCATCTAAATTATTCAACTTCGCTTGGCTTGAAATTGTTTCCCCCTTAGAGTTGTTCACTTTCTTCCCCTTTAAAGTTACGTATTTCTATCTTTCAATTTTTTTACATTCTCTCAATAAAAAAATTTACTCATCTCCAAACTACTCGATTTCTCTTGCTTAAATGTTTTTAACTCACTCCCTTAAATGTTTTTAATCTTCTCTCAAATTTTTTAACTTATCTCTCCAAAATTTTAAATTCCATACTCTAATTATTCACTCTCTCCCTCAGGTTTTAACTCTCTCTCAAAAGATTTTAACTTTATCTCCTCAAATGTTTTTAACATTCTTTCTCAAAAGTTTTTACTTCTCATCTTCCCAATTTTGGAATTTCATCTAAATTACTCACTCTTTTGCTCAGAAGTTTTTAATGTTCTCTCCCTCGAAAGTCTAAAATTTACTCTTGCTCAAAAGTTTTTACCTTTATCTTTCAAAAGATTTTTACCGTCTCTCTCAAAAGTTTTTACACATCTCTTCAAAATTTAAATTCTAGTCTCTAACTTATTAACTCTATCCCTTAAAAGTTTTTAACATTCTTTATCTCAAAAGTTCTTACTTCTAACCTTGCCAATTTTTTAAATTTCACCCTCTAAATTATGCACTTCCTCTCCCCTCAAAAGTTTTAAGTTTCTCTTTCTCAAAATATTTTAACTTTCTCTTCCTCCAAAGATTTTAATTTTTCCTTCTAATAAAGTTCTACTACTTAGCTCTCTAAGTTTTTAAATTTCAGTATCTAAATTATTCACCATCTCTTCCTCAAAAAGTTTCTACTTATCTCTCTAAAATTTTAAATTTTAGTCTATATTATTCACTTTCTCTGGCTGAAATGTTTTTAACTTTCTCTCCCTCATTTTTTTAACTCTTCTTAAATATCATAATTTCACTCTCTTTCTCGAAAGTCTCTCTCAAAAACTTTTGGCTTTCTCTCCATTAAAAGTGAATACTTCCTATCTTTCAAAATTATAAACATTCTCTCTCTAGAGTTTTACTTGTTATCTCTACAAAATTTTAAATTTTTACACTTAATTATTCACTTTCTCTTAAAACATTTTGAACATTTGCTTCCTCAAAACTTTTTGAACATTCTCTCTCAAAAGTTTTCACTTTCTCCAAAATTTCAAAATTCCAGTATCTAAATTATTCACTTTCTCGTTTGTTAATATCTCACCCTTAAAAGATTTTAACTTTTCCTCCTTGGAAAAGTAAGTTTTACTTAACTATCCAAAATGTTAAATTTAAATTTCTAAATTATTCACTTTTTCTCCTCTCAAAAGTTTTACTTGTCTCTCCAAAATTTTATATTTAAATTTCTAAATTATTCACCTTTTCTTCTCTCAAAAGATTTTACTCATCTCTCCAAAATTTTAAATTTAGACCCTTAATTATACTTTTTGTGAGAAAAGTTTTTGAACATTCTGTCCCCCAAAACTTTTAGAACATTATCTCTCTCAAGGTTGTTATTTATCTCTCCGAATATCTATGTCGGTCTCTAAATTATTCACTTTCTCACTCAAAAGTTTGTTAAATATCTCTCCCTCGAAGGGATTTAACTTTTTCTTCTCCAAAAGATTTTAACTCTCTCAAAAGCTTTTACTTCTCATCTTTCAAAATTTTTCAAATCCGGTCTCGTTCAAAATTTTTCAAATCCGGTCTCTCTCAAAAGTTTTTAACTCTCCCTCAAAAGATTTTAATTTTTCCTTTGAATTTTTTTTTTCATCTTAGCTCTCCAAATTCACTCTTTGAATTATTCTCCATCTCTCCCTCAAAAGTTTTTACTTCTCTTCAAATTTAAAATTTTATATTTCTGGATCTAAATTATTCACTCCTTCAAAAGATTTTAACTTTTACTCCTGAAAAAGTTTTACTTCTTAAATATCAAACTTTCTCTTTCTCTTGTTTGAAAGTTTCTTTTTCTTAAAAGGATTTCATTTTCTCTCCATCAGAAGTTTATACTTCCGTTCTAAATATTAAATATTCTCATTCAAGAGTTTTTACTTGTTATCCCTCCAAAATTCTAAATTTAAAGACTTTTAATTATTCTGTCTCAAAAGTTCTTGAAGGTCGCTCAAAACTATTTGAACAGTCTCCCTCTCACTGTTTTTTTTACTGCTCTCTCCAAATAATTAAATGTCCATCTCTAAATCATTCACTTTCTCGCAGATTAACATGTGCTTGGATTTGGGATTCCAGCAGATTTCCAGGCCAGGTTGGTCCCACACCCAGCTTCTCTCGTTATGCGATTTTATTTATTTGACCCGTCTTTGACTTTTTGACTCGGAAAGTCAAATTTTCATGTTTATAGTCGTTTCCTACTAAATTGGACGTCCCCAACGTTGTGGTAACGTTTGTTTCTTCGAATTAATTTTGAATTCTGAGTTTGACTTTTCTCCGTAAAAGGCAACTGTTGATTTTGACAAAAAAGTAAACCCCAACACTATAGTGTTTTCAGTCTTTTCTTACTAAATTTGACGTTTCAAACTCAACCGAGCAGTCCGCTTATCAAAATTCTATTTTGAACTCAAAAGTTTTGACTTCTCGTGTTTTATACAATTATTTACTTTTCCTTAGTTCAAACTAATTGAATTAATTAGCCTTTACCGATTATTAATTTACATTCATCTATCACTTAATCAATAATAAATATATAATACACATTTATTCATTCACCACATTTACACAAATAATATCAATAAATTTTTTATTTTATTATATAATTATTCATAAACCTAATTACAAGGTAACTTAATTTTCTCGAGTGTTACAATCTGTGCTTCTCGCTGCATATATTATATACCATTATTTCCTTCCCTCCCTTTTCGTCTGTGAAAAGGTCTATCATTTCATTTCGTAATCTCTAACGTTTCTATCATTTGTGTTTAACTTCCTTTATTATCGTTCAACAATAATAATTTGTCCCTTAATATAAATTAACTTCTTTTATTCTCGTTTAACAATTTTTACTCTTTAACTTCTGAAAAAAGTGTTACTTAAATATTAAGATTTCACACTTGCTCAAAAGTTTTTACTTTCTATCAAAAGTTTATACTTCCTACATTTCAAAGTGTTAAATTATCTCTCATTGAAGAGTTTATACTTGTTATCCCTCCAAAATTTTAAATTTAAGGCTTTCAATTATTCACTTTGTCTCAAAAGTTTTTGTTCATTTTGTCCCTCGAAACTTTTTGAACATTCTTTCTCTCATTTTTTTTACTTTATTATCTCTCCAAATATTTAAACGTTTCTCTAAATTATTCACTTTCTCGCTCAAAATTACTCACTTTCCCTTGTTCAAAAGTTTTTAACTCTCTCCCTCGAAGGTTTTTAACATTTTTTCTCAAAATTTTTTAATTCTTATCTGCCCAAATTTTAAATTCCAATCTCGAAATTTCTCACTCTCGCTCAAATGTTTTCAACTTTCTATCCTTAAAAAGGTTTTTTCATCTTAGGTCTCCAAACTTTTTAATTTCAGTCTCTAAATTATTCACCATCTCTCTCTCAAAAGTTTTGTTATCTTTCCAACCATATCAATTTTAGTCTCCAAATTACTTACTTTCCCTTGTTCAAAAGTTTTCAACTTTCTCAAATTTTTTTAAAATTCTTTCTATTTTTTTTAATTCTTATCTGTCTAAAATTTTAAATTCCAATCTCCATACTGTTCACTTTCTCTCGCTCAAAAGTTTTTAACTTTCTATGTGCCAATTTTTTTTTTAATTTTTACTTTTAAAAAAGGTTTTTCTCTTCTTAGGTCTCCAAATTTTTTAATTTCAGTCTCTAAATTATTCACCATATCTCCCTCCAAAGTTTTGACTTATCTCTCCAAAGTTTTTACTTCTATTCGTAAAAAAGTTTTAACTTAAATATCAAAATTTCACTTACTTTTGCTTGAAAGTTTCTTTTTCTCAAAAGGTTTTCACTTTCTGCATCAAAATTCTATACTATCTTTTTAAATTATTGTGGGCAAGGAAAACGTACCTTGCTAGGGTTAGGGTTTCGTGTTAGTTGAGGAGGAGAGAAATCCACGAAGAATACGGAATTGATTGATTGATTGAAGAGGGGAGAAGAACAGGTGGACGATTACTCCAACGACGCGTGGCAGAACCCCTAGAATCTGGGAACCGTATTAGGGTAGCAGGGATTCCAAGAGCCTTCTTGAGTCCTTCGAGTTGAGAGAATGCTCAAACCCCTTTTTAGTGCTTTTAGGTGGAATCTCCGAACCTTTAAGTCACCAAAAAGGGTCCTTTTGATCTTCTGAGAGTCCAAGTCTTCAGTCCTTCGAGTTGAGAGAATGCTCAAACCCCTTTAGTGCTTTTAGGTGGAATCTCCAAGCCTTTAAGTCACCAAAAGGGTTCCTTGATCTTCCAAGAGTCCAAGTCGTTAGTCCTGAAGAGAAGTTCCCTTCTCAATGGAATGGAAGGGGGATTTATAGGGTTTTCTGGAAAGTAGTCATGTGCAAGGCACATGCCTTCAGGAAATTTCCGGAAATACCCTTTAGTCATTAGAATAATGTCCATATTGCCCTGTCCTTCTAGCCACCAATCCAATCCCTCAATCAATTCCCAAAACGAGCCGCCTCCACGAGTCTTCTGCCTCGGGACGCGTGGAGGCTTCTCCCGGGTCTAGCACATTTATTTATGACTTTTCCGTCTTTATTAAATTTGGTTATGCGAACCCCAATTTGCACATTTAATGAGGTCGTGGAACCCTAATTGTGCATTTAATTCAATTAGGTCATGTGAACCCTAATTTTACACATGGGCCCACATTTGCCCCCTGCACGAGAGTCGCATTCTCAAATAGACGATCACGCAAGAATTCTTCTATACTGAAAAATCTTCTGAAAATCTTTCCATAGTTTGCTCAATATTTGCTTCCTTATTTTTTCCTGGAAATTAAGACAAGGAAGATCATCAAATATTACCAAATAAAATTTAATTTAATAAAATCCTTCTTTTCGTAAATCAAATCTTTTCCTTTTATCAAATGAAATCAAATCATAATTTTATTTTGGAAATAAAATCAAAACTAAATTTTATTTTGGAAAGATGATCAAATCATAATTTTATTTTGAAAATAAGATCAAATCTTAATTTTATTTTGGAAATAAGATCAAATCTTAATTTTATTTTGGAAATAAGATCAAATCTTTCTTTATTTGAAAGCAAAAGATTTTATTTATTTATTTACATATATATATATATATTATCATCTATATATATATATATATAAATAATCCATTTTCGAAAATTACCCTTTGTTGGGAATAAAATTAAATCTTCTTTATATTTGATTTTAAAGATAAGACCCTTCCTTATTATCATTAAGAAGGAAAATCAAACATATATTTCGAATTTTCCCTTTGTTGGGAATAAAATCAAAAATCAAATCTATTCTATATTTAGGAAATAATATTTTTATATGTTTCCATTTAGAAATAAATTCAAAGATACTTATCTTTTTGGAAATCAGCTTGAATCCTTCCCTTAATAGAAAAAGAGTGATTACTTCCTTTTCCGTTGCAAGCATATTTTGGGCTATACATGTATTCATATGTATGCATCTCCCAAGCCAACATGGCTGAACCCTAGATGGCCTAAGGCAACATGGCCGAACCCTATGGGAAAAATGAAGTTTAAATGGAAAAAATGAAGTTTTTGGAGGATCGACTACTATTTTGATCATAACTTTTCACTCATTTGGAGTTTTGGGACCCATAATATATCAAAACAAAGCTAGCGAGGAGCCCTACAAAGCCAACATGGCCGAACCCTAGGTGGCCTAAGGCTACATGGCCGAACCCTATGAGAAAAATGAAGTTTAAATGAAAAAAATGATGTTTTTTGGAGGAGCAACTACTATTTTGATCATAATTTTTTACACGTTTGGAGTTTCGGGGCCCACAATATATCAAAACGAAGCTAGCGAGGAGCCCTACAGAGTCATCATGGCCGAACCCTAGGTGGCCAAACCCTAGGAGGCCGAACTCTTAGGGGGCCGAACCCTAGGGGGTTTTTGGAAGAGCAACTACTATTTTGAACATAACTTGACTCGTTTGGAGTTTCGGGACCCGTAATATATCAAAACGAAGCTAACGAGGAGCCCTACAGAGTCACCATGGCCGAACCCTAGGTGGCCAAACCCTAGGAGGCCGAACCCTTAGGGGGCCGAACCCTAGGGGATTTTGGAGGATCAACTACTATTTTGATCATAACTTTTAACTCGTTTAGAGTTTCGGGGCCCATAATATATCAAAACGAAGCTAGCGAGGATCCCTACAGTGTCATCATGGCCGAACCCTAGGTGGCCGAACCCTTAGGGGACCGAACCTTAGGGGGGACCGAACCTTATAATTTTTTTTTCTTTTTCAGGACTCCCCAATCTTTCTGACATTGTTTCTTCTCCTTTTCAGGTGTTTTGAAGCTTTACTCTTGGACAACCAAGGAGGCCCCGTTTCTCATTGATTGGGAAAGGGCTCCCCTCCTTTGGTCTTTTTGTCGTCTTTTGGAAGCAAGTCCAAACTTATGCCCGTATAACTTTTTCTCCATCATAGAAGGAAGGCTTGATTTTATATCCAACTGCCTGTTGAACATTCTGCAGGCTTGAGAATAACCAAGGAGGCCCCGTTTCTCATTGATTGAGAAAGGGCTCCCCTCCTTTGGCCTTTTCGTCGTCTTTTGGAAGCAAGTCCAAACTTATGCCCGTACAACTTTTTCTCCATCCTAGAAGGAAAGCTTGATTCTATATCCAACGGCTTGTGGAAGTTGGGATGACTTCTTGTCTGATTCATCTACCCATATTCAAGAATAGCAACATTGGATCGACTAACTACTTGGGAATGCTGATTATGTGGATAGCTGACATTCTTCTTGCATCCAGCTATGTAGGAACATTCGTATCCAATAGGACCATGTTGTTCTTCTTTCTACATATTCATCACTGCTTGGGGTGAATGCACCTTTACTCTGGAGGATGTCTATCTCATCTATCGGTTAATATTTGCCCCCTGCGCGTGAGTCACGCCTTTGGTGAGATGATCGCGCAAAATATTGTAAGTGTTGAAGTCTTGATTCTAGTGTCTGAACACTTCGCGGGGCTTGATGTTTTGCAATCCTCGAAAACAAAAGTCCTAGATGAGGGAACCTCATCTCTTGAATTTTTCCTTTTGTTTGGAATCAAGAAGTCATTGAGAACCAAACATTTCTTGAAGGCCTAAAAGCCTTGAAAGCCTGATAGATTCGAAGGCCTGATAGCCTCGAAGACCTACTGATAGCCTCGAAGACCTGCTGATTGCTTTGACGGCCTGATAGCATTGAAGACCTGATAATAGCTTTGAAGATCTACTGATAGCCTCGAAGACCTGTTGAGGGCCTTGAAGACCTGTTGATAGCCTCAAAGACCAACCTTTAGGTATTCCTCTATCTTCAATTCGACATGTCATGTCCTTTGGATCATGAACTTTTGTAGTTCTTTTCATTTCCTGTATCAGAAAATCATGTACATTTATCTCATACAAACTAACACTTGAATCTATACTTTTTTTTCTTTTTTTTCTTTTTTTTAAGAAATTTAAGAAAAATATTCAAGTATAAGTGAAAGTTTGTCAATTTATTGATAATAAAATTACTTTTAACGAAAAGCATAACGTTTCATATAATAAATCTTGCTTTTGTCGGTGAAAGCATAACGTTCACCACTTTTAGAGATAAAGTGTAACTTTTTCGGGGTTGAGGGCTTATACTCAGATGCCTCATTCACTTTTAATTATAAAGTGTAACACTCGGGTGCCTCGTCACTTGGGTCGTCCAATTTCTTGGCAAGTGCAGTCTACGAGGACTTGAAAATGGGTGCCTCGTCACCTGGGTCGTCCAATATTTTGGCAAGTGCAGTCTACGAGGACTTGAAATTGGGTGCCTCGTCACTTGGGTCGTCCAATATCTTGGCAAGTGCAGTCTACGAGGACTTGAAATCGGGTGCCTCGTCACTTGGGTCGTCCAATTTCTTGGCAAGTGCAATCTACGAGGACTTGACCACCGTTTAGAGTGGACCACCATCTTGGGTTGGTTTTTTTTAGTCTTCAATTCTTGTGCCTCCTCCCTTGGTCATCCAATTTACTTGGCAAGGAATATTCTTGAGGACTTAAACCACCATTTTTGGTGGACCACCATCTTGGGTGGATATTTAATTCATCTGTAGTTCATAGTTTGTTTGATGGTACGTAGAGCCAGTATTTGAGTTCTTGACTTCCGGGGCTGCACTATGGGTGATTGTGTTGCACGTTTCTTCTCCTAGTTCAATCTCCCCGGCCGCCAGCTTCTCATGGTATATTCTCCGCAGACTGTAACAGTCCATAGTGGAATGTCCTGCGTATTGCTGGTATACACAGAAGTCCGGTCTTCTTTTCATCTCTTCCGTTACAACCAACCGGGGCCTTGGAGGCTTCACCACTCCATATTCAACCCATTGTTCATACAGGTTCCTGAATGCCTTCTCGCTACATGTAATAGCCTCCGGAACTGGCATCCTGGTATACTTATCCCCATGCCTTTCTCTGCTTCGCTCAAATTTCTCATTCTTTTCCCTCTTGCCCCCTTGTGGTTTTGACTGAGAATCCGCCTAAGCCACAGTTGCTGTCCTCTTGCCCTTCCATGTAACCATCGCATGGCTGGTGGGAAATGTTATGATTCTTCCCAAGTCTTGTGCAAAAGATGAGAGGGTCGCAAATGAATCACAATCTTTGGTAATGAGGTGGGGCTTGAAGGCATCTAAAGCACCATTGTTGCATATGCTAACCAAGTTCTTTTCTTCAATTGGCTCTGCACACTTCTGTGCTTGGGCCCTGAACCTATCCACGTAATCTGACAGCTCCTCGTTTGGCTTCTGCTTGAATCGCATGAGCTCTACGATGGTTACCTGTTTCTGCACATAGAAAAATTTCTTAAAAAATTGCAATTTTAGATCATCCCAATCATGGACTGATCCTTTCTCCAAATTGTAGTACCAACTGAAGGCACTATCCGTCAATGTCTTGTTGAATTCCCTCATCAACAAGTTGTGGTTGTTTACTTCATCATATCCTAGCCATGGAGACATCGACTCTACGAACCTGGCAATGTGTTCCCTGACATTTCCTTTCTCCCCGTTGTATTTTGGAAACTGCGGAGGATGCTCAATATACCCCGTCGGATAAGGTTGCCTCCGAATGTGTGCAGGGTAAGGTGGAGTAAAATCTAACTCCGAGGGTCGGGATGTCTGCCTGCGAAGTTGATTGATCACATCGATCATATCATCCTTCGTCATGTACTGGCTTGTGGCGTGAACTCTCTGGGGTGTTGTAATATACTGCTGTATTGGCGGTGTGTATGGCGAAGAGATTGGTTGATGTACACTTGAATCGTGCAAAGCTGGCACTGGTGGCCTTTGCTGACTCACTCGCTGGACATGGCTTGGGACGGTTGGCATCTGCACCTGTGAAAATGCTTGAAGAGCAGTTGGGATGATGTTCGTTTGAGGTTGGCTTGCTTCCAACCTAGGTTGTGGCCCGTCACCACTGTTCTGGAGCTCCAAGTTGATTACTGGAACCGATTGTCTTTCAGTTAATGGAGGTACAATCTAGTTCTCTTTGTTGTTACTATCATTGTTGTTGTCCTCCACTCCTACTTGTTTTCCCTGCGAATTGCCTGGGAACATGGCCTTGAAGGTAGGGATCTGCATCAATTGATTGCGAAAGTTTCCCATCTCCTCTTGCTTCCTCTGCATCTCCAGCATCATGGTCATCATCATCCCTTGTCCTTCCCGTGCTTCCTTTAATGCCTTGAGCATCTCCAGTTGCACAACATTCGTCTGCTCTTCGCTTACATTCTCGACTTGACTTCCTGCGTCGGTTTGTTGTTGATTGGCCATGTATAGTGATGTTCAACTCCCTTCCAAAGCGTCTTCAATAAGTGGTTGGTCAAAATCAAGATTTGTGCCTTGGAAAGCTTGAGTTGTTTGCCTTGGAACTGGATTTGGTGAGGTAATACTATTTATTGGTGAAACAGCTCTTCCTGCAGTTCTCCCACTTCGAGTTGTGGGCATACCCTTCACGAATTCTACACCTCCCCAGCAGAGTCGCCAAATAAATGTGGGCAAGGAAATCGTACATTGCTAGGGTTAGGGTTTCGTGTTAGTTGAGGAGGAGAGAAATCCACGAAGAATACGGAATTGATTGATTGATTGAAGAGGGGAGAAGAACAGGTGGGCGATTACTCCAACGACGCGTGGCAGAACCCCTAGAATCCGGGAACCGTATTAGGGTAGCAGGGATTCCAAGAGCCTTCTTGAGTCCTTCGAGTTGAGAGAATGCTCAAACCCCTTTTTAGTGCTTTTAGGTGGAATCTCCGAGCCTTTAAGTCACCAAAAAGGGTCCTTTTGATCTTCTGAGAGTCCAAGTCTTCAGTCCTTCGAGTTGAGAGAATGCTCAAACCCCTTTAGTGCTTTTAGGTGGAATCTCCAAGCCTTTAAGTCACCAAAAGGGTTCCTTGATCTTCCAAGAGTCCAAGTCGTGAGTCCTGAAGAGAAGTCCCCTTCTCAATGGAATGGAAGGGGGATTTATAGGGTTTTCTGGAAAGTAGTCATGTGCAAGGCACATGCCTTCAGGAAATTTCCGGAAATACCCTTTAGTCATTAGAATAATGTCCATATTGCCCTGTCCTTCTAGCCACCAATCCAATCCCTCAATCAATTCCCAAAACGAGCCGCCTCCACGAGTCTTCTGCCTCGGGACGCGTGGAGGCTTCTCCCGGGTCTAGCACATTTATTTATGACTTTTCCGTCTTTATTAAATTTGGTTATGCGAACCCCAATTTGCACATTTAATGAGGTCGTGGAACCCTAATTGTGCATTTAATTCAATTAGGTCATGTGAACCCTAATTTTACACATGGGCCCACAATTATAAACATTCCCTCTCTTGAAAAGTTTTTATTTCCTTGTCCAAAATTTTAAATTTTTGACTCTTAATTATTCACTTTGTTTCAAAACTTTTTGAACATTCCGTCCTTCAAATTTTTTTGAACATTCTCCCACTCAATGTTTTTACTTGTTCTTCCAAATATTTAAATTACAGTCTCTAAATTATTCATTCTCTCACTCAAAGTTTGTTAAATTTATCTCACTGAAACGGTTTTCACACTCCATCAGAAGTGTATACTTCCTATTTCTCAAAATTATAAACATTCTCTCTTGCACTTTGCATCCCGTATTTTTAGCAAATCGGCAGAAACATCATTCGACCAAAAATCAGTCACTAAAAGTGCAAAATTCTTTACTTTTAAACACTAATCCCGTCACTTTTAGTGACGGATTTTGGGCCGGAGATGTGCCGGTTTGCTAAATGTGTGGGATGCAAAGTGTAATGTTTTGAAGAATAGTATGCAATATACAAAATGGAGTGAACTTAGGGGATTCACTTACTTTTTACTCTGTCTTTCTCAAAAGATTTGTACTTATCTATCCAAAACTTTAAATTTTCGACCCGTAATTATCACCGTCTCAAAAGCTTTTGAACATTTTGTCCATCAAAACTCTTTCAACATTGTCTTAGTTTTTATTCGTATCTCCAAGTATATAAATGTCCGTCTCTAAAATTATTCACTTTCTCTCGTTGAAAACTTTGTTAAGTCTTCCCTACAATGATTTTAAATTTTTCTCCTAAAAAAGGTTTACTTCTTAAACTCTCCAAATTTTTACATTTCAGTCCCTAAATTATTTACTCTCAAAAGTTTTTACTTTTCATTTCTCCAAATATTTAAATTTCAGTCTCAATTTACGAACTCACTTCAAAAGATTTGAACTTTCTGTGCCTTAAATGCTTTTAACATGCGTTCTCTCAAAAGCTTTTACTTCTCATTTCTCAAAAATTTTAAATTTCAATATCTAAATTACTCACTCTCTCCCTCAAAAGTTTTTAAACATTCTATCTCAAAAAGTCTCTCTCCCTTAAAAGATTTAATTTCTCCTTTTTGAAAAGTTTTTTCTTCTTATAGCTCTCTAAAGTTTTAAATTTAGGTCAGTAAATTATTCTCTTCAAGTTTTTTAAATTTTGGCTCTAAATTATTGTCATTAAGTTTTTACTTATCTCTCCTAAATTTTAAATGTCAGTCTCTAAATTATTCACTCTCGATTGCTCAAAAGTTTTTAACCTTCTCTCGCTCAAAAGATTTTAACTTTTACTCCTAAAAAGTTTTTACTTCTTAAATATCAAACTATCACACAATGATGCTCGCCAATTTCTCTATCTCGAAAATTTCACTTTAACTCCTTCAAAAGGTGTATACTTCCTATCTTTCAAATTTAGAGTTAAATGCACTTTGTATCATCCAAGTTTATCTTATTTTGCACATTGTATCTTAACTTCAAAACGTGAAGTGCACTTTTTGCAAATTGGTACATAACATCCTCCGGTCCAAATTTTTTCACTAAAAGTGCAAAATCTGTCACTTTTAAACACTAACTCAATCACTTTTAAAGACAGATTTTGGGCTGCAAGGTGTTTTATGTCATTTTGCTAATACAAAGTGTCACATTTTGAAGTATAGGATGCAATGTACAATATGGGGTAAACTTGGGGGATCCAAAGTGCATTTTACTCTCAAAATTATAGACATTCTCTCTTTCAAGTGTTTTTACTTGTTCTCTCGAAAATTTTAACACTTTTTTATTCACTTTGTTTCAAATGTTTTTGAACATTCTCTCTCAGAAGTTCTTAACTCTCCTAAATTTTGAATTTCGTTCTCTAAATTATTCGCTTTCTCCCCCTCAAAAGTTTTTTGCATATTTTTCCAAAATTTTAAATTTCAATCTCTAAGTTGGACATTTCCTCTCGCTCATTTTTTTTCAACTTTCTCTCCTTCAAAAGATTTAATTTTCACTCCGTCAAAAGTTTTTAACACTGTCAAAAGTTCACTTATCTCTTTCTAAAAAGTCTTTATCCGTAATATTGAATTCCAGTCTCTAATTTATTCCCTTACTCGTTCAAAAGATTTTTACTTCCTCTCTCAAAAGTTTTTCAATCTTTCAATTATTCACTCTCCCGATCAGAAGATTTTACTTTCCCTCCCTCATAAGATTCACTCTCTTGTTCAAAACATTCTCTCTCTTAAAAGTTCTTACTAATCTTGCCATTTTTTTAAATTTCACCCTCTAAATTATGCACTTCCTTTCCCCTCAAAAGTTTTCAAGTTTCTCTCCCTAAAATATTTTAACTTTCCGTCCCTCAAAATATTTTAATTTTTCCTTGTTAAAATATTTTACTTTTTAACTATCCAAAATTTTAATTTCAATTTCTAAATTATTCACTTTATTTCCTCTAAAAAGTTTTTGGTTCTCTCCAAAGCTTTAAATTACCGTCTCTAAATTATTCACTTGCTCTCGGTTAAAACTTCTGAATTTTCAATCGCTCAGAAGATTTTGCTTTCTCTTCCTCAAAAGTGTTTAACGTTCTCTCTCTCTCAAAAGTTTCTAGTTCTTTAACCAAAGGTTTTAACATTCACTTTGTTTCAAAAAAATTTCATAATTCTGTCCTTCAAAACTTTTTGAACATTCACTCACTCAAAAGTTTTTACTCGTCCTTCCAAATATTTAAATGATACTCTGTAAATTATTCATTTTCTCGCTCAAAAGTTTGTTAAATTTAATACTTGAAATGGTGTAAAAAAAAATTGTAAAAAGGTTTTTAATTTTTTAACTCAAAATTTTTAGATTTCAGTCCTTAAATCTTTTACTCTGTCAAATGTTTTTTCAACTTTCTCTACCTCAATAGATTTTAACTTTCTTTTAAACTCAAAAGTTTTTAAGATTCTCTCAATATTTTTTTGCTTTCTCATATATCCAAATTTTAAAGTTTTTCTCCATCAAAAGTGTATACTTTCCTATCTTTGAAAATTATAAACATTATTCCTCTCAAGTTTTTACTTGCCTCTCCAAAATTTTAAATTTAGACCCTTAATTATTCACTTTGTGTGAAAAGTTTTTTAAAATTCTGTCCCCAAAACTTTTGGAACATTATTTCTCTCAAAGTTTTTACTTATCTCCGAATATTTATGTCAGTCTCTAAATTATTCACTCTCACAAAAGTTTGTTAAATTTCCCTCCCTTGAAAGGAGTCAACTTTTTCTCCAAAAAAAGTATTCCCAAACTCCAGTCTCCAAATTACTACTCACATTCCCTCGGTCAAAAGTTTTTAACTCTCTCCCTCAAAAGATTTTAATTTTTGCTTTGAAAAAAGTTTTTCATCTTAGCTCCAATTTTTTTTAATTTCAGTTTCTGAATTATTCACCATATGTCCCTAAAAAGTTTTTACTTATCTCTCTAAATTTTTAAATTTCAACTCTAAATTATTCACTTTCTCTAGCTCAAAAAGTTTTTAACTTTTTATCCCATTAAAGGTTTTAAGTTTTACTCCTTATATTTTTTTCACTTCTTAAATATTAAAATTTCACTCTTGCTCGAATGTCTCTCTTTCTCAAAGTGAAAAAGTTTTACTTTCTCTCTATCAAAAAAGATTTTAATTCTCATTTCTCCAAAATTTAAATTTCACTCATTAAATTATTCACTTTCTCTCACTAAAATATTTTTAAATTTCTCTGCCTCAAAATAATTTAACTTTTCCTAATTTTTGTTTTTAACTTTATCCTCAAGTTTTTTACTTCTCATCTGTCAAAAACTATAAATATCGTTATCATTTTTACTCTTTTTCTCTCTCAAATGTTTTTAGCTCTCTTTGTCAAAATATTTAAACTTTCTACGTCAAAAGTTCAAAAGATTTTTTACTTTCTCTCAAAATTTGAGATTTTAACCTCATCGTAAAAAACGATTTACTTCTTAACCTTAAATTTAAAAATTTCAGTCATTTAATTATTCACTCTCGCTCATTGAAAGATCTGCGGAGAGGTGCCTTCCTTTCTTTGACACATTGAAAGGGCCGAAGAATGCGAAGATTTTTCCAATGGACTTCAGAGTGTGAAGACGCCTTCCAAGGCATAAAGGCGTATCTTTCTTCTGCTCCTTTATTGGTAAAGCCCGCTCCAACAGTGACCTTATATCTATATCTTGTAGCAAGTTCGTTAGCGGTTGGAGCAGTACTAGTTCGGGAGGTCAGTGGAAAGCAGTATCCGGTCTATTATGTCAGTCATGTCCTGCGAGATGCTGAAACCAGGTATCCGAATATTGAGAAATTTGCCTTTGCTTTAATAATTGCTAGCAGAAAGCTTCGGCAGTATTTTCAAGGTCGGCTGCTAGTCGTCTACACGGATCAGCCATTGAAGAAGGTGATGGGCAAGCCAGAAGTTTCCGGGAGACTAGCGGCGTGGACTATGGAGTTGTCCCAGTTTTTCATCGAATACCATCCCCGAACCGCTATCAAAGGTCAAGCTTTGGCCGATTTTATGGTAGAATGTTCGTTCACCGAAGCAGATGCCGAGTTGCCAGAAGCTGAATCGTCCGATCGAGCAGTGGCAGTTCTTCAACAAGGTCAGAATGCTTGGACTCTATATGTAGATGGTTCCTCTACCATGACTGTTAGTGGGGCAGGAATTATCTTGATAAGTCCAGACGGGTTCAAAGTTCAACAGGCCATCAGATTCGGATTTAAAGCAACGAACAACGAAGCCGAGTATGAAGCAGTACTAGCGGGTGTTCGATTGGCGAAGAGTCTAGAAGTCCAGAAGCTTATCATTTACAGTGATTCTCAGTTGGTCGTCAAGCAGCTGTCGGGAGATTATGAAGCTCGTGGTCAAGTATCTGGCGGAGTTAAAGGATCGACTTCAGCATTTCGCTTCATACGAATTTCAGACCATAGAACGTAATGACAATTCTATTGCCGATGCACTGTCGAAGTTGGCCACTACGGATGCTGATGTTTTCAATGGATCAGTTTACTTGGAAGTTCTACAACAGCCGAGTGTTCAGCATGAAGCAGTGATGTGTATCGAGCGATCTAACTGCTGGATGACCCCCTACATCGAGTATTTGGCTGATGGCGTCCTTCCTTCGGATCAGATGTTAGCAAAAACGATCAAGTACAAGAGTGCCAATTTTGTTCTTATTGATGGGGATCTGTATCGATTGGCCTTTTCCTCACCATTACTGAAGTGCCTGGTCCCATCCGAGGCGGAATATGCTCTTTGGGAAGTTCACGAGGGTATTTGCGGTGATCATATGGCTGCTAAATCTTTGGCTTACAAAGTACTTCGGCAAGGATACTATTGGCCTACAATTTTCAAGGAAGCTACAGAGTATGTCAAGAAATGTGAAAAGTGTCAGCTCAACAGTCCGATCCCACATCAGCCACCGGAAGAGCTATACTCGATTTTATCTCCTATACCCTTCGCTGTCTGGGGGTAGATATATTGGGTCCGTTGCCTAAAGCTAAAGGTCAGGTTAGCTTTGTCATAGTTGCTATTGATTACATGACTAAGTGGGTAGAAGCGAAGCCACTTCGGTTAATAACGGAGCAAGAATGTCTGAAATTCATAAAAGAGTCCGTAGTGTTTCGCTTCGGGATCCCTAGAGTATTGATATCGGACAACGAATGCCAGTTCGTGGGATCAAAATTTGAAGCATTTTTAAAGGAGTTGGGGATTCAACATAAGAAGACTTCGGTGGTTCATCCACAGTCAAATGGGCAAGTTGAGGTGACCAACAGGACGCTGCTGAACGAGATCAAGCGCAGACTGGATGAAGCTAAAGGAAGATGGCCAGAAGAGCTGCTCAGCGTGCTATGGGCTTACTGGACTACACCGAGGACCACCACGGGAGATTCACCTTTTCGACTAGCCTATGGTACTGATGCCTTAGTCCCTGTCGAAATCGGATCTCCAAGTCTTCAGGTTAGTCAATACAAAGAGATCTACAATGACGAAGGACTGAAGGCCAATTTGGATCTGCTGGAAGAAGTCAGAGAGGTTGCTCTACTTAAACTGGCTGCTTATAAACGAAGAGTAGCTAAACATTATAACAAAGGAGTCAAGCTTCGCAGATTCGAAGTAGGAGACTTCGTCCTCAGAGAAGTCAAAGCTTCTACACCTCAAAACACGGGAAAATTAATGCCAAACTGGGAAGGGCCGTATGAAGTGATCGAAGTATCAAAGCCGGGCACTTATCGATTGAGGTCATTAAATGGTTCTGAGATCAAAAACACTTGGCATGCTGGCAGACTTCGGAAATACTTTCAATAGAGATCAAGTCAATTCATCGGAAGTCACTTTTCATTATAAATGAAAAGTCACTTTTTCACAATTGATCCTGGTCCTATTTGTCCTATGGTCACTATGGTGTAAGGAGGTATGGTAGGACTCGCTGGCAATTCGATGACAGCCCATTTGTTGTTCTACCCCGAGTGGTAAATCAATGGTCACTATTGATCCTGGTCCTATTTGTCCTATGGTCACTATGGTGTAAGGAGGTATGGTAGGACTCGCTGGCCATTCGATGGCAGCCCATTTGTTGTTCTACCCCGAGTGGTAGACAAATGATCCTATATTGATTTTACCAAGGGTGGTAAGTCAATGGTCACAATTGGTCCTTATATCTTGATCCTTGTATCTTGGTCCTTATATCTTGATCCTTATATCTTGGTCCTTATATAAATGTTTCACCCGGAGTGGTAAATAAATGACCGATCTCACATTTCAGAACCGATGAGTATGTATTACTTTATTTTATTTAAGTGTTGAGTTCAGTCCATTCAGTTCAGTTAAGTTAAATTCTGTCCATAAAATTCAATTCACTTCGTCTCATAAATTAACTATTATATGTCTTAATTGATTTACTGTTTAGGTTCATTTCACTGATATTGAATTATTGACAAGAAACTAACCGAAAACATAGTTCACAATTAAGGAAATTGCAGATTCATCAGGAAAAATAAACGTTCATTCGATCGATTCATTCACGAACTAATTACACAAATATAGAACACTTATAACGTCCATATATAAAATTTTAAAAGTAATCCCAAAAACCTAACAAGTTTAAATAGTTAAATTTTTACATAAGTCAGAACAAAAGCAGGAAGAACATTTAGGCACCACCTTCGTCTTCGGAGTTGAGCAAAGTGGGATCCAGCTGAGCGGCAGACAGTTTTTCTTTCACTCGCTCTCGGCAGTCTTCGTAACCTTCCGAGTAGACCTTCATGATTTCGACGTTAAGTTCGTCTGAATCCCTGTATTCTGCCTGAATCTGCTTTCTCATCTCTTCGGTCAGAAGAGGACCCCTTCCCTCAAGCTCCTTTATTTTATGACGAAGTTTGTGGCATTTGTTCTTATGTCTCCGTTCTTCGTCCTGGGCTTTCGTTTGAGCGTCGCCAAGCTGAATCGCCAAGCTCCGGTTGGCCGAAGAAAACTCCTCATTTTTTGCCTTCAGGAGTAGGTTTTCTTCGTCCAGGCCAGCGTTCAGATCAGTTAAAGTTTGTTGGCTGGCTTCGGATGCGGCCAGCCCATCCCTTGTGGCCCTTAGTTCGTCGTCAGACGTCTTCAGGTCCATCTTGGCTCGATCTAAATCTCGCTGGAGGCCATCGATGGTTTGAAGAGCGCCTTCTTTATCGGCCCTTTCTCGAGCCAAGGTTGATTTCAGCATATTGATCTCTTGTCTCATGAAATCTTCCTCGGCCTCCCCATTTATGTGCCTCGGACGTAAACGTCCGAAGACAGCATTGGCCTGCATATGTTCAAACAGTACTCAAGTTAGTACCCGGATATCCAAGCAAGAACAGAGAGATAGAAAATAAAGAAATGGTTATTTACCTTAGCCAGATAGCTCATTCCTTCATCGAGCAGATTCCCGTCCGTGTGGTCACTGAACCGATGATCATCAACGTTCCATACGAAGGCTCCGAAGAGGTCGAAGGGAAAATTAGCATTGAATCTAGGCCACAGAGTCGGAGACCCCATGGTCTCGGCATGATAACCTTGACCTGAAGGACCGGGTCGTTCAGGCGAGGGTCTCGACCTTTCCGGTGAAGGAGCTGGTTGCTCAGGAGTAGGTTCAGCATACACAGTTTCGGGGGAAGGAGACTTATTTGGGGTGGGTTCATGAGGAGATGGGGCAGAGGCCGAGCTTGGATGGCTGTCAGGCGTACGTTTCCTCTTCCTGGACAGAGTTTGGACAGCTTCATCCTGATCACCTTTTTCGGCAATCTGTATTTCTACAGGGGGTACGAAGGGAGGAATGATCGAAGACTGGGGCACCTTAAGCTCTTCGGCGGTCAGAGGCGTTATCTTGGATTTCAGTTTTTTAGTTCGAAGGATGCTTCTTCGATCAGGACGATCAAGTAGGCCTCCTCGTCGAGGGATGAATGTGGTGGTTGGCTCAACTTCGGGGGTGGCTTCGGAAGGGCTTGGAAGGGGTGTTGATCTGGGTTTTCTGATTGCCCTCCTCTTCTGTCGAGGATGGAGGGTTTCTTCCGGAATAAGAACCTCATCAGCTTCTGGTTCTTTAGTTCGGAACTCGTCAGTATGTATCTCCGGGATTGGTTCGGCTTCGGGAGCAGCTTCTGCTGCCAGAGTTTCAACAGCTTCCGAAGACTTCCCGGACAAAAAATCTTCGAACTCCTTTATTTCTAAGGAGCTCGGTCTGATCAGAGATACTGCATGAACCAAACAGGCCTGTGTTAGATTCCACGTTATGAAAGCGTTTCCAAATTTTTTTTATATAAAATAGACTAATACTTACATTTATGGTCGTATAACCATGCCTGCTTCGAGAGGAGTCCATACTTCCACTCCTCCTTGGGGAAATTGTTAAAAAGGTCCATCTCAACTTCCCGTTCTTCAGAAACGTCTCCAAAGTCGGCAGAGATCTTCTCATCAGTGGCCCAGTTTGGTAAAGAAGAAATTTCGGGATCTTTGACGTAGACCCACTTCTCGTGCCATCCCCTATTGCTCGAAGGCGTGTTCACCAGCGAACGCCTCTCGAACTTCTCTCCTGACTTCAGAGAGTGCTTGCTAATGGCCTTGAACCACTTCTCTCTAGATTGAACTATTTTGTATACGGTGAAGAAGAAGTCAAGGGAGGGCTCAACGCCCAACTCATGGCAGAAGGCCACGAAGGCCAAGATATGGATATAAGAATTTGGTACCAGTTGGGCGAACCCCACCCCCAGGAACCCCAGGAAAGTTATTATGAAAATGTGCAGAGGGAAACGAACCCCCTTCTCAAGCAGGGTCACGGGGACGGCCGTCCAACCCTCTGGCCGTTGATACATTTTTCACTGGATCTGGGAACCCTAGCTGCATGGGTATTTGGGATATGGTATCGAGATCGGATCCTCTTTAGTTCAGCCTCCGTAACGATAGAGGGAGTATTGGCATGCGAGAAGCGATCCGTGCTCCTGTAGTATTCAGAGGGGGTTTTGGGATTTTTTGGGGGAGGATTCTTGTCAGCTTTCGACCCCTTTGGATTCAAGGTTGAAGGGATTTTCTGATTTGGGCCTCCATTCTCTTCTCCTTTCATTTCGTGGACAGCACCTGGATACACTTCAATTATCTCCTACTTTGGACCTTTAGTAAATTATCATGAACCATTTATAGTTTTCTATTAAACATTCTGTTTAACAAAAAACTAGGGGGCAATGTTGGGTCGTGATATTTTCTCTCTTTGGGCCGGGTATATTGGGCCTGCTCATTTAATCAATCTATTGGGCTTTTAGTATTAATCCGTGAAAGTCATTGGGCCCGGTCATCATATTATTTTCGTTTTAAAGATCGGGTAATATCTGTTACTTTGACTTGCAATGATGAAAAAGCATGACGGTTGACTAAAACTCCTGCCATGCATTAATGTGGATGAGATCATAGCCGGCCGGCGGTAGAAAACAGTGGCCAAAAGCAGTGGATAGACTACATACAGACGGTAGAGCTTATCAGATCAGAGGGGGTGTCAGGTAATAGTGGGTGGCACAATAATCCAAGCAGAGATAGTATAACCTAACAAGGAAGCCTTTACTAACAAGTACGTTCTCATACCTTTTTCCATATTCATATTCTCTTACATACACACAATCAAAGATTATTATCTCTCTAGACACTAGACATTACATTCCTCCATTGTTAACCTTGTGAACACATACTAATTCTCACGTCTGAGCTATCCCCCGACGGAACATCCGTCAAAGGTTGTGGTGTTTATCGTGTTTACTGTGCAGGATCAGGGCGTCTTACGTGATTGGGACGTGTCAGAAGATCTTGGCGTTAACAGCAACCGTGGTGAACCCCGAAGCTCTCCAACTTCCGTTTCATATTATTACAATTCCAAAAATATTATAAGTTATAGTTATATAACTGAGTTTTTCTCAATTTTATGTTTACTTTAGTGGAAATTACAAATTACAAATTCAACTGCATATTAGGAATTTTTTCAGTTATTTTCTTAATTTATCTCTCTTATTAGTCATCTTAACACAATATTACCCTCGAAAAATTATCAGTTATCAGTTATTTGAAAAGCCTATTTTTTAGTATTTCTCTTGAAAATTATTTTAGAATGCACCAATAATATACTACATCAAATTCCTTGCGTAAAACCATTTTAATGGTAACCAACACATAAACAACATGTAGACCAAACCCAGTTTAATCAACCAATGTATACTAAGCAAATACATTGTAACCAAAATAACATATAAAAGTAACTAAAATCCCAATTGAGGGAAAAAGAATGGTATCTAAATCATAAACTAACAGTAACAAAAAATATACTAATGAAGTAACCAAAGAGTTATATGTTAGTAACCAAAACATATATTAATGGTAACCATAACAACATAAAAAAGTAACCAAAATACCAAATCAAGGTAACAAAAATGGTATTCGAATCACAAGTTAACAGTAACCAAAACATAATGCAGAAGTAACCAAACATTTATATGATAGTAACAATAACAAAATTTAAATTAACATACCTTTAAAAAACTTTGAGTTGGAAATATCTTATGGCTATGAACTTGAGCTTCTTCTCATAAAATTTGTCGCCATGATCTCTTTCCGAGCAATATCAAGAGGCTTGTTTGAAGCAAAATTTCTATTATCTCGATAATAGAACAACATGTATGCTTTCTGATCCAAAACCTTCTTCTCACTAACTTGAACAACAGTTAATCAACAAGTGCAACAAAAGTAAATTAAAAAATAATCAAAAAAAATAACGCGCAAAAAAGATAGCATATGGTGATCTCTATGCAAAAAAGAAGCAGATGGTGATCTCTATGCAAAAAAGAAAGAGGCCGACGAGCTTACTTATACAACTAGAAGCAGATGAAAATATTCAAACCAATTGCACCCCCAAGAGCCTGAAGGAGATCAATAATCATTAACCAATTTACGCCATCAATTAGTGTAACAACTGTGATGAAGAAGAAGAAAAAGAAGAAGAAAAAGAAGAAAGAAAAAGAAGATTTTAGAGATAGAAATACCAGGACAAAAGTTATGGGAGTTGGGAGAAAAAAAAGGGATTCACGCGATTCAAATAAAAAACTACCAGATTTGCCATGTCAGCCCACCAATAATGATTCCCTAAATTAAGGAATCATGATTACACTAATATTGTAAATAAAACTGAAAAAGTGTAATGTTTTTGTAATTATTTTATGGATATAAGATTTTTGTAATTATTTTCTAAAATGTACTAACATATGTAATTAATCCTTTTTTTTATTTCTAACTCAACGAAGCCCATCGTAAAACTCAATCCAAATAATAGTGTAGAATTTTACTTTTAATTTCTTATTTTTGTATTAACATGCAAAAATAATCTCTTATTATTTATGCCTCAGATTATTTTATTTTTTCCTTGTATTTGATTTATGTCATGTATTATTATTTAATTTATTTTTTTGGTTTATTTTATTTACCAAAATAACCAATTGACTACTGAAACATTTATAGATCTATTTATTTATCAATTAAACAACAAATTTATAATTATATATTATAACTCTGATTTTATGTAGAAACTATAAATCAATCATAATCAACTTTAAAATGAATAAGAACAGAACAAAGAGATTCTATGTTTAAAATTTTAAGGGTTGCAATTAGGAGTCTTTATGTGCGTAGTATTTAAGAAAAATAATACTCCCTCCGTCCCAAATTATCTGCTGTTCTAGAGTTTCACACAGATACCAATATGTATGATAAAAATACTAAAATACCCTTTGTGCTGACTTTTTTATTAATTGAAGAGAAAGAAAAAGCAACTAATTAATTGGAGAGAGAGAGAAACATTGAAGAAAGAGAGAGAAAACAGTACATTAATTGAAGAGAGAGATAGAGAGAAACAATTATTAATTAAAGAGAGAGAGGCATGAATGTGGATGTTTAAAAAAGAGGAGAGACATTAATGAGAGTAATGATTATCAACAATTAAGATAAAGGGGCAAATTTGGAAAACAAATGAAAAAAATGCATTGAAATCTTAAAAAAGCAGATATTGTGGGACAAATTTTTTTTGCTAAAACAGCAGATAATTTGGGACGGAGGGAGTAATTTACAATCTATCTAATAAAATACAAATGATTTTGAATTTCCCGCTCACTCAATAAATCATCTAGGCCGTCCAAAGTTTGAGATAAATCCCACCGTTCATACATCTATCTAATAAAATACATTTATCTATCTAGTAATCTAATAATAATTTAATAAAATACAAATGACTTTAAATTTCCCGCTCACTCAATAAATTATTTTGGTCATTCAAAATTTGAGATAAATCATATTGTCCATACAGTGCCGTAGGCACGGGACCCAGCTAGTGTATATATAAGATGACATGGAAGCCAAGAAATTAATATTATTGTCATTATAAAAAAAAATAATGTAAATATAGGAAATTGCCAACTTCCATGATCGACATAACGATTAACGCGTGTACCCGAATTTAAATTCCTAGACTAGACTAGATTGCACACACGGACATAAGAATTATTATTGTATTGTATAAATACTACTCCAACGGCTATTTTTCCACGAAAACCCAAATTTCCTAATCCAAAACCCTCGATTTCATCTCCTTTCCCCCACTGAAAACCTATTCTCCATACACAAAACTCATCGATTAGACTTCTCCCTGCTGAAAACCATAATTTCCACATACAAGACCCCCTCCATTCAACCTCTTATTCCTTTTCCACGATATGGTGAGTATCGTTGACGTTCTTCTCTTCGGTGTTGGACGCGGCTCTCTGATTTGGTCCCTATTTTTTGGTAAACGGTTCAATTTCTATGGCGATTCTGATGGATAATTATGGTGACGTCGGCCCCTTGATGTCTATGTGGCGATTCCCGGTGATACTTTGGTGCTCCTTCCCCTGAACAAGTGGAGTAGGCGGTGATCGGCCGTTCTTATTGTAAGTGTCCTTATTATTAAAGGAAATTGTTACAACCTTTTCTGTATCTATGATGTCAATACATATATAACTGCCCATGCCCATGAATGTTGTGAACTTATGCCCATGCCCATCAAATTTTTCAATAATTTTTATTGACAGAAATCTAACTATTCTGTTCTCTTAATCCCTATCCATTTTCGGTCCCCCACAACCTCTCTCCTGTGTTACCGCACTTTCCCTTTTCGCAAATTAGGGTTTTTTCACTGATAATTTTCCTTTTTTGTTTTGTGTTATGTATCAGGCGACAATGATCTGTATTCCGAATGGATGCGCAATGGTGATTACTCGCCCACTAGGCCACTATCGTTAATCTAATTTGCGGGGTTAAACACAGGTAAACCTCTCTCTATATGTATATTCTGCATTAGAGGTAAAATTTGTAGTTTTGTTTGTTTGTTTCAAAGATTTTTATTTGGGTGTTTGATAGTTAGAATTGTTTGGGGTTTGTATCTGATGTGATTTTTTAGGAATATATTTATTTTTTGTTGTGGTATTCAGTTGAGTAAGTGCGATCTTAGCTTGCATGCACTGTGAGCTTTGATCTGCTATAATTTCTTGGTAGCTTGAGAGTTTGTTTCTTATAAGTTTCACAAATTTAACTTTTCTTGTAAGAGTTTGTTATTATAAGGTACTAGGGTTGTTAGAATGTTTAAGAATTGTTCATTACCTGAATTCCTTGTACTGTTAATATTTCATATTTGGGTTTGATTCAATATTTTTTGTTTTTGGGATGTATTTGCTACTTGTTCCGCATGAAATAAATCATGGATGACCTATAAACAGATAAAAATCGTGCTCTATTAGTTGGTACTAGTATATATGGATTTTGACTAGGATATAGTTTCATATACCTCTTCACTGTTGCCTTGATGCCTTTTTTCAGATATTTAATACAGCCATGACTGGCTACTTTCTCTTTCACTGCCAAGTATTGAATTATTATGCACCGTGAGCTTTGATCTGCTATAATTTATTAGTAGTTTGAGAGTTTGTTTCTTATAAGTTTCACAAATTTAACTTTTCTGGTAAGAGTTTGTTATTATTAGGTACTAGGGAGTGTTTAAGAATTGTTCATTACCTATTTGGGTTAGATAATTAGATTCAATATTTTTCGTTTTTGGGATGTATATGCTACTTGTGCCGCATGAATTAAATCATAGATGACCTATACACAGATAAAAATTGTGCTCTATTTTATATGGATTTTGACTAGGATATAGTTTCATATACCTCTTCACTGTTGCCTAAGCCTTGATTACTTTTTCAGATATTTAATACCGCCAGAACTGACTTCTTTCTCTTTCATTGCCAAGTATTGAACTATTATGACCCTCTTCCTATTTTTTGACAATTTTTTGATGTTGCATATTTTGTTAATTCAGGTTTGGACATAGGTGGTGAGATGAACTTGGCAACAGGGATCCAAGTAGCTTAGTTAGCTCTCAAGCATTGCCAAAGCAAGAATCAGCAACAAAACATTATTGTATTTGCTGGAGAGTGGAGGATAGGTACCCTTTATGTTTTTTCCCTTGGGTGTGTGTGTGGTTTGGTGGGTGGGTGGGGGATGGGGGAGTTCCTATATTGTCGTTTGATGACTTATCCTTATAATCATTGATTGGGGCTAGGGTAGGGTTTCTTATAGCTGCGTGCTTGATTTTTGCAGTTAATGTATATATGTTTCTGCTCTGGGCTAGGGTTACTTTTATGTATATATACATTTATGATCTTATTTTTTATGCTTGATTAGGGCTAGGGTTAGGACTAGAGTTCTTATACGTGTTTTTGGATATGCAACAACCATTGATGTTGAATTTCATTCACTTGACTAATTTAACAAACTGTGGAAGATAAGATTTTACTGTTGAACTGAATAAAAAATTACCCGAGTCTTGTTTTTGAAGATTTCGTAGTGAGTGTAGGTGGTGAATATAATCATTTAAGTTGTTATATACCAAGACTATCAGATTCATGGCCTTTACTCACTCTGCCTATATAGAAAATTAGAAAGTTGCAGTTTTAGTAAATTCAAATCTTGTCTGAAGTGTTTTCAGTATATGGATAATGCTTCCACTCACTAGAGGCTTGAATTTGGGTTACGAGGCTACCTTGAAAAGTTGAGAAAACTAAATTGATTTTGAGTCAACAAGTTATATGAACTTTTTTTGTTTTTGTATTAGACTGTCAACTGGAGGCAATTCTCTACTTAAACACTTCTGAGCACAATTCTTGTAGCTATGATTGACCTTTATTGGGGTTTCTCACATCCTATATAATTTCAAAATGTATCGCGTACATAATAAGATTTGGTGAAAGTCACAATCAATCAGGGGAAAATTTCATTGTTTTTTGTTGCAACAAGTCTACAATAATCATATTGTTATATGCAGGGTTTTCAATTTTGTGATGATGACCTTAGCTCTATTATGAACTTTGAAGCAGATAACTAATATAAATACTTGTCCTTTTATTGTTACTTTTGAACTTTAATGAGGACCATGAGGCATGTTAATTAGGTTTTGGGATATAAGATTAAAACAGTTTTCTTTTCCAGGCCTTAAGATTTGTACTTTTTTGTATAGGTATTGCAATATGTGATACTACGCTCTGATCAATACAACATGCATGGGTCAAGCTTCTATCAATGGGTTTTCTCTTCTTAGCTGTTAATGCAACAAATTATCCTTGTAGTGGACAGTCTTAAGATATGACTATTCCAAGCATATTATTCGTGTTTGGGATGCACCGAGTGTTTTTTGCAAAGCATACTGGACACAGTCTGTAGATGAATTCAGAAGAACATGGATCGGGATAATTTTATGACCGTAGAAGAGGCTAAGGAATTTGGGTTAATTAGTGAAGTAATAGATCAGAGGTCGATGGCTCTAGTCACTGATGGTGTTGAGAATAAAGGCAAAGATATGGAGGTAAGAAATATTTCTCTCTTAGCCTCACAATTTTGCATGCCATATACTCCCTCCATTCCAAAATATAAGATCACTTGCCTTTTATAAATTTCTTGTAATTTACGAAAGCCAAGTGATCTTATACTTTGGAATAGAAGTAGTACATTCTCTGCCTTATTTGTTGCGAGATATACTTTAATATGAACTTTCGATATTTTTTTCAATTGTGTATTGAAGATTTTATTAGAATAATTGTGGGCGTGTTGCATTTGAGATTAATTTGGTTTATGACTGTGCCTCAAATTGGCCCAATCTTAGGACTCCTTGTATAAAATCTTAACCTCAAAAGATTTTTACTCTCTCTCAGATTTTAACTTTCTCAACCTCAAAAGTTTTTAACATCTATACACACTTTATTGTTTTTGCCTTAACATTTTCCTTTCTCTTATCTTTTTCTAACCTTTCAGGTCCTGCTATATACATGCAAAAATGTTAGAATTTGTAATAATGAGCATTTAATTGCTCAGCAAGTATAAATAGTTGAATAAATAACATTCTCAAGAATAGAATAATATTTTTCTAAAATCTTCAATAATTGAACAATAATTGTGAAGCTCGATTGAAAACATTCTTTTAACCGTTAGCTTAAACATATCTCTCGACAGAACTTTAAAATCTTGAACAGTTCAATTTTAGAACATTTCTTCTAATTTGCACATAAGTGCGGATATTAACCCAACACGTTATTGCATATAACAATTAACAGTTAGCAGAACACATTATTTGATTTGGCACAAACAACTTCTCACAAATAAATAATTATCACAAATAATATCTCAGCCATAATTATTCCAACTTTAATAGCTCAACAAACGAGATAAGCCAAATCAAATGACAATAACTCATTTTTCATAAATCATTTCACATAGTACAATGTACTTTATATAACAAATGAAATTCAACAATATAAACGCACGTCGTTGCACGTAATGCACGTAATAATAGAAAATTTACACATAATAATTAACTCTCACAAGTTAGGGAAAGTTACTCAAAATGGGGGAACTTTCACAATATACAAAGCTTGTATAAATTAGGAAGCTTGCCTCGGTCCGTAGTTCATTATCTATATTATTCACATCTAATATTTCTTTCTCCCGTACTCAAATCTGAGTCATCTACAACATTATAGAATATTTCTCATCAATAAATAACTTCCTCCTAATAATATCCACTTATTAATTTACTTCCCATAATTATATTTTGACATTCATGTTAACTTCTCTAACAATCTCCAATATTGGGAGTTACGTCAAAAAATTCTTAAAATCTCGGACAATGCCCTTCTTACTTCAAAATATGTTATTTTACGTCAAAATATATCATTACTTCAAAAGTTCATCTCATTCCTTTACCTTTTATCAACTACTACGTAGCCTCTTCCTAAAAATAACCTCTTCAAATTACTCACTCCATAATACTCAGTTTATTTCATAATACTTAATCGTTGTACTCTACGATCACCTTAATCATTTAAGATCATTTTTACTAGCCTCACAAATATCCAGGATATCACACTCTCAAAAGTTTTTACTTATTCGTTCAAAATTTTAAATTCAAGTCTCTAAATTATTCACTCTCACTCAAAAATTTTAAACTTGCTCTCCCTCAAGATTTGAACTTTTCCTCTTAATTTTTTTTACTTCGTAACTCTCCAAATTTTTAAATTTTGGTCTAAACTATTCACCTTCTGTCGCTCAAAAGTTTTTTAACAATCTATTCCTCAAAAGATTTTAACTTTGTCTCCCTCAAAAGTTAAGTTCTTAACATTCTTATCTCTCAAATTTTTACTTCTCTTCAATTCAAAATTTTAAATTCAAGTCGCTAAATTATTAACTATTCCTCTTTTTAAAAACTTTTTGTCCCTCAAAAGATTTCAACTCTTCCTCCTAAAAAAATTTTTACTTCTTAATTTCCAAAGTTTTAAATTCCAGACTCTAAATTATTACCTAGCCCTTAAAAGTTTTTACTTCTTACCTCTCCAAAATTTTAAATTTAAGTCCCTAAATTATTCAATTTCTCTCGCTTAGTAGTTCTTTTCTCTCCCTCAAAAGTTTAGCATTCTCTTTCTAAAAAGTTTGTTACTTTTCTCTCTAATGGTTTTTTTCATTCTCTTTCAAAATTATAAATTTCAGTCCCTAAATTATTCAATTTCTCTTGCTCAATAGCTCTTTCTCTCCCTCATAAATTTTTAACATTCTCTTTCTAGTTTTTTTTTTACTTTTTCTCTAAAATTTTGAATTCAAGTACCTATAAATTATTCTTTCTCCCGCTCAAATTTTTTTAATTTTGTCTCGCTCAATTTTATTTAACTTACTCTCCCTCAATTGATTTTAACCTTTTCCTTTTCCTCCTAAAAAAGTAATTAGTTCTTATCTTTCCAAAATTTTAAAATTCGGTCTAAATTATTCATTCTCTCGCTCAAAAACGTTTTTAGCTTTCTCTCCCTCAAAAGATTTTAACTTTCTCTTCCTGAAACTTTTAACATTCTCCCTCTAAATTTTTTACTTTATCTTTCAGAAACTTTAAACTCCATCTGTAAATTATTCACTCTCTCTTGCTCAAGTAGTTCTTAACTTTTTCTATTCCAAAAGATTTTAACTTTTCCTCTTAATTTTTTTTTACTTATCTCTCCAAATTTAAAGTTTGTCTGTCTTTAAATTATTCATTTTCTCTCGGTACAAAGTTTTTAGCATTCTCTTTCTCAAAAGATCAAAAGATTTTAACTCAAAAAGTTTTCAAATTCTCTCCCAAACGTTCGCTCCAAAATTTTAAATTTCAGTCTCTAAATTATTGGCTTGCTCAAAATTAACTCTCCAAATTTAAAGTTTGTATGTCTTTAAATTTGTTCACTTCCTCTCGATACAAAGTTTTTAGCTTTCTCTCCCTCGAAAGATTTTACTTTCTTTTCCTCCAAAGTGTAACACCTCTAAAGTTTTTAGTTTATCTCCCTTGAAAGATTTCAATCTATAAATTAGTAACTCTCTCTGTCAAATTTTTTTAATTTTCTCTCGAAAGATTTTAACATTACTCCTGAAAATGTTTTTTCTTTTTAACTGTCCAAGTTTTTAAATTAGAGTCGCTAAATTATTCACTTTCTAACCCTCAAAAGTTTTTACATCTTATTTCTCAAGATTTTTAAATTTCTGTCCGTAAATTATTCTCTTCTCACGCTCAAAAGTTTTTGACTTTCTATTGCTCAAATTTTTTTAACAGTTCTGTAGCGCAGAAGATTCTTACTATTCCTCCTAAAAAGTTTTTATTTTCAAATTTCAAACTCTAAACTATTCCTTCCCTCAAAAGTTTTGTACTTCTTTTCTCTCCAAAATTTTAAACTTCTGTCCCTAAATTATTCACTTTCTCTCGCACTAAAAAGTACTTGTCTCCATCAAAAGTTTTTAACATTTTTTTCTAGTTTATTACTTATTTCTCTAGATTTTTGAATTCGAACCTCTTAATTATTAACTTTCTATCGGTCAAAGATAACATTCCCTCGCTCAATTTTGTTAACATTTTTTCCCTCAAATGATTTCAACTTTTTCCTCATAAAAATGTTTTTAATTCTTATCTCTCCAAAATTTTAAAATTCAGTCTCTAAATTATTCACTTGTTCTCGGTTAAAAAGATTTTAGCTTTCTCTCCCTCAGAAGTTTATAACATTCTCAGTCTCGAAAGATTTTACTTCTTTCCAATATTTTAAATTCCATCTCTAAATTATTCACTTTCTTCCGCTCAGAAAGTTTTGAACTTTTTCTTCCTAAAACATTTTACTTCTTAGATCTCCAAATTTTGGAGTTTCTTTAACTTATTCACCTTACAAAGTTTTTAGCTCTCTCGTAAAAGAATTTGTCTCCTTCAATTTTTTAAACATTCTCTCGTAAAAGTTTTTACTTATCTATCCAAAATTTTGAATTATAGTCTCTAAATTATTCACTTTCTCCGTCCAAAGATTTTATTTTTTCATGTTAAAAAAGTTTTTACTTCTTAGCTCTCTAAATTTTTAAATTTTAGTCTCTAAATTATTCACCATCTCTCCCTCAAAAGTTTTTACTTGTTATCTCTCTTAAATTTTAAATGTCAGTCCCTAATTTATTCACTTTCTATTGCTCAAAGGTTGATATTGTGGAAAGATGTGACGTCCCCAAAAATAGGTATACATCACCCATCTTGAGTTGTTAAATACATAGTACATAAATCAAATACAACTTAATTATATAGCTGTCGTCTAAAATACGTCAAAACATAAATTGAGAGTTTAAACAAGAATATTGCCTTCTAGATAATATCTACTCTCAATGGAGTCCTCATAGCAGTATACAAACTCAAATTCAGTCCTCATTATATTTATTATCACGCTATTTCATAGAATAGTGAGGACTACTAATGTTATCATCTGAACTATCAATCCGTTCCCCGACTCGTCCCAGCTATATTCTCATTTCCTGAAGAGAACAATGAAAGCAAAAAGGGTGAGCTCAACTAGCCCAGTAAGAAATATTATGACTAAGATAATGCAGAATAAATTATCATTAGTCTTCAACAATGTTAAACTGATAAAATATAATAGATATCAAGTTTAACTGCAGCGGAACAAACAATCTATTAGAAGAGTCAAGTAGAGAATAAAATCTACTATCTTCTATGATTTAAAATATTTTCATCAATTTTTTTATCGCTGAGACTCGGCTTAATAAATAAACCATATCATCAAATCATCCATACACTACGGGCCAAAGATATTCATTAAATCATCAATGGTCATGACTATACCGAATAATCCCCGGTCATAATCATACAAAAACTGTTCATCAACGCACTACAGGCCACTGAGAATTTTTACCACATCATTTGTCACATTACGTTCATTACTATACCGAATAATTCATGGTCATAATTACACCAAGTCTATCTATGCACGTAAGCCAAAGATAACTTTTATCACAATATAAACATGAGAATGATGACAATGATATAAGCATTAATCAAACAAAAACAAGCATAAATATTTAAAGACTTTAAATTTATCCAATTATTATCAATCACTTAATAAACTCATAATATAATATTATTAATATTATAACAATAATTTAATCACTTCTTAAATTTATAAATAATTTATTTCAATTGTTTACACTCTACCAAATAATGCATTTAATCATTCAAAAATATCATACTCATAAGATTTCATCACCAATGATCAAATCCTTTATCAAAAATCTGCATATACCCTATATAGGATTCCCAAGCCATAAAATCCTATTTATCAATTTTGTTGCTTTACATAACATATTTAATTCATTTACTCATAACTAGTTTATTTTCATGAAAAATACCAAATCAGTCTAAAAAATATTTCTTTTCTGGAATTTAACAGAATATAGTCTCATATTGAACATATATTTTTCTCGGAATTATTAAAATTCATTTACTATTTTTCAAAAATCAATTTCTAATTAATTCCTTAAGAAATTAGCTAACTCAAGTTTAACTCCAAAAATTTCCAAATCTTGGCAAGATCTTATACATGTTAACGTGATCTTTCAGTTTAAATTTTATGGTCATCGGAGTTATAGAACTTCGGTTATAGCGTTTTTTGTCGGAAAAACTTAAATATTGAAATGGTTATAACTTGTTCATTTTAAGTCGGAATGAGCTCATTTTTGGACAGGAGTATTATATCATATATTTTTATGTCCCAAAAGGCCAGAATTTTTCTCATAAATTAAGTGGCCGAAACAACCCTTTTAAATTTCTGGTCAGTAGCTTTTTGGTACTTTGCAGTTTTTGACTCCTTTGCTAAAACTAGTCTACACAAAAATCTACAACACCTTTTCCAGTGATTCCACTTGGATAAGTTAGAAAACTCATAGATTTAACTCTAGAACTTGACCACACTCAAAAATTTGAAATATAATAGGAGATATGGTCAATTGAATTTCATATTTTATTTTCTCCAAAATCTGATTTTCAACCCTTTGTGATTTCTAATAAACTTTCATGTTTTCACATAATAACCAACATAACTCATCATAACACTTACTAATACTACATATACCCATAATTTTCATCAGTCCAATACTTTTATTATGACTCTTATCATAACAACGTAAACAGATCATTTCCACAATTTAATAAGGAATGAATATAAATGATCATTCACCATGCATATGGTAATCCACATATGCATATTATTCCAACAAAATAATAAAGAATGGAATAACAGAAGAATTCACCATGCGTGCGATAGACTGCAAAGATAGATTATTCCCAACAGAATAATAAAGAATGGAACCAGGTCATGCGTAAACGCACAAACAGGATATTCCGACAGAATAATAAATAATGAAACCAGGTCATGCGTAAACGCAAAGACATGATATTCCGACAGAATAATAAAGAACGAAATAATAGAATTATTTCACCATGTATGCTGTACTTCGCATATACAGTTATTCCAACAAAATAATAAGGAATGGAATAACAGAAGAATTTCACCAAGTATAGGGTAGTCCCCGTATACAGGTTATTCCAACAAAATAATAAAAAATAAAATAACAGGAGTTCCCTTCATGAATACGAAAGAAATAATACCTCTTACGGTACAACAAATAATATCCCTTAACTTATAAAGAAGAGTACTCCGACGGATAGGATGGGGATATACTTGAAAAAAACTTACACTACGCTCAAATCTTTCTTAAACTCTAAAGAAATACGCTCAAGATTATAGAATAAGAATTCTCTCTACAGTTTCTCTCTCTAGAGTTTCAGTGAATTCGTAAGAAATAATGAAGGAATGAGCTTCTATTTATAGGAGAATGGATTGAATGGTAACTAATTTATGAACGGTCCAGATTGATTCACTTTTAAACGGACGGTCCAGATTGATTTAATAAAATATTCTAATAAGCAAAATCTTTTTAAATAAAATATAATATATTCTATTTATAATCTAATAAAACGAATAACTTTATAAAAGTATTCTGTTTTATATAAAAAGATTTTACTATTCAAACACTATGCATGCACTATACAAACACTATGCATAATAAAATATAATATATTATAATTATTATCTAATAAAATAAATAACTTTATAAAAGTATTCTGTTTTATATAAAAAGATTTTACTATACAAAATACTATGCATAATAAAATATAATATATTCTAATAATTGTCTAATAAAACAAATAAATTTATAAAAATATTCTGTTTTATATAAAAAGATTTTACTATACAAACACTATGCATAATATAATATAATATATTCTATTTATAGTCTAATAAAATAAATAACTTTATAAAAGTATTCTGTTTTATATAAAAAGTTTTCTGTTTTATTACTAATAATAAAACAAAATTTAGACAACCAGATCCTCCTTAGGAAAGAGAAGTTTCCTATTTTATTACTAATAATAAAACAAAACTTAAACAACCAGATCCTTCTTAGGAAAGAAAAGTTTCCTATTTTATTACTAATAATAAAACAAAAATTTAGACAACCAATAAAGGAGTGCCCTCCCATATACGTAACTCCACCACCACCCACCATTTCATTTCCATCACACACACACACAAATATATATATATATATATATATATATATATATATATATATATATATATATATATATATATATATATATATATATGGGTCTCCATCCACAGCAACCGGTTGTTGGGGAGCAACCCCTTTTTGGCCAGCCGGTACAGCTTGTACCGGCCTTAGAATTTTTTTTTTTAATAAGCCGTAACAGCTTGTACCGGCTGGCCAAAAAGGGGTTGCTCCCCAACAACCGGTTGCTGTGGATGGAGACCCTATATATATATATATACACACACATTACCTTCCATTTACGTTACCTCTCTCCCTCCCCCATTTCTAAATTCAGATTTTCAATACATATGGGCCCCACGTGTTCTCCTCCCACCAACATTTCACTATCACAGGTGGATCCATTATATATATATATATATATATATATATATATATATACTGAATAATCTTTTGCCGATTATTTTAAAAAATTGGTAAATAGGGGTCCATAAAATACGCCAAAAATTACAACAAATACTACATAAAAATTCCCTCAATATTTTTAGTAACATTTTTATTTTTGAATTTTTGAATTTTGATTTTTTTCTCGAAAAAGTCAACTATTGTCTCTATACCAAAAAGTCAACTGTTGACTTTTTGACCAAAAAGTCAATCCCGAAAAATTTTGTGTTTATAGTCTATCTTTACTAATTTCATCATTCCGGACTCAAATATAATGTCCGCGACTCCAAATTCAAACCGAACTCAAATTTGATTTTTAATAACATTTATTCACTATTATTATAACTCGCAATATTAACAACTAGGTCGTTCCCAGGAAAGAGGGGGTTTTCTAATAAAGATTTCTCCTTATTGGCGCACAATTAGGTGACCAAACTTCTCCTTGACAAAACTTTCAGACATTGTTAATTATGCAAATAATAATATGAATAACTGTATCGTCTCAATTATTGATTTAATAATATAAAATATTGTGACAATAATTGAATAAAATTGTGACTTCTCACGTAAGCATTAATAATCAATACCGTGTGATACAATGCAACCACGCGTATTTTATCACCGATTATTTTATGACAACTTGCTTACTTTGAAAAAAATTTCAAATGTCACCCTTACCTTTAAACTTTTATCAATTTAACTATTTACCAACATAGAAAAATTGAATACTTTTATTTTATAAAATTCGGGGTCTTACAATCTCCCCTCCTTATAAAATTTTGCCCTCAAAATTTACGTACGTACCTGGAAATTCGAAGAGATAAGAATTTCAAATTCTAGCTCACAGGCTACTTCATTTGTTTCATGGTTCATCCATTACTCATCTCCTATATTTCAGATATCATTCTAGAATACAGTTTCAAAACAAAGGTTAATTGACATATCACATATTATCCCTATACTCTGATCGACCAATTAAATACCAAATAAACTTAGGTAGGTCATACTAGCGAAGAAATTCCTCGTCTCTCCCCTCCTAATTCTTGTCTCACATCTCAGCCAGGGATCATAGCCCTAAGCTTTGATACCAACTGTGACGCCCTTAAAATTGGTATACATCACCCATCTTGAGTCGCCAAATACATGGTATATAAATCAAATACAACTTAATTATACAACTATCGTGTAAAATACGAAAAAACATAAACTGAGATTTTAAACAAGAATATTGTCTTCTAGACAATATCCACTCTCAATGGAGTCCTCATAGACAGTATACAAACCCAAATTCAGTCCTCATTACATTTATTATCAAACTATTTAACAGAATAGTGAGGACTACTAATGCTATCATCTGGACTGCCAATCTGTTCCCCAACTCGTCCCAGCTATATTCTCATTTCCTGAAGAGAACAATGAAGGAAAGGGTGAGCTCAACTAGCCCAGTAAGAAATATTATGAGTAAGATAATGCAGAATAAATTATCATTAGTCTTCAGCAATGTTAAACTGATAAAATACAATAGACATCAAGTTTAACTGCAGCGGAACAAACAATCCATTAAAAGAGTTAAGTAGACAATAAAATTTACTATCTTTTATGATTTAAAAAGGTTTTTCATCATTTTTATTGCTGAGACTCAGCTTAATAAATAATCCACATCATCCCTGCACTACAGGCCAAGGATAATCTTGTTTTCATCAACGGTTTTGATCATGCCATAAAATAATTCATCTTTGCACCCTTGGCCGAAGAGAATCCATAGCTATAATCATACCAAAAACTGTCCATCAATGCAATACGGGCCAATGAGGACTTTTTCAACATCATTTGTAACATTACGTTCATAATTATACCGAATAATCCCTGGTTGTTATCATACCAAGTCCATCTATGCACGTAAGACAAAGATGACTTTAATCATAATATAAGTATGAGGATGATGACAATGACATAATAATTCAATATAACAAGTTCAAGAATAAATTTTAAAGATTTATAAGTTAATTTATCCTGAACTCAAAAAAGTCCAAATTGTCAACATGATACTTCTTTGTAGAGTAAAATTCAAAATGCTCAGAAGAATATTTTCATGAAAAGATACTGGATAAAACACAAATATCAAGGATATTCCACTAATTTCATGGAGTATAGAAGCCAAAACTTTAACCAACTTAGTACAATAGAATATATGAAACTGCAAATGGATTTTCACCCGCTATGCGGTAATTCACGTAGACAGATCATTTCCACAATTTAATAAGGAATGAATACGAAAGATCATTCACCATGCATGTGGTAATCCACATAGACATGTTATTCCAACAGAATATTAAAGAATAGAATAACAGAAGAATTCACCATGCATGCAATAGACCGCACAAACAGGTTATTCCCAACCAGGTCATGTGTAATCCGCACAAACAGGATATTCCAACAGAATATTAAAGAATAGAATAACAAAAGAATTCACTAGGCATGCGATAGACCGCATATACAGATTATTCCAACAAAATAATAAAGAATGGAATAACAGAAGAATTTCACCATGTATGTGGTACTTCGCATAGACAGGTTATTCCAACATAATAATAAAAAATGGAATAACAGAAGAATTTCATAATGTATGCGGTACTTTGCATAGATAGGTTATTCCAACATAATAATAAAAAATGGAACAACAACTCTTATGAGTATTTGAAAGAAAATAATTCTCTTCATGAATATGAAAGAAATAATACCCCTTAGAACAAACTGGATATAGGAGTAGTGAAGTAGCATAATACTTTTCTTCTTTCTCTCTATAGTTTCTCTCTCTAGAGTTTCAGTGAGTTCGTAAGAAATAATGAAGGAATGAGCTTCTATTTATAGGAGAATGGACTGAATAGTAACTAATTCCTGAACGGTCCAGATTGATTTACTTTTAAACGAACGGTTCAGATTGGTTTACAATAAAATATTCTAATAAAACAAAATCTTTTAAATAAAATATAATATATTCTATTTATAATCTAATAAAACAAATAACTTTATAAAAATATTCTATTTTATATAAAAAGATTTTACTATGTCAACACTATGCAGGTACTATGCAAATACTATGCATAATAAAATATAATTAATAAAATATAATATATATTCTATTTAAAATCTAAGAAAACAAATAACTTTATAAAAGTATTCTGTTTTATATAAAAAGATTTTACTATGCAAATACTATGCATAATAGAATATAATATATTCTATTTATAGTCTAATAAAATAAATAATTTTATAAAAGTATTCTGTTTTATATAAAAAGATTTTACTATACAAACACTATGCATAATAGAATATAATATATTATATTTATAGTCTAATAAAACAAATAACTTTATAAAAGTATTCTGTTTTATATAAAAAGTTTTCAGTTTTATTACTAATAATAAAACAAAACTTAGACAACCAGATCCTTCTTAGGAAAGAGAAGTTTCCTGTTTTATTATTAATAATAAAACAAAACTTAAACAACCGGATCCTTCTTAGGAAAGAAAAGTTTCTTGTTTTATTACTAATAATAAAACAAAAATTTAGACAACCAATAAAGGAGTGCCCTCCCATATACGTAACTCCACCACCACCCACCATTTCATTTCCATCACATAATTATATATATATATATACTATTTTCAAAGCTTCTCCTTTATTCTTATTCTGAAATCACCTAACTTACTGTAGTCCACCCTTCATCGTGTCTACCCCTGTAAGTCTCTTGTGCGAGCAGTGTCGGGTATTTGGTTATGGGTATGAGTCTACTTCAGGTAAGAGGGACTGTATGGAAGATAAAGAGTAGAAATTTGTTTTGGATCTGGTAAAATGAGTAGATTATTTAGATCTAACTCCTCAACTAGTCATCGGTCAACTTTGCCACCAGCACCAGACATAGTTAACCAAGAAGAACATAGTTTTGAAAATATTAGTCAAGCTTTACATAATTGGAACATACCTAGAGTTTCCCCTAAAGAAATTTATCAGTCAACCTTTTTAGATAATTTTAAAACCGATTATAATGTTAAATCAGTTGAAAAGGTTTATGCAATAAACAAAGAATATGAAACTTGTAGTCTTTTATCCTTAGATATTATTAAAAAACATAGAAAAAAGGGTTATAATTTCATTCACATAGGATTAGTTCAAGTTGCAGTAAAACCTTTAAATATTAAAGGAATTAATTCATGTATCTATCTCTGTCTTAGAGATGCTAGGTTCTTGAATTATCACCCAAGTATGATAGGTGCAATGAAGTGAAGTCTGCACAATGGACTTGTCCATTTTAATTGCTTTCCTGATTTCACATTGAGCCTAAGCGATCAACATTTATTAAAAGCTTTAACATTAAACATTAAAACTTCTGGCGAAATCATTCACATGATTGAGGGTTCGGAGCCCATTGCCTTAATTTACAGGATTTATTATAAGACCATAAAAACTAATCTAAACGTTCATGCTCTAAATAAAAGTCCTAAAGATTTAACAGTATTAATTCAAAGTTCTACTACAGATGCTAATATTCAAGTCCCGAGAACAATTCTCTGGAAGGATATTACACTTCCCAGTCAATGGACTTTACCAAATGAAATACCTCAACAGCCTATAGTTAACAATCTACTGAATATTGAAGATTTCACTAGTTCTTCAGCACCTTCATTTCACACTAGAAGAGATACTTAAGTACTTAGTAATCCTTCAGTTAGAGATGTTAAATTAAAAGGTATCCTTAATCAAGGTCAAGCAAGTCATCCCTGTTATGCTCATAAAGATTTTGTAGAAGAAGAATGTTCTTCTTTTCCCCCCTTCTCCTGAGATGCCTACTCAGTCAGATTTTGATATTCCTATTATTAATCAATTAAGAGTTATTAAAAAAGAATTCGTATTAGATTGGGACAATCTGGTAAGAGATTTTAATTCCAAATCTAATAAAGAAAAAAGGCATTTATTTAGATCTAATCACTCCACAGAAAAGGAACGTGATAAGATAGTCAATAGATGGAAAAGATTTATTGTTAATGAAAGTATAAATATTACATTTTATGATTGGTATGAAAAATATCAAAATAAGTATAATGTAATTACCAAAACTCAATGGATTAAAGAAGATAGGTCGAAGGTCTCTTCTAGACATCCCCCTTTAGAAACTGTCCTAATTTCAGTTAAGAATGCTTCAATTGTTGCCAGCCCATTTAAGATTGCAGATGGCAATAATAATGATAAAAATATTATAGAACAATTAAACTTTAGTAATCAATATCTAGCAACCGTTGGAAAACAGCTAGATAGGATTGAAGAAAAATTTGAAGAAAATATTATTAAAAAACCCGATTCAAAGATTGAACATCCTTTAATAAAATTACCAGAAAATAGAAATAAACTAGGTCTACCAACTAATGATGACTTTCTAGTTCGATCTATTGATAAGTTATTTAAAAAATTAAAAACTGAACAACCTAGTTCAAGTGGTACAATTGCCATTATTGATCAAGTAGAAACTGATATTGAAAATAGTAACCAATCAGATAATTCTGATACTGTTTCAATACCAGATTTCAATGATCAGTTAAACAAATTAACAGTTAAAAACACCAGTATAACCAGGAATTGGTATTCTAGACTTACTCCTCCGGATTTATAGTTCGAAGAGAGAAATCTAGATAAACAATTCTCAGTTTCATCTAATAAAATTTATGAGTGGAACATAGATGGTTTTAGTGAACAAGAAATTTTAAACAAATTAAATCACATGTCTATGGTAGCAAATAGCTATATTACTAAATTCAATAATCTGTCTTAGCCAGATATTGTTGAATTAATAGCTAGTGGATTCACTGTTATCCTTAGGTCTTGGTGGGAGAAACATCTCACTGAAGATACTAGAATATCAATAATCCATGCTATCCAGTTAGACGAAGACGGCAACCCAGCCTTCAATGAAGAGGTTGGAGTTGGCCCGCCAGATGGAGTAAATACACTAATATTTACCATAATAAAACATTTTGTTGGCACCCGCAGTAATATTACTGAGAGAATTCACGACCAGTTAAGTAATCTCACTTGTCCCACTCTAAGTGACTTTAGATGGTACAAATATGTTTTTACTTCTAGGGTTATGTTGCGCAATGACAGTAATAAACCATTCTGGAAAGAGAAATTCGTCAATGGTTTACCTTCATTGTTTGCACATAAGGTTCGTGAAGAATTGAGTAAAAACTTAGGATATATTGATTATGATGACCTAACTTACGGTGATATAATCAGTTATATTCAAAAGATTGGTTTAAAAATATGCATTGATTTTAGGTTAGCCAAACAAGCTAGTAAAGACAAGAAGAAAGCTAAATATGAGTTAGGTACTTTCTGTGAACAATATGGTTTACCTCCAGTTGCTCCCTCTAGAAGAATGCACAGGCATAAATATATTGATTCTCATAAAAGTAATAGACATTATAAGAGAAAACGCAGCCATCACAAAGATAAAAATCAAGACAATTATTATAATAAACCCAAAACTACAAATAAAAATTATAATAAAAAATCTAAGTCCAAAAAATATGATAAGAGTAAAATTGTTTGCCACAATTGTGGGCAAAGGGTCATTACAAAAATGAATGTAAAAAATAAAATAATAAATCAATTAAATGTCTCTAATGAAGACACTGAACATATATTAGAGCTTATGAGAATTGAGAACGATGTCAGTAATGATGAAGGTTCTAATATCTCTTATTCCTCTAATACTGACACTAATAAAGAATCAAGTAGTGACGCTGAAGAAGTCACTATTTGTGCTGATAATTGAAATGAACATTGTTGCAGTAAAAGAGTTAATGTAATCAACAAAGATGATGAAGAGAGTTCTTTGTTGATTGACCTAATTAGTAAAATCACTGATCCAAATCTAAAGGCTTGGTACACTAAACAATTAAAAGCTTTATTAACCAAAGACAATAAGGATAATGACAAATTCATTAAAGCTAAAGAAAAACCAATTTTTAGTCTTAATAAAACATTGGAAATATTTAAATCTCCAGCTAAAGAAGTCACTCTTCCAGAATTAAATCAAGAAGTTAATAAACTCAAAAAAGAAATTGCTAATTTAAAATTAGAAGTTTATAATCTAAGAAAAGATTTTGATGACAAAAGGTCTGATCTTCTGATCAACGATTCCACGTCTAGTGATGAAAATCACGATGAACCAGAATCATCTGGTGCTAAAGATGAACCAGATTTATTTGTACAAGGTTTTACACTTAAGAGAATTAAAGATATTACCATTCAGAAATGGTATGTCTCGATTAACCTGGTTGTTGATAAAGGTTTCTCTATTCAGCTTCTTGCCCTGGTTGATACAGGTGCAGATTTAAACTGTATACAAGAAGGTTTAATCCCAACCAAATATTATAAAAAGACCACTGAAAAACTTAATTCAGCTAATGGTAGTCAAATGGAAATAAAATATAAATTGCCTAAAGTTCATATCTGTCAAGATAATATGCGCTTCAAAACATCATTTGTTTTAACCGCAATCTTATAGATAAAATAATTTTAGGGTTACCATTTGTATATTTGCTCTATCCATTTACTACTAGTAATGAAGGTTTAAGCTGTAGACATTTAGGAAAGAAAATAACATTTAAATTTCTTATTAAACCCAAAGAGAGAGACTTAAGATTCATTCAGGAAGAATCCATTACAAATCATTAAACTTATTAAATTGTAAATCAACCCACTTGAATTTCTTGAAAGAAGAAATTAAATACAAAAGAGTTGAAGAACAACTTCAAAACAATGAAATTCAGATTAAAATTAAGGAATTTAAAACTTATTTAAAGGATAACCTTTGTTCTGATTCCCCTAAAGCTTTTTGGCATCGGAAGATGCATACTGTCAGGCTCCCTTACGCTAAGGAATTTAAAGAGCATTTAATTTCTACTAAGGTTAGGCCTATTCAGATGAATCACGAACAAATGGAGTTATATAAGGAGATTAATGACCTTCTTAGAAAAGGTTTAATTAAACCCAGTAAATCCCCATGGTCTTGTCCTGCTTTCTATGTTAACAATGAAGCAGAGAAAGAGAGAGGTGTACCTCATCTAGTCATCAATTATAAACCATTGAATAAGGTTTTAGAATGGATTGGGTATCCCCTTCCAACCAAAGATGACCTTTTCAATAGATTGAGTAATGCCACAATATTCAGTAAATTTGACCTTAAGTCCGGTTTCTGGCAAATCGTCATTCATCCAGATAATAGGTTCAAAACAGTATTCACCACTCCGTTCGGTCACTACGAATGGAATGTCCAGGCATTTGGCATGAAAAATGCTCCTAGTGAATTCCAAAATATCCTCAATGACATATTAAACCCTTTCAGTTATTTTATTGTTGTCTATATCGACGATATACTCATTTTTTCTACGACCATTGAAGAGCACATTAAACACTTGAAATCATTCTTCAAGACAGTTAAAGATAATTGTCTTGTTCTTTCACCTTCCAAATGCAGCTTGTTTCAGGTCAGAATAAGGTTTCTTCGTCTTAATATCTTCAGAGGACAAGTTCAGTCCATTTAACGAGCTATTCAATTCACTGACAAGTTTCCCGATAAGATAACCAATAAAACCTAACTGCAGAGATTTCTTGGCTCGCTTAATTATATTGGCAAGTTTTACAAGAATCTCAGGAAGATCTGCAAACCTCTTTTCCAGCGTTTGCAAGACAATCCTCCACCTTGGACTGACATTCATACTTCTGTCATCCAACAAGTTAAAAAATACGTCAAGGCATTGCCCTGACTTGGTATCTCTAATGATTCAGCATATAAAATTTTTGAAACTGACGCCTCAGATATTGGGTTCGGAGGCATCCTTAAACAAAAGTTAACACCAGAATCTCCAGAACAAATTATTCGTTTTCATTCCGGTGCATGGAATATTACACAGTTAAATTACAGTACTATTAAAAAAGAAATACTTTCATTAGTATTATGTATTAATAAATTTTAAAGTGATTTATTGAACCAGAAGTTTCTAGTTCGCATTGATTGCAAGTCAGCAAAATATATATTAGAAAAAAGATGTTGAAAATCTAGCCTCTAAGCATTCCTTCGCTAGATGGCAAGTTTTGTTAAGCATTTTTTATTTTGAAATTGAATACATTAAAGGTAGTAACAATTCAATTCCTGACTTTCTCACTCGGGAATTCATTAATACACGTACCGTTCGAGTATTATGAGTTTTAGAGGAGCATCGTCCTCTCGTGGTCTGGGTCACCCTACTTGCCCAAGTATTCAACCCAGAGGAACCCTAGTACCTCACCCAGTCAACCCTGTCCTTCAAACCAGTAACAAATTCACTGTCCTAGGAACCATGCCTAAGCCGTACAGTTCGACATTAGCAAGTCAACCAATCCCAGTTGAGCCATTTGCCGATCAGTCAAAACCCATAGCCACCAATCCTAGTAATCCTCATTCTGAATACATACACAAATGGACAACCCATTTATTTCACATTGAACCCACAATGAAAAATAGAACTGACCCAGTCAGCTTGGCCGCCCAGTTCTTTCCCCCTGGATGGCATTTCCAGCCTCTTGCTCCTTATAAATCCCTTGTGTATTATAAGGGTATTCTTATTAAAACAGAATCAATATTCATTAAACCGATTTATGCAAACAATGATAAATCCAAAATGCTTTATCATTCTTTGTATATTAAACAGTTTATTTCACTCGCAGAGTGGGGAGATCACCCCTCTGATCTCATGCAACTCTCTAATCAAAATAACTCTTATTGTTATTATGATTATATTGATGCATGACATTATATTTTTATTCACCAAAATGAGTCAAACAGTCATTCGTGGTTTGTCCAGTTCGACCACAAGTTCAAGAGTCAATTCCCTTTCTGGTTCGTTCATTGATGGCACAGGTTTGGTTCCACTTATGATCTCCTTCCAGATCTCCTGAAGGTTCAATTTAACCACTTCTGTATCCACAGTAAACCCAATCCGAAATATGAAGGTTTTCCCTTAGTCTTTCTATTCGTAAGTAAATATAAGATCCCCTGGATTCTTAGGTGGCAGTATGATATTGATATTCCTCCTAAAGTAATTGATCCTTAGTATATAGTCACACCCTCTTTTGATCCGTTTCCTCTTCTTTCCCGTCGTTGTTTCATCAAATGGTGGGATAAGTTTGATGTCAACAGGATTATCAGTCAAGTTCAGTTAGAATTTCCCACAGCCCCTCTCAAGGTTCTTCCAGTTTCTTCCAAAGAGCCTTCTAGTCAGTCAAAAGAATCCAAACCCAAAGAGCCTAAGTCAAAAGATCCTAGAGTTAGTCCTACAAGTTCTTCTTGTTCCCGTAAGGTCTCAGATTTCAAAGATTGCTCCAGTAAAGAATTAATAAAGATCGCCCAAGCACTTAACAAAAGAATTGATGAAGCCATACATGAGGAGGCTTCTAATCATTCTTCTTAGGGTGATTTAGTCAGCCAATTTACAGATGATGATGGTCAGTATGATCCATATGGCACCATCAATCTACAGGATGCTCAGGCCCATTCGCCTGAAATCCATAGTAAATCAGCACCTGCTCCGGCAGTCAGTACCTGCTATGGCAGCCAATCAGTCAAAGAATCTGTTTTTCTTCTAAAAGCAGCTCCAGTCATACACTCCTACCCCAGCAGCCTTCAAAGTCAAAAGATGCTCTTTCTTTTCCACTAAAAGCAGCTGCTGGGTCAAATGTTATCGGCCCCTTCGTCAAAAGTTGCCGAAAGCGTCCATGAATAGTAAAAAATTCATCTCTGTAGCACTGTTCATCAATAGTAAAAGTAGTCACTATTCATCAATAGTAATGTGTCTGTACTTTTACTTTTGCTTTTACTTAAGTAAAATATTTCTCCCTTAAGTAATTTGTTTCTTACTTTACCCCAGTGAATGTAATAGTTCCCTTTCCTTGTTCTATAAAAGGAAAACGAACTCATTAGGCTAAGCAGACTTCGAAACTTGGAAAGACTCTGAGCTCCTTCTTAGACTAATCTTTAGTTTCTACCACTGTTAGCCTACTTAACCCCTCCTTCTCTTCTTCTCTAATGTTTTGAGTTAATTGTAAGTCATTTTATATTTCTTTTCGTTTGTACATATTTCAGTTATCAATAAACTGTTTTTATTTAGTGAATTAACTGTGTTATATGCACTACTATGTTATTATCATTTTAATCAATTTTGTTTCCGCCCCCAAATGGTATATATATAGAGAGCAAGGATCAAGTGCATACCCCTTATCTTACTCACCCGTGCTCACCCCCCTTTAGGCGACGATTTCGGTCATACAATCGTCGCCTATACTTTTAGCGACAGACAACATATAGCGTCGCTAAAAGTATAGGCGACGATTGTATGACTGAAACCGTCGTTTAAAGGGGGGTGAGCACGGATGAATAAAATAAGGGGTATGCACTTGATCCGGACCGTATATATATATAATATACATTTCCTTCCATTTATGTTACCTCTCCCCCTCCCCCTCCCCCATTTCCAAATTCAGATTTTCAATACATATGGGCCCCACGTGTTCTCCTCCCACCAACATTTCACCATCACAGATGGGTCCCATTATATATATATATATATATATATATATATATATATATATATATATATACTGAATAATCTTCTACCGATTATTTTGAAAAATGGGTAAATAGGGGTCCATAAAATACGCCAAAAATTACAACAAATACTTCATAAAAATCTCCTCAATATTTTTAACAACATTTTTATTTTTGAATTTTCGAAGTTTGACTTTTTTCTTTCAAAAAAGTCAATTGTTGACTTTTTGACTAAAAAGTCAACTCCGAAAATTTTTGTGTTTATAGTCTATCTTTACTAATTTCATCATTCCAGACTCAAATATCATGTCCGCGTCTCCAAATTCAACTCCGAACTCAAATTTGATTTTTAATAACATTTATTCACTATTATTATAACTCGCAATATTAATAATCAGGTCGTTCCCAGGAAAGAGGGGGCTTTCCAATAAAGATTTCTCCTTATTGGCGCACAATTAGGTGACCGAACCTCTCCTTGACAGAACTTCTAGACATTGTTAATTATGCAAATAATAATATGAATAACTATATCGTCTCAATTATTGATTTAATAATATAAAATATTGTGACAATAATTGAATAAATCTGAGTGACTTCTCACGTAAGCATTAATAATCAATACTGTGTGCTAGTATGTAACCACACATATTTTACCACCGATTATTTTATGACAACTTGCTTACTTTGAAAAAATTTCAAATGTCACCCTTACCTTTAAACTTTTATCAATTTAACTATTTACCAACATAGAAAAATTGAATACTTTTATTTCATAAAATCAGGGGTTTTACAAATGCCATTAAAGATGGCAGCCAAGCTGAGAGCCGAGAAGGCCAAAAAGATAGCATTCAGAAAAGTGACTGATTACAAAGAAGATCAAGAGAGCCACTCTACGTATCACCATGAACCGAAAGATGAAACTGAACAAGTTCAGAACCATGTCTGTAAAGTATTCAAGAAGGGTTCAGGGATTGCTAAGTGCCAGACAAAGTCTACTAAAAGCACAGAGACTTAACGAACCCAGATGGTGATGGTGCACAGTTGATATCAGATGAAGATAAGCAGAAAAGAGTGAAGATCAGCTGCACCAAAGAAGATATGTTCCGGACTCGAAGCTGAAAGCAAAGAGGACCACATCAAGCTGCTAAGTATAAAAGATGTTAAGAGCTTAATGACATCCTAGCAGCTCAGCACCACCAACAACAACAACAAGAAGCCAGGGCCTGAGGGGTCCTTGTCCGGAGGGACTAAATGAAGTTCCAAGCCTGCTGGGCTTGAAGAGTTCCTAGGGAACTAGAGAAGTTCCAAGGCTGCTGGCCTTGAAGAGTTCTTAGTGAACTGAAATCCCAAGGCTGCTGGCCTTGAAGGAATCTTAGTGATTTAGGGCGCTGCCCTTCCTTAGTGGAAATCTTGCTAGTTGAAAGCAGAAGAGTGGATTAGGAGCTTGAGTCTCTGAACCATTTAAAACCCCTTGTGTCTTTTACTTTATGTCATTTACATTATGTACCCTAAATGCTATAACTGTTATGTATGTTTTAACTGCTTACCACTGAACTAACTCTACGAACAATGTATGTATGATTATGAATATATCAATGAAGGGGATCTTTTACTTATTCCACTTTTCTTGAAAAGATTCTTATGTTTGTCATATACTAAATTATTAGCAATACAAAATAAACTAAAAAATCTTTTTAAAAGTAAAAAGGATCTATTTAACCCCCCTTCTAGATCTATTGTGCCTACTGGGAACTAACATATATATATATATATATACATATATATATTGTTACCTTGCCACTGAATCGACGAGGAAAGGCGAAGGGACCGTTGGATCTGAAGGCATCGATTCCGTATGGAAGAGAGAGTGAGAAGGCAGAGATATATATATCGCAAAGTGAGAAGGAGAAGTCAGATATTCCTCAGGCGGCTTAGAGAGGGAGAATGGGTTTCAGTCTTCGCGTAGGTGAAGGAGATGGGTTTCAGACTTTCGCAACGACAGGAAGAGAGCTGAGAAAAAAAATGCGGCTTTTTTTTGGCTTAGATTTTAATTAGGAGAGAGAAGGAAAAAGAGGGTATATATAGGTGAGTTGTGTGACCTTTTTGATGGGTGAGTTTAAGATCTTTATTATATATATATGTGTGTGTGTGTGTGTGCGTGTGTTGGAAGAATGCATATTTTGATTTGATGTTTAAAGTAAATACTCATGATTATATATAAAGCCCTTCAAGGAATATATGTACAAGGGCTTAGTGATAGATCAAATTTGTTAGGTTGATCTTTGCTTTGAATGTTCATCATTCCATGAATGAATGCATAGATAAAGAGATCAAATATGTTAGGTTGATCCATGACTTGAAGAGTATAGATAGGCTTCATCAAGAATCGTAGTCTATCAAACTGATCAACAAATTACAGAAGCTAAGGCAGGATCGTAGAGCTTAATAGATCGTAGTGTATCTGCCTTGAAGGATCTCTTCAGAAATCGTAGAGTGGTCCAGATGTTTGCTGAAGCTAACTCAGAGATCGTAGTGTGCTCTCGGAAACGTAGACTCTGCAAGACGAGCAAGCAAAGATCGTAGTGTAAAAACTCTTGAAAGGAATCGTAGTGTTCTATTCAGACCAAGCATGACAAGACACCACGATATGGATCGTAGAGTGTTGTCTGTCTTGTATTAGAAGCATCGAGCTCTATCTTCTGTTTGGAGATAAATTCCAACAAATGAGGAATGAGATTTAAACGTTAAAGCATTCACCAGTCCCAACGGTATAAAAGATATCCTTAGTATTCATCAAAAGGAACATGTTCAAAAAGATAAGAAAAGGACCATTGGGCAGAGGAAAATACCTTTTCAGGTGTTAGGTGAGAAAGCAGTCTGTCGTGTCAGTAGGCCAGAATGCAATTCAGAATATGTGCAGAAATGTTTCCATCAAAGCTCAGAAATGTCAAACACATTTAATCCTTCATCAGATGACCTCAACGGATAGATTTCAAAGATCTCATATATATAGAATACAGACACATGAGAGAAGTAAGCAAGTACTGAACAAAATTCACAAGAACACTCAACGCTGAACTCTATGATATGAGAAAAAGAGGAAGCTTGCTCAGCTACTTAGTTCTTTCGAACAAGTGCTTAATTGCAACTGAGTAGCCTCAATCACAACTCAACAACTATCAATCTATTGAAGTAAGAAGTTCCAAGTCAGAAGGACTTAAAGAGTTCTAAGTGAACTGTAAAGAGCCAAGTCTGCTGGACTTGAAGAGTTCAAGAGTGAACTTAGAAGTGTCTAGATTGCTGGTCTAGAAGGAATCTATGAGATTCAGAAAGTGTAAAAGACATCCTTAGTGGATTTCCTACTCAAGGAGTAGAAGAGTGGACTAGGAGCTTTGAGTTCTCTGAACCACTTAAAAATAACTATGTCTATTTATAACTGCTATAACTGTTATAACTGTCTTTCTCTCTTTAACTTGCTATCTAAAAGGGATTTCAAAGAAACAATAATGTCGATGTGCTTAAAAGATTTATCAAAACAGTCTTTAAACAAAGAAAAGTTTTTAATATCTATTCAACCCCCCCTTCTAGATAACTATTGTGCCTTTGGGAACTAACATTTGGTATCATAGCAGGTTCTATTATATAGCCTACAAAGCTTGAGTAGATCCAATAGCACACTTACCAAGCGAATCAAAGACCGGAGGAGGCAGCAAGCCACCCATGTGCAACAAAGATAAATTCGCTAACTAGAAGGTTAGGATGCAAGCTTACATGGATTCAATAGATGAAGATCTATTTGACACTATTCAAAATGGGCCCTACGTTCCTACAAAGCTTGCACCAACTACAGATGACCCAAACAGAGTTCAGATCAAGGTCAAAGGAGAATGGACAAAGAACGAGAAGAGAGCTGTCCAGCTTGACAAAAAGGCAAAAAATATCTTATTCCAATCACTGGAAGATGATCTGTTTGAAAACGTCATCAACTGCAAAATAGCAAAGGAGGTTTGTGAAGCACTCCTCATTATACATGAAGGGACAAAAGAAGTCGGAGAAAATAAAAAATCTCTCTTGACTCAGCAATACGAGATGTTTGCTCACGTTCAAGGAGAGAACGTCATTGCCACATACGAGAGATTCAATATTCTACTCAACTCTCTTCGAGCCTATAGAAAAATCTATCCAAACAAAGATCTAATCATAAAGTTCATGAAAGCCCTACCAAGCAAGTGGGATGCCAAAACCACTGCTAGTAGAGAATCAAAGAATCTACATGAAATGACTGTTCAACAGTTATATGGCAACCTCCTCACATACGAAATGGAGCTGACACAATGAGCAAAAACGTTATCTGAAGGAAGAAAGAAGGATAAAGGTGTTGCTCTCAAAGTAACTGAGAACACCTCCAAAGTCAACACTGAAGTTGATTCGGACTACAATGAAGATGATGATGAGGACTTTGCAATGCTGGTTAAAAGACTAAGAAGATTCATGAGACAATACAGAACAAATGAATGACCTATGCTACAACTACAAGAAACCTGGTCACTTCATTGCCAACTACAAAAAACCTCTCAGAGAAGAACTCAAAAAGAAATCACATGCAAAGAAGGAATACAAAGGCAACAAAAGGCCAGTAAAGAAAGACAAAGGCCTTGTAGTTGGAGGATCGTGGAGTGACTCTGATAATGACTCAACTCCAGAATCTGGAGATGATGAAGATCCTCAAATGGCTAATCTCTGCCTGATGGCCAAAAATACAAGGGATAAGCAGAACTCCAACATACATGAAGTAAGTATCAACGAGGTATTTGACTTTAACTCTCCTGATGTAGATATTGATGACTTTAGAACTGCATTACACGGCATAACATCTGATCTGCACCAATATATAAAGTGGTTTAGAGTTCTGTCTAAAGACTATTCACTTTTTCAAAAGGAGAAAGAAAAAGTTCAAGAGGAACTGGAAACAGCCCTTCTCAGTACTGATCCTCTCTCCAAGTTTGAAGCTGAGAATAAGCTCTTGAGACAGGCAAATAAGCTCAGTGCACAAAGAGAGTCTAGTCTAACCTCCAAAATTGAGGATCTAGAAAAGACAGTCTCTACTTGGAATAAATCCTCTTCATCAATGGACTCATTAATCTCTAATTAGAGAAGTTCCTCTGATAGAATAGGGTTAGGCTTTGGGGAATCTGCCTCAGAGTTAAGTGTGGAAAAAGCAAAGGAAATTAGCACTAATAATGCCTCAGGTTTCAGTAGAGGCATTATATTTGTGAAATCCTCACAAAAGGATGAGCCTGTGGAACCCTTCCCGGCTGATTCAATTCATATTCCCATGAGTAAGGGATCACATGCTGGTCTAGGTTTCAGAAAAGAGAAAAGTAATCTAGCTACTACTCATCAACCTTGAAGGATCGTAGAGTCCAATAAAATCAACTCTACGAACCAATCAGGAAGATACAGTAGAAGTAAGATATACTCCTCTCAATTAATGAAACAAGAGAACACATGGAAAAGGGAGTATCAGCCTAGCAGGAGGATGATCAATAACCCACAAAAGTCCAAATGGAGGAAGAACTTTCACACACATACTAACATGCATCATATTAAATGCTTTGTATGCCACAGAGTTGGCCACAAGGCTGCAAATTGTCTTTATAATTCCATACATGTGAGACCCAAAATCAAGCAGATTTGGGTCTCCAAGGGTACTAACATAATAGGACCCATGCAAGTATGGGTACCAAAATAAAGGTTTAATGTTACCTCAGGAAGAGAGCTCCACGAACACAACCTGGTATCCGGATAGTGGATGCTCAAGACACATGACTAGGAACAAAGCCCTTCTGTCTAACTACATAGAGAAGGAGGGTCCTTCGTTCATCATTGGAGATAATGGCTCTGGCAAGACAAGAGGCTATGGCTCAGCTGGAAATGGTGTGGTATCCTTCAGCAAAGTGGCCTATGTGGAAGGACTACAACACAATCTTCTAAGCATTAGCCAACTCTACTATAGCAGCCCCAAATACGGGTCCCAAATCACCACGGATTTGGTTATTTGCGGAAGATATAAACATAAATTATTTATACAGTAAACTTTACACACTATTCTCCAAAATCGAGTAACCTTAACTTATACACAAATCATAACTTATCTAACACATAACACAATTATCATACAACACTATTATAAATCTAATCGCGCATATTAACTTTAAGCTAGAACTGTCTTTAATCTTTCCTTCTATCCAACGCATTCGCCTTATCTGTAATGTTTTATCATGATATAGCAAGGGTTAGCATGAAAGTTGCCTAACAAGTATAAATACAATTTAAGGATATATCATGATTGAAAGAGTCAGAATAATAAGCTGACTATAATTCTTCAATATAATTGAGAACTAGCACGAACAAACTTTTGACTGAATAAGTATTAAACATAAACAATTATATCTGGACCAACTGGTAATGAAGGTGATCAACCTTTCATACCTGACTTATACATGCAATATATACAGAGTACAATTATCCATGACAATCAGCAATGATTAACCATAAGCATATCTGAATGAAACAACTCTTAGTAGAGTTAAGTAAAAAAAACTTGCCTAAACCGTTGATTACCGCTACGCAATTTATAACGCTTTATCTGAAGACCTAATATTAGTAATATAGATCTTCAATATTAGAATAATATCATCACAATAAAATACTATTATATTTATACACAAAGAATAACCTAAACACATAACACATAATCCTACCAGTCTATAATATACATAAGACTTAGTATCAGGTCAAACTATTTCAGTCTGACTTGAAACTGACACAATTCTATCATCCCGACGGTTTAGTCGGACAAACATCGAGTTTAAGTTCAATTAAACTCTGTCTAAACACTTAAAAATTATCACAGATAATTTTCTTATCAGTCAAGACATTATTCATAGGCATGTAAAATTTTTTAGATAATTAATACCATTTATCAAAATCTTTCAATCACTTATATCGTATTTAAATGAATTAAATACCACATAATTCCTTAATCATTAATATTTATTTATTATTAAATATTAATATTTTCATGACAAAATATCAAAAGTTATACTTTATAACTTAAAATATTTTTATAACACTTAAATTCTTTTCATATGATTTTTAAAGCATTAATTCTATTTTTTCATAATTTATTTAATATATTTATTAAATAAACTAATTACCATTAACAATAAATTATTAATGAATTTCATCACAAAATATTAAAAGTTATCAAAAATAACTTAAAATATTTTTTTATACCATAATATAATTTTTTATAATTTTTTATGAATTAAAACTATTTTTAAATAATTTATTTAATATTATAATTAAATTAATAAATACCTTTTATATTCCAAAATATTAAAAATTTTCGAAATATACACAAAATAATTAAAAACTATTTTTCTAACTTAAAAATAATTTTTCATAATTTAATATGTATTTTTAATAATTAAAAACCATTTATTTCTATTTATTAATTAAAAGAATTAATTTCTTTAATAAACTGTCGCTATAGGGACATTAAGCGACAAAAAGCGTCGCTGAATGTGTTCTTGGCCATTTTTCAGAAATTCATGTCAGATTACAAGGTTGCTAGTTTAACCAAACTTTAATCCATGCTACACTTGATTTCTGGGCTTGTGTCTGTTTTAATGTTGTAGTATACATGTAAGTCTATGATTACTAATCGATTTCATGCCCCAACTATCACAAAACTGCTAGATCTAAGCTTCAGAAATCGTGTCAGACCTGTTCTTCATTTCTGGGTTTTCCAGAAATGAAGAACAGCTGCAGGGTCTCATTTCAAGCCTTTGAATCTATGATTTCCATGCTCGATTAGTGTGATCTAATGGTTCAGTCCTGTAGAGGAGATTCCAGACTACAATAATATATCAACATGTCGATCTAAAAATAACTATTTCACAAGATTTAAGCTGGTCAAAGTGAAGGCCAAGAAATGTTCTTGATGAATTCTGGGTTTTCCAGGTTGTTCTTCAAACAGTTCGGTCAACTACGTTTGACCATAAATATTTACGATTCCAACAAGTATCTGAGTGATATAAAGACTTCAGTATGTAGTCTTCATGTCAGGCTATACAATAAAACCAACCACATATCATAAACACTAACACACTGCAAGATTCAAGGCCTGAAAAATCATTGTCAGAAAAATCTGGGTTTCTGGGTTACCCAGAAACCAGATTTCGTGGATGGTCAACGAGTTTTGACCAACAATAACTCTCCATCTACACCAGATATGGACTTGATTCGAGTTTCAGAGTAAAGACCACATAACATACTACCAAAACAAACAGTTAAAACACAAAAACAAATAATAGTCACCGATCTATGAGGTCTGACATTTGACTGTCAGACACTAATTTTCCAGATTTCCAGATTTAAGAAATCTTCAATTCTGAGCATCAAAATGATATGGATCTAAATTTTATCGACCCAGATCATCAAATGACACCTTATTACATATATCTAACCAACAAACAACAACATTTAACATCAAATCTAAGGATTTTGAAAATTAGGGTTTATACCACTTTGAGATTTGATCAAGATTCTGATCCTTGATGTCTGTCCTTGGCTTGATAGAGATCATGCTAGGGACTGAATTACTTATACACTTCGTGGGTCTAGAGAGGAAAATGTTGGTTGAACATTTGGTGAACAAATGAGGCATACTAGTGTCCTTTTCTCTCTCTAAATCTATATATATAAATTGATGCAATGTATTGCAAGGTATCATGCTAAATTAGATTGTAGCTGAGTAATAAGTCAAAAGGCTAGCATTAGTTGGTTACCAAATCAAGATTTGGTAAGATTTACACTCAACATTTTATAAAATGTAACAAAAGGGAATAATTGTCATTTCTATACAATTTTTAATTCTAAAATTATCATCTGATCAAACCCTTAGAGTTTAGGGTTTAACATTTTAAGGTTTAGGGTTTAACCCTTAGGGTTTAGATTTTAACCCTAAAGATTTTAGCAAATTAAAATTCTAAGATTTTCTAATTAAATTTTTAAATAGAAAATCATGATTTCTAAATTGTAATTAGGGCTTCCTAATTATATTATAATTTCCTAATCACATTAGGACTTAAACAAATTAGGATTAATATTTCCTAATTAAGATTGCTAATTTAGCAATTAAATCCACCACTATAAGTTAGTGTTTCTAACGGAACAATTAGGGCTTAAAAATTGAAATTAGGATTTGCAAATTAATTAAGCTTTACCCTGATTAAGCTCATACTCAAAAGCACTTGAGCATTATAATTATCATTTAAGTTCCCATATTAGGGTTTCAAATTCCTAGAGTCTGAAATTAGGGTTTCCATATTTGGTATTAGAGTTTTCTAATAGTCAATTAAGGTTTCCTTAATTAAGTTATAATGAATAACGTTTTAAACTTATTCATAGCATTTAAATTCCTGAATTAGGGTTTTTCAATATCCGAATTAAGGTTTCGAATTCTCGAAACTAAAATTAGGGTTCCAGAATCGGTTTCAAGGGTTTCTTATCAAACGTTAGGATTTTCTAACTAAACGTTGACGTTCTTAATAATATTAGGGTTTGACACTGATAAAATTTATTTGGTCAACCCTTGACCCTTCACCACATATTCTGAACACATACAAAACCATATACACAGAACATATTCACATATACACTTAATCCTGAATAATTCACCTAAATCCTTCACAGAATTTTGAAATCCTCAAAATTCCATCCCAATAACATCAAACGCATACACTTATTTTTTGTCTTGGTCTATTATTTGACCTTAAATCAATCATTTAAGATTTTAAATAAATTGCCTAATTTCTCGGGTTGTAACATTCACCCCATCTTCTAAGAATTTCGTCCCCGAAATTTACGTTACACCTTACTTCTTACACCATACACTATACACCATTTATACAAATCATCACATGCTACCCAATACACCACTCACATGAGTAAAAAATTTCAAATTTGTGCTGAGGGTCATATAGACCATGAACACATAGCTTTAACGATATTCATACCGCAAAATAATACATTACTTGGTATGTTTACAATCACAAAGAAGGTAAATTACCATTACTAGTAGTTTAGGAGATTAGCCTATCGTACCCTTACGTCATGCATAACGTATTAATCATGTCTAGCGAATATTTACGCTACTTGATTGGATTATTTATCCAAACAACATAGTTCACCTCAGTCTTATCATAGGATTCCGCACCAAAACAATTTGGTTCGGGAAATTTCTTTCAATAAACACTTAGAATTTTCATAACATTAGTCTAGCTGAATCGATTAGCAGAGACTCATATCAATAATTCAATTCAGTAGAATTATTTAGGTGTAGCCAAACCCTGTTGGCAAATTAAAATTTTAAAAACGTTTTCGAGAATTACGTCATGATGTCGTATTGTATTAACAGTCCGTTTGAAAATGCCGTCATTGTATAACTTTGTCATAACACATCATACAATAGTGGAACAGCGACCTTAGGTCAAATTCACACTAAGTATTCCTGTATTTACAACTCCATCACCTTTTTACCATCTCTACACCAGGTTTCATGGTACATAAGTGATAAATAAAATAAATTTTGATATTTCAAATCATTTGCGTCTAGCCGAAATAAGTAGCATAGATTGTACTTTTAAACCGTTTCAAAAATGATTGCGAGTCTACATTTTTTTAAAAAAAAAACACATAGTGCGTATTTAGCTTGATGTCAAAATTTTGAAGTCTAGCATAGCTAGGAGTCTTGGAAAACTTATGTCTCCACTAATAATAATTTGCTTAAACAGTCTATCTATTCCTATTATCCTCAATACTCTATTCATACAAAACTATACCCAGTTCGTCAAACCACACTTATGAGTCCATAAACTTGGCACAATTATATGAGTTTAAGAACTTACCCTAGTCAGACCTTTGGCGTCCATTCGCTGAGGGGTTCATAAACATTTCATATAACTATGAGTCAAGAATGTCACATAAGTATGAGTTTTAAGAACTCGTACTTAACCCTATATTCTCTACCTATGACCTATCTATTTGTTATACACATGAGAAAGGAATCACCCTTTTAACATGCATATAACAAATAGCGCGACACAACATTTCAATGATTATCAATGCCAGAAACTAAGTAGTTGTTACACCAAGTACAATTCCCCACCCATACAAGGAATCATACAACTCAGCTACCGACATGAGTCCTCAATTGAAATCCCCACCTAATATTAACCCCCTTCTCAATACGAATTTCATTTAATCCGTATTCATAATCCTTTCCTGAATCTGTACCAATTCACACAGCAATCTTGCTGTAAACTTTTTAATCATCAGATTAATTCTTTCTGACTGTCATAACCTTATCAGATCACGAGGTGATCTCATCGTATATATTACGATTCAATTCTATGTCTTGATCATTTTATTTTACGTTCTCCTATCCATGCACTACTGTTCACCACTACTATTCAACTTTATTATCAGAGTTAGGGAACTCTGTGTCTTTACAACTCGCCTAGATTCGTCTTTGAATCTTACCGACAAACTAACTCTGTGTGAGTCAGTACTTATCCAAATCACTGCGGTTATTGGTCTCAGGTATTCCTTCCTAAGCTTCATAACCAACAACTTTGATACCAACTGTAGCAGCCCCAAATCCGGGTCCCAAATCGCCACGGATTCGGTTCAATCATTCTATAACTATTTGCGGAAGATATAAACACACTATTCCCCAAAATTGAGTAACCTTAAGTTATACACAAATCATAACTTATCTAACACATAACACAATTATCATATAACACTATTATAAATCTAATCGCGCACATTAACTTTAAGCTGGAACTATCTTTAACCTTTCCTTGTATCCAACACATTCGCCTTATCTGCAATGTTTTATCATGATATAGCAAGGGTGAACATGAAAGTTTCCCAGCAAGTTTAAATACAATTTAAGGATATATCATGATTGAAAGAGTTAGAATAATAAGCTGGCTATAATTCATCAATATAATTGAGAACTAGCACGAACAAACTTTTGACTGAAGAAGTATTAAACATGAACAAATATATCTGGATCAACTGGTAATGAAGGTGATCAGCCTTTCATACCTGACTTATACATGCAATATGTACAGAGTACAATTATCCATGACAATCAGTAATGATTAACCATAAGCATATCTGAATGAAACAACTCTTAGTAGAGTTAAGTAAAAAAAAACTTGCTTGAACCGTTGATTACCGCTACGCAATTTATAACGCTTTATCCGAAGACCTAATATTAGTAATATAGATCTTCAATATTAGAATAATATCATCACAATAAAATACTATTATATTTATACACATATAATAACCTAAACACATAGCACATAATCCTATCAGTCTACAATACACATAAGACTTAGTATCAGGTCAAACTATTTCAGTCTGACTTGAAACTGACACAATTCTATCATCCCTACGGTTTAGTCGGACAAACATCGAGTTTAAGTTCAATTAAACTCTGTCTAAACACTTAACAATTATCACAGAAAATTTTCTTATCAGTCAAGACATTATTCGTAGGCATGTAAAAATTGTTAGATAATTAATACCATTTATCAAAATTTTTCAATCACTTATATCGTATTTAAATGAATTAAATACCACATAATTTCTTAATCATTAATATTTATTTATTATTAAATATTAATAAAAATCATAACATAATATTATAATATAATTATAATATATCAAAGTATTTTTAATACCTTAAAATCATATTTATATGATTTTTAAACACTTAAATCCATTATTCGATAACTGATATTAATATTAAAATATTAATATTTTCATGACAAAATATCAAAAGTTATACTTTATAACTTAAAATATTTTTATAACACTTAAATTATTTTCATATAATTTTTAAAGCATTAATTCTATTTTTTCATAATTTATTTAATATATTTATTAAATAAACTAATTACCATTAACAATAATTTATTAATGAATTTCATCACAAAATATCAAAAGTTATCAAAAATAACTTAAAATATTTTCTTATACCATAATATAATTTTTCATGATTTTTCATGAATTAAAACTATTTTTAAATAATTTATTTAATATTATAATTAAATTAATAAATACCTTTTATATTCCAAAATATTAAATATTTTCGAAATATACACAAAATAATTAAAAACTATTTTTCTAACTTAAAAATAATTTTTCATAATTTAATATGTATTTTTAATAATTAAAAACCATTTATTTCTATTTATTAATTAAAAGAATTAATTTCTTAAATAAACTGTCGCTATAGGGACATTAGGCGACAAAAAGCGTCGCTAAATGTGTTTTTGGCCATTTTTCAGAAATTCATGTCAGACTACAAGGTTGCTAGTTTGACCAAACTTTAATCCATACTACACTTGATTTCTGGGCTTGTGTCTGTTTTAATGTTGTAGTATACATGTAAGTCTATGATTACTAATCGATTTCATGCCCCAACTATCACAAAACTGCCAGATCTAAGCTTCAGAAATAGATGTCAGACATGTTCTTCATTTCTGGGTTTTCCAGAAATGAAGAACAGCTGCAGGGTCTCATTTCAAGCCTTTGAATCTATGATTTCCATGCTCGATTAGTGTGATCTAATGGTTCAGTCCCGTAGAGGAGATGACAGACTACAATAATATATCAACATGTCGATCTAACTATAACTATTTCACAAGATTCAAGCTGGTCAAAGTAAAGGCCAAGAACTGTTCCTGATGAATTCTGGGTTTTTCAGGTTGTTCTTGAAGCAGTTCGGTCAACTATGTTTGACCATAAATATTTACGATTCTAACAAGTATTTGAGTGATATAAAGACTTCAGTATGTAGTATTCATGTCAGTCTATACGATCAAACCAACTACATATCATAAACACTAACACACTGCAAGATTCAAGGCTTGAAAATCATTGTCAGAAAAATCTGGGTTTCTGGGTTACCTAGAAACCAGATTTCGTGAACGGTCAACGAGTTTTGACCAACAATAACTCTCGATCTACACCAGATATGGACTTGATTAGAGTTTCAGAGTAAAGACCACATAACATACTACCAATACAAACAGTTAAAATACAAAAACAAATAATAGACACCGATCTATGAGGTCTGACATTTGACTGTCAGACACTAATTTTCCAGATTTCCAGATTTAAGAAATCTTCAATTCTGAGCATCAAAATGATATGGATCTAAATTTTATCGACCTAGATCATCAAATTACACCCTATTACACATATCTAACCAACAAACAACAACATTTAACATTAAATCTAAGGATTTTGAAAATTAGGGTTTATACCACTTTGAGATTTGATCAAGATTCTGATCCTTGATGTCTGTCCTTGGCTTGATAGAGATCATGCTAGGGACTGAATTACTTATACACTTCGTGGGTCTAGAGAGGAAAATGTTGGTTGAACATTTGGTGAACAAATGAGGCATACTAGTGTCCTTTTCTCTCTCTAAATCTATATATATAAATTGGTGCAATACATTACAAGGTGTCATGCTAAATCAGATTGTAGCTGAGTAATAAGTCAAAAGGCTAGCATTAGTTGGTTACCAAATCAAGATTTGGTAAGATTTACACTCAACATTTTATAAAATGTGACAAAAGGGCATAATTGTTATTTCCATACAATTTTTAATTTTAAAATTGTCATCTGATCAAACCCTTAGAGTTTAGTGTTTAGCATTTTAGGGTTTAGGGTTTAACCCTTAGGATTTAGGATTTAACCGTTAAGATTTTAGCAAATTAAAATTTTAAGATTTTCTAATTAGATTTTTAAATAGAAAATCATGATTTCTAAATTGTAATTAGGGCTTCCTAATCACATTATAATTTCCTAATCACATTAGGACTTAAACAAATTAGGATTAATATTTCCTAATTAAGATTGTTAATTTAGCAATTAAATCCACTACTGTAAGTTAGGGTTTTTAACGGAACAATTAGGGTTTAAAAATTGAAATTAGAATTTGCAAATTAATTAATCTTTACCCTGATTAAGCTTATACCCAAAAGCACTTGAGCATTATAATTATCATTTAAGTTCCCAGATTCGGGTTTTAAATTCCCAGAGTCTGAAATTAGGGTTTTCAGATCTGGTATTAGGGTTTTCTAATAGTCAATTAAGGTTTCCTTAATTAAGTTATAATTAATAACGTTTTAAACTTATTCATAGAATTTAAATTCCCAAATTTGGGTTTTTCAATATCCGAATTAAGGTTTCAGATTCCCGAAACTAAAATTAGGGTTCCAAAACTGGTTTCTAGGGTTTCTTATCAAACGTTAGGGTTTTCTAACTAAACGTTGACGTTCTTAATAATATTAGGGTTTGACACTGATAAAATTTATCTGGTCAACCCTTGACCCATAACCACATATTCTGAACACATACAAAACCATATACACAGAATATATTCACATATACACTTAATCCTCAGTAATTCACCTAAATCCTTCACAGTATTTTGAAATCCTCAAAATTCCATCCCAATAACATCAAACACATACACTTATTTTCTGTCTAGGTCTATTATTTGACCTTAAATCAATCATTTAAGATTTTAAATAAATTGCCTAATTTCTCGGGTTGTCACATTCACCCCTTCTTCTAAGAATTTCATCCCCAAAATTTACCTTACACCTTACTCCTTACACCATGCACTATATACCATTCATACACATCACCAAATGCTACCCAATACACCACTCACATGAGTAAAGGTTTTCAAATTTGTGCTGAGGGGTCATATAGACCATGAACACATAGTTTTATCGATATTCATACCGCAAAACAATATATTACTTGATATGTTTACAATCACAAAGAAGGTAAACTACCATTACTAGTACTTTAGGTGATTAGCCTATCGTACCTTTACGTCATGCATAACGTATTAATCATGTCTAATGAATATTTACGCTACTTGATTGGATTATTTATCCAAACAACATAGTTCACCTCAGTCTTATCATAGGATTCCACACCAAAACAATTTGGTTCGGGAAATTTCTTTCAATAAACACTTAGAATTTTCATAACATTAGTCTAGCTGAATCGATTAGCATAGACTCATATCAATAATTCAATTCAATCGAATTATTTAGGTGTAGTCAAACCCCGTTTGCAAATTAAAATTTTAAAAACATTTTTGAGAATGATGTCATGATGTCGTACTGTATTAACAGTCCGTTTGAGGATGCCGTCATTGTATGACTTTGTCATAACACATCATACAATAGTGGAACAGCGACTTTAGGTCAAATTCACACTAAGTATTCTTGTATTTACAACTCCATCACCTTTTTACCATATCTACACCAGGTTTCATGGTACATAAGTGATAAATAAAATAAATTTTGATATTTCAAATCACTTGCGTCTAGCCGAAATAAGTAGCATAGACTGTACTTTAAACCGTTTCAAAAATGATTACGAGTCTATTTTTTTTTTAAAAAAAACACAGTCCGTATTTAGCTTGATGTCAAAATTTCGAAGTCTAGCATAGCTAGGAGTTTTGGAAAACTTATGTCTCCACTAATAATCATTTGCTTAAACAATCTATCTATTCCTATTATCCTTAACACTCCATTCATACAAAACTATACCCAGTTCGTCAAACCACACTTATGAGTCCATAAACTTGGCACAATTATATGAGTTTAAGAACTTACCCTAGTCAGACCTTTGGCGTCCATTTGCTGAGGGGTTCATAAACATTTCATATAACTATGAGTCAAGAATGTCACATAAGTATGAGTTTTAAGAACTCGTACTTAACCCTATATTCTCTACCTATGACCTATCTATCTGTTATACACATGAGAAAGAAATCACCCTTTTAACATGCATATAACAAATAGCGTGACACAACATTTCAATGATTATCAATGCCAGAAACTAAGTAGTTGTTACACCAAGTACAATTTCCCGCCCATACAAGGAATCGTACAACTCAGCTACCGACATGAGTCCTCAATTGAAATCCCCACCTAATCTTAACCCCCTTCTCAATACGAATTTCATTTAATCTGTATTCATAATCCTTTCCTGAATCTGTACCAATTTACACAGCAATCTTGTTGTAAACTTTTCAATCATTAGATTAATTCTTTTTGACTGTCATAACCTTATCAGATCACGGGGTGATCTCATCGTATATATTACGATTCAATTCTATGTCTTGATCATTTTGTTTAACGATCTCCTATCCCTACACTACTGTTCACCACTACTATTCAACTTTATTATCAGAGTTAGGGAACTCTGTGTCTTTACAACTCACCTAGATTCGTCTTTGAATCTTACCGACAAACTAACTCTATTTGAGTCAGTACTTATCCTAATCACTGCAGTTATTGGTCTCAGGTATTCCTTTCTAAGCTTCATAACCAACAGCTTTGATACCAACTGAAGCAGCCCCAAATTCGGGTCCCAAATCGCCACGGATTCGGTTCAATCATTCTATAACTATTTGCGGAAGATATAAACATAAATTGTTTATACAGTAAACTTTACACACTATTCCCCAAAATCGAGTAACCTTAACTTATACACAAATCATAACTTATCTAACACATAACACAATTATCATACAACATTATTATAAATTTAATCGCGCACATTAACTTTAAGCTGGAACAGTCTTTAACCTTTCCTAGTATCCAACGCATTCGCCTTATCTGTAATGTTTTATCATGATATAGCAAGGGTGAGCATGAAAGTTGCCCAACAAGTTTAAATATAATTTAAGGATATATCATGCTTGAAAGAGTCAGAATAATAAGCTGGCTATAATTCATCAATATAATTGAGAACTAGCACGAACAAACTTTTGACTGAACAAGTATTAAACATGAACAAATATATCTGGACCAACTGGTAATGAAGGTGATCAGCCTTTCATACCTGACTTATACATGCAATATGTACAGAGTAAAATTATCCATGGCAATCAGCAATGATTAACCATAAGCATATCTGAATGAAACAACTCTTAGTAGAGTTAAGTAAAAAAAACTTGCTTGAACCGTTGATTACCGCTACGCAATTTATAACGCTTTATCCGAAGACCTAATATTAGTAATATAGATCTTCAATATTAGAATAATATCATCACAATAAAATACTATTATATTTATACACATAGAATAACCTAAACACATAGCACATAATCCTATCAGTCTACAATACACATAAGACTTAGTATCAGGTCAAACTATTTCTGTCTGACTTGAAACTGACACAATTCTATCATCCCTACGGTTTAGTCGGACAAACATCGAGTTTAAGTTCAATTAAACTCTGTCTAAACACTTAACAATTATCACAGAAAATTTTCTTATCAGTCAAGATATTATTCGTAGGCATGTAAAAATTGTTAGATAATTAATACCATTTATCAAAAAATTTCAATCACTTATATCGTATTTAAATGAATTAAATACCACATAATTCCTTAATCATTAATATTTATTTATTATTAAATATTAATAAAAATCATAACATAATATTATAATATAATTATAATATATCAAAGTATTTTTAATACCTTAAAATCATATTTATATGATTTTTAAACACTTAAATCCATTATTCGCTAACTGATATTAATATTAAAATATTAATATTTTCATGACAAAATATCAAAAGTTATACTTTATAACTTAAAATATTTTTATAACACTTAAATTATTTTCATATAATTTTTAAAGCATTAATTCTATTTTTTCATAATTTATTTAATATATTTATTAAATAAACTAATTACCATTAACAATAAATTATTAATGAATTTCATCACAAAATATCAAAAGTTATCAAAAATAACTTAAAATATTTTCTTATACCATAATATAATTTTTCATGATTTTTCATGAATTAAAACTATTTTTAAATAATTTATTTAATATTATAATTAAATTAATAAATACCTTTTATATTCCAAAATATTAAATATTTTTGAAATATACACAAAATAATTAAAAACTATTTTTCAGACTTAAAAATAATTTTTCATAATTTAATATGTATTTTTAATAATTAAAAACCATTTATTTCTATTTATTAATTAAAAGAATTAATTTCTTAAATAAATTGTCACTATAGGGACATTAGGCGACAAAAAGCGTCGCTGAATGTGTTCTTGGCCATTTTTCAGAAATTTATGTCAGACTACAAGGTTGCTAGTTTGACCAACCTTTAATCCATACTACACTTGATTTATGGGCTTGTGTCTGTTTTAATGTTGTAGTATACATTTAAGTCTATGATTACTAATCGATTTCATGCCCCAACTATCACAAAACTGCCAGATCTAAGCTTCAGAAATCGATGTCAGACCTGTTCTTCATTTCTGGGTTTTCCAGAAATGAAGAACAGCTGTAGGGTCTCATTTCAAGCCTTTGAATCTATGATTTCCAGACTCGATTAGTGTGATCTAATGGTTCAGTCTTGTAGAGGAGATGTCAGACTACAATAATATATCAACATGTCGATCTAACAATAACTATTTCACAAGATTCAAGTTGGTCAAAGTGAAGGCCAAGAACTGTTCTTGATGAATTCTAGGTTTTCCAGTTTGTTCTTGAAGCAGTTCAGTCAACTACGTTTGACCATAAATATTTACGATTTTAACAAGTATCTAAGTGATATAAAGACTTCAGTATGTAGTATTCATGTCAGGCTATACGATCAAACCAACTACATATCATAAACACTAACAGACTGCAAGATTCAAGACCTGAAAAATCATTGTCAGAAAAATCTGGGTTTCTAGGTTACCCAGAAACCAGATTTCGTGAACGGTCAACGAGTTTTGACCAACAATAACTCTCGATCTACACCAGATATGGACTTGATTAGAGTTTCAGAGTAAAGACCACATAACATACTACCAATACAAACAGTTAAAACACAAAAACAAATAATAGACACAGATCTATGAGGTCTGACATTTGACTGTCAGACACTAATTTTCCAGATTTTCAGATTTAAGAAATCTTCAATTCTGAGCATCAAAATGATATGGATCTAAATTTTATCGACCCAGATCATCAAATGACACCCTATTACAATATCTAACCAACAAACAACAACATTTAACATCAAATCTAAGGATTTTGAAAATTAGGGTTTATACCACTTTGAGCTTTGATCAAGATTCTGATCCTTGATGTCTGTCCTTGGCTTGATAAAGATCATGCTAGGGACTGAATTACTTATACACTTCGTGGGTCTAGAGAGGAAAATGTTGGTTGAACATTTGGTGAACAAATGAGGCATACTAGTGTCCTTTTCTCTCTCTAAATCTATATATATAAATTGGTGCAATGTATTGCAAGGTTTCATGTTAAATCAGATTGTAGCCGAGTATTAAGTCAAAAGGCTAGCATTAGTTGGTTACCAAATCAAGATTTGGTAAGATTTACACTCAACATTTTATAAAATGTAACAAAAGGGCATAATTGTCATTTATATGCAATTTTTAATTCTAAAATTATCATCTGATCAAACCCTTATAGTTTATGGTTTAGCATTTTAGGGTTTAAGATTTAACCCTTAGGGTTTAGGTTTTAACCCTAAAGATTTTAGCAAATTAAAATTCTAAGATTTTCTAATTAGATTTTTAAATAGAAAATCATGATTTCTAAATTGTAATTAGGGCTTCCTAATTATATTATAATTTCCTAATCACATTAGGACTTAAAAAAATTAGGATTAATTTTTCCTAATTAAGATTGTTAATTTAGCAATTAAATCCACCACTGTAAGTTAGGGTTTCTAACGGAACAATTAGGGTTTAAAAATTGAAATTAGGATTTACAAATTAATTAAGCTTTACCCTGATTAAGCTTATACTCAAAAGCACTTGAGCATTATAATTATCATTTAAGTTCCTAGATTAGGGTTTCAAATTCCCAGAGTCTGAAATTAGGGTTTCCAGATCTGGTATTAGGGTTTTCTAATAGTCAATTAAGGTTTCCTTAATTAAGTTATAATTAATGACATTTTAAACTTATTCATAGCACAGAACTAAAATTAGGGTTCTAGAACCGGTTTCTAGGGTTTCGTATCAAACATTAGGGTTTTCTAACTAAACGTTGACGTTCTTAATAATATTAGGATTTGACACTGATAAAATTTATCTGGTCAACCCTTGACCCTTAACCACATATTCTGAACACATACAAAACCATATACACAAAACATATTCACATATACACTTAATCCTGAATAATTCACCTAAATCCTTCACAGAATTTTGAAATTCTCAAAATTCCATCCCAATAACATCAAACGCATACACTTATTTTCTGTCTAGGTCTATTATTTGACCTTAAATCAATCATTTAAGATTTTAAATAAATTGTCTAATTTCTCGGGTTGTCACATCTACGACAAGGGTCATCAAGTAACATTTCTCAACAATCAATGTCATGTCCGAGACCTGAAGACATCTGCTGTAAAGCTAACCGGAACAAGAGAAGGAAATGTCTATACAGTAAATCTTGGAAAATTGAGCTCAGAAGAGACAATATGCTTTCTGGCTAAAGCATCTGAAGAAATGAGCTGGCTATGGCATCGTAGATTATCTCATCTCAACTTCAAATGTATGTCCAAATTGGCTTCAAAAGATCTAGTTGCAGGCCTACCAAAGTTCAACTTCGTTAAAGAAAGGCTTTGCAATGCCTGTCAACTTGGGAAGCAGACCAAAAGCACATTCAAGAACCAAATTGTCAATTCAATTGACAAGCCTTTGCAGTTGCTACACATGGATCTTTTTGGGGCAATTCCAACAACAAGCCTTGGAGGAAAGAGATACTTTCTGGTCGTAGTCGATGACCTCACCAGATTTACATGGGTGTTCTTTCTAACCTCAAAAGATGAGACAAGATCCCAGCTGATCAAAATGTTCAAGCTTGTGATGAACGAAAAAGGAGAGAAAATCAAGGCTATAAGGAGTGATCATGGTAGAGAATTCGACTTCTCAAAAATGGACCAATTCTGCTCTGACAATGGCATCAGTCACAACTTTTCAGCTCCACGAACTCCTCAACAAAATGGAGTTGCTGAGAGAAATAACATGACATTAATAGAGGTTGGAAGGACTCTACTAGCAGCAGCTCATCTGCCTGAGTACTTCTGGGCAGAAGCAGTCAACACTGCATGTTATACTCAGAACAGATCACTCATACACTTTACGATTAAGAAGACTCCCTATGAACTGTGGAAAGGAAGAAAACCTAGTGTCAGCTACTTTCATGTCTTCGAGTGTGCATGCAACATTCTTAACAATGGAAAGCAATACTTAACAAAGTATCAACTAAAATCAAACGAAGGAATCTTTCTTGGATATGCCACAGATAGTAAGGCCTACAGAGTGTTCAACAAGAAGACACTGAGTGTTGAAGTCTCGATTCACATCATCTTTGATGAAACAGACTTAGACAAAACAACGCCTCAAGACACTATGACTAATAGTTCAGATACTACGAACGAGGTCGTCGAGCTCAATACTACGATCGTAGTACCAGATAGTGAAATCGTTGAGCAAGGGAATGAGATTGTAGAGAGGCCTATGCCAGACAACGAGCCTCCACATCAAGAAGAAGAAATAGATCTTGAAGATCTAAGACAAGAAGGCATAAGAACGAATGTTCCAATAGGAAGCAGATGGGCAAGAGATCACACTCAAGATCTAATCATTGGAGATCCAAATGCAAGAGTTAAAATAAGAGCTGCTACTCAAAATGAATGCTTCTATCTAAGCTTCCTATCTTAAATAGAATCGAAGAAGATAGAGGATGCTATGGAATACTCCAGCTGGATAGAGGCCATACAGGAAGAACTTAATCAGTTCAAGAGAAGCAAAGTATGGAGATTGGTTCCAAGACCAAAGAACCATCCTGTAATTGGAACCAAGTGGGTCTTCAGAAACAAGATGGATGAAGATGGGGTGATAACCAGGAATAAGGCTAGACTAGTTGCCAAGGGTTACTCTCAGGAAGAAGGCATTGACTATGATGAGACATTTGCACCTGTTGCCAAACTAGAAGCCATCAGAATATTTCTTGCCTTTGCTGCTCACATGAAGTTCAAAGTCTTCCAGATGGATGTCAAAAGTGCATTCTTGAATGGTGAACTTCAAGAAGAAGTCTATGTAGAGCAGCCTCTAGGTTTCATCAATCCATCTCTTTCTAATTATGTCTTTAGATTAGACAAAGCCTTATATGGTCTTAAACAAGAACCTAGAGCATGGCATGAAACACTCACTAACTTTCTTATTGAAAATAGATTCACTAGAGGTAGAGTAGATACCACACTGTTTCTTAGAAAGCATAAAGATAAGGTCCTATTAGTTCAAATCTATGTTGATGATATTATCTTTGGTTCTACTGATGAAAAGTTATGCAAGAGATTCTCCAAGCTTATGCAGAGAAAATTCAAAATGAGCATGATGGGTGAGCTGAACTTCTTTCTTGGACTGCAAGTAAAGCAGACTGATGAAGGAATTTTCATAAACCAAGCCAAGTACATTAAAGACTTACTCAAGAAGTATGGCATGGAATCAGCCTCTCCCATGAAAACTCCAATTGCTCATGCAACCAAGCTTGACAAAGATGAAAAAGGTAAAAGTATTGATATAACTCAATACAGAGGTATGATAGGCTCTCTTTTATATATTACTGACAGTAGACCAGATATAATGTTTGCAACATGCATTTATGCTAGATTTCAGGCTTGTCCTAAATAATCTCATTTAACTGCTGTAAAAAGAATTTTCAGGCACCTCAAGAGTACACCCCACTTGGGGCTTTGGTATCCCAAGGAATCCTCATTTGAGCTAACAGAATACACAGATGCTGATTTTGCAGGCTGCAAAATAGATAGAAAAAGTACCAATGGCACTTGTCAACTACCAGGTAACAGACTTGTGTCCTGGTTTAGCAAGAAACAAAACTCAGTATCTACCTCAACTGCAGAAGCTGAATACATTGCTGCTGGCAGTTGCTGTGCTCAGATCCTATGGATGAAAAATTAGCTAGCAGATTATGGATTTGAATTCAAATCCATACCTATTCATTGTGATAACACAAGTGCAATTATTATAACTCATAATCCTGTCATGAATTCTAGGACTAAGCATATAGAAATAAGGTATCACTTCATTAGGGATCATGTACAAAATGGAACTATATCTTTACAATATATCCCTACTGAAAATCAACTTGCTGATGTTTTTACAAAGCCACTAGATGAATCCAGATTCAACAAATTGATAAATGAGCTAGGCATACTTAACTTGCAAACATGAAATATTGTGCTTTAGTTTGTGCTAACCATACAGATTTAAGGGCTATGTTCAAAATCAATGACATAATCAAAGGAAGTCCACGATCGTAGAGCCAAAGTGTCATAAAACTCAACAAACGATGAACAGAATCAACGATCGTAGTGCAGACTCAACTACAGCAGAGCTACATCAACAAAACTAAAGGAGCACCCTATGATGATCAAGTATAAATCAAAGCAATCTATCTGATAAGCACCTCAGGGACAAACCTGACCCTTGATCCAATCAATGAGGTTGGCCCTTCCCGAGCTACCTTAATCTAAGAAGAATGCTTAAGTCAAAAAGTTCATCACAAGGACTTGATCAGACTCTACGATTGCTAGTCAGACTCAATGATCGCAGTTCAGAATCTACGTTTACAGCTTAGACACGACGACTGCTACACAGACTTAAAGATCGCAGTTCAGACTCTACGTTTACTGCTCAGACACAACGACTGCTATACAGACTCAATGATGGTAGAACAGAATCGACGATTGTAAGGACCATCTCAATGATCGTAGTCCCACTGAAGAATACATTAGCACAGAAGGAGTTAAGGAGCAATTCAGTACAATCCTTCTCTGTCAAAATTCGTAGAGCCAAGCAAAATTCAACACCTGTCCCACTAAACAAAATAAAGAGAGGGAAGTTACAAGTACAAATTAAAATCGTCTTTTTTGAAATCTGAAGTTCAAAATATCATCTCTCTTCCTCTCTCAAATAGAAACCCTAAATCAGTAGCAAGCTCAGTCAGTCTCACTTCCTGCAAAGAAATTAATGGAAGCTTCCAGTGTTATCTCCGGCTATAAACTCTGTTTTGACGAGTTTAAATCAGTTGAACCCCAATTTCACAAGACGTTTTCTCTTCTGAAGAAGGCAGGTCTCGAAGAAGCCTTGGGTACAGACACATTGATCTACCCAAAGCTGGTAAAAGAGTTCTACAATAACTGGGTATTTGAAAACAACACCATCACTGCGAAAGTCAGGAACGTTCAAATCAGACTAAAGGCTGAAGACATCAATCTAGCCCTAGGCCTCAAATCTGAAGGGTATCCATCCTTAGATGGCATAGACTTCCATAAGGGTCTCAAGAAGATGCATCACAAGAAATCACCCTCTGTCAAAGGATATAAGAAGAAGGAGTTTCCACAGAGGTATGAGTTTTTAGCTGATATTGTTGGAAAATATATATATTGTAAGAGCTCAGGTAATGACTCTGTGAATGAGGTACAACTCAAACTCATGACTGCCATATGTTATAAAATACAACTTAACTATGGGGCTCTATTACTTGAATGGATTGGGAAGTGGTTAATCAGCTCAAAGAAAACAAAGAGCTCACAGAAGATGCTCTACGGACTATTTATAAGCATTATCCTGCAGGCTGCTCTTGGTGACTTAATTAAGGATGATGAAGGAGAAGCCATCAATCCAAATCATCAAATGACCCAGCAATTATTTGAAAACTGGAAACGGAATCCAGCTGAAAATGTGAAGATGATGTCTAAATCCAGTGGTAGAACTAGTGAGCTAAAGGGATCAGAAGTGCCAGGAAATATGTCTATTGTCAAAGAAACTGAAGAAGAAGAAGAAGAAGAAGAAGAAGCTAACAAGGAAGAACCCATTGCTTTAATCAGAAAAATTAAAGGGAAAAGGAAGCTGAAGGCCAGAAATACAGAAGAACCTCAAGGATCCACTACTGATAAGCCTGTAGAGTCCTCAGACATTGAGACTCTAAGCATCATAAGAAGGAAAGAACAGCAGGCTGAGGCAGATGAAGATAGAGCAACTATATCTCAACTGCTGAAGATAAATAAGATCAGCCACAAGACCAAAAGGCCATCAGTCTCTTCGATTGTAGAGTCTCTTCCGATCGTAGAGACCAGACCAAATAAGGAAGCAGCTGTATCAAATATTTTGACTAATTTGAAAGACAAAACTGAATAAAGTCCTGAGGCTGTGGCACGGCCTAGAAAGCCAAAAAGAAAACTGGTTAAGAAATACATTCTTGTCAATGAGGAAGTGTTGAAAAGGGAAGACAAAGAATTGGGTACTAAAAAGGAACCAGCAAATAAAAGCCAAGAAATTATAGCTCCTGCTGAGGGGGAGATGCCTAAAGATCCCATGCAAGAAGATGCTCCAATTGAGGGGGAGCTATTGACTTTACAAAAGGATGATCAAGCTGAGGGGGAGGATCATGACACCTACATAACAGAAAAAGAGACTCCTGCAGGAGATGATGAAGAACAAGTGCCAGAACATCATGAGGCTATTGACATAATGGAATCCTCCAGTGAAAACAGAGAAGAAGATGATGAGGTCGAGATCATAGCTGTAGGCATTGATGGGCACAGAAGAGCCAACTATGAGCAATTATTTTTATATCTTCCTACGATGCCTTTCCACCGAGATCAAATTCTGAACTCTTGGGATCACATGTTCTGGAGTTTCAAAGAGCATCCGGCTATCTCAGTACTAGCCAATGGATTCCCAGGGAGATTCAATTTTGCCAAGAAGCTTCTCACCAACAGTTCTTCCTCAAAGAACAAACTTGAGGTACTATCTATCCCAACTCTCTTCAGAGTTAATCACATGCCATCATCCTCATTTAATCAATTTTATGAATTCCCACAATGGTTGGGAGTGATTCTTCATCCACTGAATCAATTTCCAGTTGCAGAATCCCAAAATTCTGTAACTGAGGAACCAAATAAGATCGACTCCCTAATGCTCCCACAGCCTACCATTTCTACGATCATTAACTCTAGCCCCTCAGTAGAGTATCCACCTCAAATCGTAGAGTCACCAAGCTTCAACATCCAAACCCAGACCCCTTCATCAGATATTCCCTCTTCCTCTAGAAATGAATTTTTCAATCTTGATCTTGCCCTCTCCTCATTGCAAGATAAATTCAAAAGCAAACCTCCTCCCTTCTCAAAATTTTCCACACTGGACGAAATTCTGTCAGAGCTGCCCACCAAAAATGATTTATCAGAAATATCTAAGAAAGTGGTCAAGGAACTTGATGAAAGTATTGAGGATCGCAATGAACTCATTCAGCTGAGATTAGCATCCATGATCAATGTTGCAAATAATTTCCCAAGCTCTGTAAGCTCTAAGCTCTCTAAAACACTCAAAGAGATCCTCAAAGAAATGCTTCAGAGCATAAAAGACAGGGATGATATTCACTTTCAGGCAGCCAAGAACCGCAAAGAAGCTATCCTAATCCTACAGGCCAACCAAGAGACTCAAAATCAATGCATGCTTGAAAGCTTCCTCAATATACAGACTGATGTCAAAGAACTTCAACAATTCTATGTCAGTAATGGCCAGCAAACAGATAACATTCTATCCATCCTTCAGCAACGGGAAGCTAGGTCTGAAGCTCTGATCGAAGAAAATAGAGAGGACATTGCTCAGACCATGAGTCATCTCAACGAGCTTGTTCAAGGACTGAATTGTCTTTCAGACGACATTCGAACCCTTGATGCTGACATAAAGGGGGAGAATAAGGGTAAAGGAGGAGATCAGGGAGGCAAAGGCAAAGGCAGAGGTCAATTCCAACCTCAATCCTCAAGGAATCCTCCTGCAAGGCAAATCCAGCAGACTCCACAATCCAGCCATCAGACTCAACGATCTGATCATCAGGAAGTTTTAATGGCTCAACCTTTAAGAAGTCTAGGACAAGCCACCAACTCTCATACAGTGATAACAACAGGCCTAAGAATGCCAATTGGAGATCTTGCATTCATGAATAGGCATGATCATAATCCAAGGCTAAGCACAAGGGAGCTGGAAGATCTAGCCAGGAGAAACGAAGCAAGCAGGAAAAGGAGAGCAGAGGAATATGCAAATCCTCCAAGGAGCAAAAGGCCGAAGAAATAGAGATAAGTTGAATTTCGATTCTTATTGATGTAGTCAAACTTAAAAGTAATATCTATCCTCATACATCAATAAATTCATGCTTATTCTCTAAGAAATTCCAGCTGCCCACTGAAATACTAAGTCATATTTACTTTGCTGCAACTGCATATAGGATTTGATAATCATGACAACAAATCTCTTTGGTTATGTCAACATCAAATAGGGGGAGATTGTTGGAAGAATGCATATTTTGATTTGATGTTTAAAGTAAATACTCATGATTATATATAAAACCCTTCAAGGAATATATGTACAAGGTCTTAGTGATAGATCAAATTTGTTAGGTTGATCTTTGCTTTGAATGTTCATCATTCCATAAATGAATGTATAGATAAAGAGATTAAAGATGTTAGGTTGATCCATGACTTGAAGAGTATAGATAGGCTTCATTAAGAATCGTAGTCTATCAAAATGATCAACAAATTGCAGAAGCTAAGGCAGGATCGTAGAGCTTAACAGATCGTAGTATCTACCTTGAAGGACCTCTTCAAAAATCGTAGAGTGGTCCAGACGTTTGCCGAAGCTAACTCAGAGATCATAGTGTGCTCTCGAAAACGTAGAGTCTGCAAGACGAGCAAGCAAAGATCGTAGTGTGCAAACTCTTGAAAGGAATCATAGTGTTCTATTCAGACCAAGCATGACAAGACACCACGATATGGATCGTAGAGTGCTGTCTGTCTTGTATTAGAAGCATCGAGCTCTATCTTCTGTTTGGAGATAAATTCCAACAAATGAGGAATGGGATTTAAACGTTGAAGCTTTCACCAGTCCCAACGGTACAAAAGATATCCTTAGTATTCATCAAAAGGAACATGTTCAAAAAGATAAGAAAAGGACCATTAGGCAGAGGAAAACACCTTTTCAGGTGTTAAGTGAGAAAATAGTCTGCCGTGTCAGTGGGCCAGAATGCAATTTAGAAGATGTGCAGAAATGTCTTCATCAAAGCTCAAAAATGTCAAACGCATTTAATGCTTCATCAGATGACTTCAACGGATAGATTTCAAAGATCTCATATATACAGAATACAGACATATGAGAGAAGTAAGCAAGTACTGAACAAAACGCACAAAAACATTCAACGTTGAACTCTACGATCTGAAAAAAGAGGAAGCTTGCTCAGCTACTCAGTTCTTTCGAACAAGTTCTTAACTGCAACTGAGTAGCCTTAATCACAACTCAGCAACTATCAATCTATTGAAGTAAGAAGTTCCAAGTCAGAAGGACTTGAAGAGTTCTAAGTGAACTATGAAGAGCCAAGTCTGCTGGACTTGAAGAGTTCAAGAGTAAACTTAGAAGTGCCTAGACTGCTGGTCTAGAAGGAATCTGTGAGATTTAAAAAGTGTTAAAGATATCCTTAGTGGATTTCCTACTCAAGGAGTAGAAGAGTGGACTAGGAGCTTTGAGTGCTCTAAACAACTTAAAAACAACTGTGTCTATTTATAACTGCTATAACTGCAATAATTGTCTTTCTCTCTTTAACTTGTTATCTAAAAGGGATTTCAAAGAAACAATAATTCCGCTATGCTTAAAAGTTTTATCAAAACAGTCTTTAAACAAAGAAAAGTTTTTAATATCTATCCAACCCCCCTTCTAGATAACCATTGTGCCTCTGGAACTAACAATATATAGAGAGAGATAGAGAGAGAGAGAATTGATCAGGTCCGGACCTCCCGGATGAGAGAAAATCTGGGCCTTTTTTTTTGTTTTTTTAATTTTTTTTTTGTTAACAACTAAAAAAAATTATGGAACTTGAATTTTTACACAATACAGTGTTTTGGGTGTGATTTAGATACATACAACAAAATATATATGTACAGACTGTCTGTACATACATGTTTTGTTGTATGTATCCAAATCACACCCAAAACACTGTATTGTGTAAAAATTCAAGTTCCATATTTTATTTTTTATTTTTTTTGTTGTTTAAAAAAATATAAAAAAAAAGTCCGAATTTTGTTTTAGTCCGGGAGTCCGGACCTGATCCGAACTCTATATATATATACACACAAATGCACTACGCACACATATAAGAACTACTATTCACAAGTACAATAAGCACATTATGTAGGAGTAAGTGCTGGCAAAAGATTATTTTGATATATAATGTCGCTAAAACTTTCACACAATTGTTAATGGAAAATGATATATATATTATTTACGTGAATAAATTAATTAGTAATATTTTTATAATTTATTTGATACAGTGAGTAAATTTTATAATTTTATCTAATTTTATATATTAATATACGTCACGATCATAATTTGACTGCATATATATAAGAGTCATTGTTAATAACTTGAGAGAGAGGAGGGGGAAAGAGGAGGAAATGGAGGGAGCGAGAGGGATTGGGAGTGAGATATAAAGAGAGACAACATACTTCTTTCGTCCTATAATATATAACGTTTTATATAATTTTATTTGTCATAAATTATTTGACGTTTTAAAAAATTTAGGAGAATTAATTACAATCTTTTCAAAATTACTTCTCAATTCTCATGAGAAAATGTTACAGATGAGAGAGAGTATGAGATAAATATGATACTCCCTCCTCTATTCCTAAATAAATGATGTTTAAGGATGTTGCACAGATTAAGAAAATATTTAATATTTTAAAACATTTCTAATATACCCTTAATTAATACCCTATTAAATTATTTATCTCCACCATTACTCCACAACTTTTCAATTTCTTAAAGTAATGTTGGTTGGAGTATAGTTTAAAAAAATGCATCAACCTTGGAAAAGAGAGAGTGAAAAATAGTTATGGCGAGTATTAATGAAGCTAATAATGACAAGGGCGAAATTGAAAAAAAAGTAATAAAAACATATTAGTTTATTAAAACATCAAATATTTTGGAACAGAATCATTCTTCTAAAACATCAGTTATTAAGGGTATTATAGACAATTGATACTATCTTTAATGTTTATAATTATTTTCTTAATTCTTGTACACAACTCTAACCCATCATGTATATTATGGGACGAAGAGAGTAATTTAATATACTTTTAGTTAAAAATAATGCATTTGTTATAAAATAATAACATATATATTTATGGATGTGTAGATTTATATTTAATTGTAATGCTCTTTAGTATTATAGAACTCCCAAGTTCATTAAGTAACTCACATGTTCATTAAGTTTTAAACTTATGACTTTTGAGTTTTGAAACTTCCAAGTCCATATATCTATAAATAAGAGCATGAGCATTGTAATAGATGATGATGGATATATGAAGGATATATATAAAAATATTATGAGACATGCCTCTTTTCTCTAATCATTTGTTCTAATTTTTAGTAATCTTTTATAATACGTTATCAGCACGAATTGCTTCTCACATTCGTCTTGAAGATAATCATATTTGATTTGAAAGAGAAGGTATGTTTATCAATTATATATATATGGATACACAAATTTTTTTTAGTATAGCATACTGCATATTATTCCATTCATAATCTATTATTAGAGTTTGTTGTTCTTGGTTCTAGCATGCTAATGACTCTCATACTCATATGTAATTCATCATCACACCACCCTCAAATTGTTTTGTTGTTATACGGTGTAATATCTAACCTCAATTATTGTGCAGTGTTTATTTTTATAAAAGTGTATTGTAATTTTGCATTCCTTTTAATTTAAATAAATCAAAAGGTATCTGATAGAATACATGATGTTTTAGTTCTTTTTAGTTCTCATACTAAAACAATCTTTTGATATATTTTCTTTTGGCATGCATGGTAGCATATTTGATATATTTCTAATGACCTTTTGATAAATTTTTGTATGAAGTTACAATGACAAATATGCTTAGTAGTATTGGTTTGTTATTTTTAGTGGACAAATTTAGTTTCGTGTTTTACTGCATTTCTATAAATTATTTCATTACAATTAAAACTGAACATATATAATTATTTAATTTGATAGGGAATATGTTTAGTTATTTAATATTTAAATCTTATAAATTTGAATTTGTTTCTCTTGATTTATATCAAGCAAAAATTATGTGTCATGTACTCTTAATGATGAGATTCATATAAAGGCAAAGAACGTTGGAGATACAATTATAGTTGATAATCATGCATTCCTGGAGGATCATGCAAAATTAATGATTTTTATTCGCTATCATCTCCATGAAAAATTAAAAGTTGAGTACATAACAGTAAAAGACTCACTTGTCTTATGAAATGATTTAAAAAGCTCATTATAATTGTTGCACCTGAAGTTGCAAGATTTTAAAAGTGTTGAGTGAAAAACACTGATGAAGACATGTTATAGAAAATATTTATTATATTTCATGCCTCGAATATGCTCCTACAGCAGCAATATCGAGTGCGTAAGTTTATAAAATATTTCCTAAAGCGCTAAAGGAAACTATGTTCCTATAAGTGATATTATGTCTTCTAATGGTTGTACAAAATAATGAGTTTTTGCTAAAAAAAAAAACCAATAATCTCGCTCGACTGATTCTATTACATTCCCTGAAGTGAATGGAATCTCATTTGATAATCATAGAGGAAATTATGATTGTGATAGTGGACGTGAAAGAAACAATCAATATAGAAAAGGAATGTACATGTCGTACTTTTAAATATTTAAAAGATTTGTACCAAGACTCCATAAAAGAAATGGAAATGGAATTGAAATAAACTTTATTTTTCATAATGATTCTGAAGATCCCATGAATTATTTTAACTTTTCAAATGGAGTGGATATAACTAATTTTGATATCTATGATTTCCTTGATGCTATGTTGATAGAAGTGTGCATACCAATTACTTATTTTTATTTCATTATATTATGACATTATAATAAGTATTTTTTTTTGTTTTATTTATATTTCAAGTAATAAAGTTAAATTTATGTTTTGCATATAAGAAGTTGTATGGGCCAGAAGCTCATCAAACTTAATTAAAGGCTCTAGAAGAGCGATTATTCATCAAACATAATTGAAAGCTCTAGAAGAGTGATTATTCATCAAACTTAATTAAAGTCTCTAGAAGAGCGATTATAATATTGTCAAAAGGGCACAAAACTTTGTATTGATGATTCTTTATATTCTTCTGAGGCAAGCAGAAATTTGCTCAGTTTTAAGGATATACGTTATAATGGTTATCATATTGAAACCAACATTGAAGATAGTAAAGTAATTTCTTTATATTACTTCAATACTATCGGGCCAGAATGTAAAATCCCAAATTTTACAAATAAAGATTTAAATTTTTGAATTTTTTTTTAATATTATGGTGTGGATTTAATATAATGTTATAGTTGTGTGTAATATTTATAAATTTTGCAAAGTATGCAAGTTGTTATATTATATTCGATTGGTCGGGGAATATTCTTTGTGTCGAGGAATATTCGTAAGACGGCACAATCATTGGTGGACCCCACGACGGAATTATTGTCGGATTAAGAAAACAACAAAAATATTTTTATGAAAATAACGGCGGAAGTTTTACCGTTAATACTATTGAACTACTCGGTAGTAAAAGTACAGTAATACGCGTGGTTGCATAGTAGCACACAGTATTGATTATTGATGCTTACGTGATAAGTCACTCAGTTTTGTTTTATTGATATTATTAATGTAATAAAACAGAAAATCTTTTTATATAAAACAGAATACTTTTATAAAGTTATTATATAAATAGAATATATTATATTCTATTATGTATAGTGTTTTGCATAGTAAAATCTTTTTATATAAAACAGAATACTTTTATAAAGTTATTCTATAAATAGAATATATTATATTTTATTATGCATAGTGTTGCATAGTGCCTGCATAGTATTTTGCATAGTAAAATCTTTTTATATAAAATAGAATACTTTTATAAAGTTATTCGTTTTATTAGATTATAAATAGAATATATTATATTTTATTTAAAAGATTTTGCTTTAAATCTGGGCCGTCCGATTAAAAGTAAATCAATTTGGACCAATCATGAATTAGTTACTATTCAATCCATTCTTCTATAAATAGAAGCTCATTCCTTCATTATTTCTTACGAATTCACTGAAACTCTAGAGAGAGAAACTTTAGAGAATTCTTCTTCTATAATCTTGAGTGTATTTCTTTGGAGTTTAAGAAAGCTTTGAGCGTAGTGCAAGTTTTCTTCGAGTATATCCTAGCCCTACCAGTCAGAGTACTCTTTTTTCAAAGGTAAGGGATATTATTTGTTGTACTAGTAAGGGATATTATTTATTTTGTATTCATGAAGAGAACTTCTGTTATTCCATTATTTATTATTCTGTTGGAATAACCTGTATACGCGGTCTACCCTATACTTGGTGAAATTCTTCTGTTATTCCATTATTTATTATTCTGTTGGAATAACCTGTATACGCGGGATGCCCTATACTTGGTGAAATTCTTTTGTTATTCCATTATTTATTATTCTGTTGGAATAACTTGTATACGCAGGCTACCCTATACTTGGTGAAATTCTTTTGTTATTCCATTCTTTATTATTCTGTTGGAATATCATGTCTGTGCATTTTATGCCGGACCTGGTTCCGTCTTTATTATTCTGTTGGAACATCTTGTCGGTGCGAATTTCGCCTGACCTGGTTCCGTTATTTATTATTTTGTTAGAATAACCTGTCTATGTGACGTACCGCATGCATGGTGATTTCTGTTGTTATTCCATTCTTTATTATTCTGTTAAAATATCTTGTCGGTGCGTATTACGCCTGACCTGATATCATTATTTATTATTCTGTTGGAATAACCTATCTATGCGAAGTACCGCATGCATGGTGATTTCTTTTTGTTATTCCATTCTTTATTATACTCAGTTGGTTAAAATTTTGACTTCTATACTGCATGAAATTAGTGGAATATCCTTGATATTTGCGCTTCATCCAGTATCTTTTCATGGAAATATTCTTCTGAGCATTCTTAAATTTTACTCTACAAAGAAGTATCATGTTAACAATTTGGACGTTATTAGTTCCTGGATAAATTAATTCTTGAACTTGTTTTATTGAATTATTATGTCATTGTCATCATCCTCATGTTTATATTATGTTGAAAGTCATCTGTGGCCTGTAGTGCATAGATGGATTGCTTGTTCCGCTGCAGTTAAAATTGATGTCTATTGTATTTTATCAGTTTAACATTGTTGAAGACTAATGATAATTTATTCTGCATTATCTTAGTCATAATATTTCTTACTGGGCTAGTTGAGCTCACCCTTTCCTTCACTGTTCTCTTCAGGAAATGAGAATATAGATGGGACGAGTCGAGGAATGGATTGACAGTCCAGATGATAGCATTAGTAGTCCTCACTATTCTGTTAAATAGTGTGATAGTAATTATAATAAGGACTCAATTTAGTGTGGATATTGTCTAGATGATAATATTTGTATTAAAACTCACAGTGTATGTTTTATCATATTTTACACGACTGTTGTATAATTAAGTTGTATTTAAATTTTGTACTATGTATTTGGCGACTCAAGATGGGTGATGTATACATATTTTTGGGGGCGTCACAGTTGGTATCAAAGCTTAGGGATATGATCCCTGGCTGAGATGTAAGACAAGAACTAGGAGGGGAGAGACAGGGAATTCCTTCACTAGTATGACCTACCTAAGTTTATTTGGTATTTAATTGGTTGGTCAGAGTATAGGGATAATATGTGATATGTTAATTAACCCTTGTTTTGTGGCAGTATTTGAAAATGACATCCGAGAATGTTGAGAATAGCAATGGAGCACAAGAGACCGTTGAGTCTCCACATATCAATAATCAGGATAATGTGCATCAGGAAGGCGATAATCCTCATGTAAATAACAACACTGACCAAATGATGAACAATGGAATGTTCAGAGGCTTTATGCAATTCATGCAACAACAGGTAAGAGAGACTCATTTTCAAAATATAGGTGGAAATAATGGCAACCCACGGTCGGTCACCGCTAAGTAGTTCAAGGAGCTTGGACCACCGGAGTTTTTGGGAAAGCCAGAACCACTTAAGGCGGAGACGTGGTTAAAGCAGATCACCAAGATATTTAATTTCTTTGGATGCTCAGAGGAGCAAAAGGTTCCATTTTCCACCTTTATGTTGCGTGAAGAGGCAGATTACTGGTGGGAATCTGTAAAACGTACCCAGACTGACGCACTCAAGATGTCTAGGGAGAAGTTAAAAGAGCTGTTCAACGACAAGTACTTTCTCGAAAGTATTTGTCACATGAAGGAGGCGGAGTTCATCAAGCTGGAGCGAAACAATATGACCGTGTCGCAGTACGAGGCTTTGTTTGCCGAGTTGTCTCGATTTGCATCCCATTTGGTCGATAATGAAGAGCGAATGACGCGAATGTTTCTAAGAGGTTTGAAACCCAATATACGTTAATACCTCATTTCTCATAAACTTTGTTTATATTCAGATGTTGTGAATAGGGCTCAGTTATTGGAGCGCGATAATGAGTCAGCACAACCAAAAGGCAACGACCAACAACACGATAATAATTGTACCGGTGGCAATGGTCATCGGAACACTGATAACCATCGTGGGGGAAATTATCATGCCATTAATGGTAACCACTTCGGTGGTAATCATGGCCAAGATAATAGAAGTGGAAATTTCAAGAAGAGAAGGTTCAATAATGATGAAAAGACAGCAGCACCAGCACCCATTTCAAAGGAAGAAGAACGACCACCAGTTGTATGTTTCAAATGCGGACAGGAGGGACACATCTGTCCAAACTGTACACAGCAATCCAAAGCGTGTTTTAATTGCGGAAGAGAAGGTCACTTAGCTCAATTTTGCCGTATAGTGAAGTCAAGTCCAGCTGGGATGGTGATGCCAAAGGATGTCCCAGACAAGCCAAAGCCGGTAGTTTAAGAGAGAGCATTTTTTTTTCGTGACGAGGAACCTGAATAAAATTATCATAGGTAAGTTGATCATAAATTCTTGCGAAGTCTATATCGTGTTAGATACCGATTCTACTCACTCTTTCATTTCACTTAGTTGTGTTCAATGTTTGAATTTAACTCCAGAGAAGTTAGACTTTGATTTATCTATTGAAACTCAGTTGGGATAAACCTTCGTTACCTCCACTATTTATAAATCTTGTTTGATTCAAATCAACATTTTCACGTTACCTGTCGATCTTATCTCTTTGAAAATACTAAACTTTGATGTGATTTTAGGAATTGATTGGTTAACTAATCATCATGTTTTTAGTAAGATTGTTAGCTTTCATATTCCTAACCAACCTGTTATACGAATTCAAGCAACCAAGCCACTAAAGTCAATCATTGTCATATCAAGCCATAAGTAAAGAGCCCCGATCCTTTTGTTGTTGACTTTCTTGTGTGGAATACACCGAAGCCAGACTTTCTGTAAGGGACGTTGTGAATAACGATGACAAGTTGATAGGTATCAATGTGATGTGCTGTCCAAGTCTTGGATGAGAGTCATAGTTGTGAATGATATTTCTATTGTTAATAAATTTCATAACGTATTCTTGAAGACTTCTTAGCCTACCCCTAGAGCGTGAAATTGAATTTTGTATTGACCCCAGTACAAAACCCCATTTCTAAAACCCTTAAATATTTCTTCAACTAAAACGAACGTAACATGCGCCAAAGACGTTGACTCGAGCTGTTGAAGATTACGATCATACCATTCAATACCATCATGGAAAAGCGAACGTTGTAGCTGACGCATTGAGTAGAAGATCGTATGTGTTTATGAGTGTGAATATACGAACCTATGTGAAAATAAATAATATACGATTAGAATCGACTTTAATCGATAAAGTTAAAGTTGCTCAAGCTACATACTCAGAGTTGATGAATGTGAAGAAGAAGGTTCAAGAGGGCGTTATTCTAGAAGTAAGAATCGACGAAGAGAAGAAATCTCAACCCTTGATTTTATTGGCCCATTTGAAATCCTCGATCGAGTAGGAACTGTGGCTTATAGACTCGTTTTACCGCCAAGTATGTTGCGTGTTCATAACATTTTTCACATATCGATGTTACATAAATATGTGGACGACCCGAACCACATTATTGATTTAGAACCGGACGAGATAGAGGATAATTTAACGTATGAAGATGTACCTGTTAAAATCCTGGAATATATTATACGCTTAAAGGTTATACCTCAAGAGTTAGAATCGAACAAAGTGTCCTCATCTGTTTGGTATACCAGGTACGTAAATAAATTTCGGGGTCAAAATTTCATAAGGAAGGGGAGATTGTAAAATCCCAAATTTTACGAATAAAGATTTAAATTTCTCGATTTTTTTTAATATTATGGTGTGGATTTAATATAATGTTATAGTTGTGGGTAATATTTATAAACTTTGCAAAGTATGCAAGTTATATTATATTTGATTGGTCGGGGAATATTCTTTATGTCGGGGAATATTCGTACGACGGCACAATCATTGGTGGACCCCACAACAAAATTATTGTCGGATTGAGAAAAAGACAAAAATATTTTTGTAAAAATAACAGTGGAAGTTTTACCGTTAATACTGTTGAACTACTCGGTAATAAAAGTACAGTAATACGCATGGTTGCATAGTAGCACATGGTATTGATTATTGATGCTTACGTGATAAGTCACTCAGTTTTGTTTTATTGATATTATTAATGTAATAAAACAGAAAAACTTTTTATATAAAATAGAATACTTTTATAAAGTTATTCTATAAATAGAATATATTATATTCTATTATGCATAGTATTTTGCATAGTAAAATCTTTTTATATAAAACAGAATACTTTTATAAAGTTATTCTATAAATAGAATATATTATATTTTATTATGCATAGTGTTGCATAGTGTCTGTATAGTATTTTGCATAGTAAAATCTTTTTATATAAAACAGATTACTTTTATAAAGTTATTCATTTTATTAGATTATAAATAGAATATATTATATTTTATTTAAAAGATTTTGCTTTAAATCTGGACCGTCCGATTAAAAGTAAATTAATCTGGACCGTTCATGAATTAGTTGCTATTCAATCCATTCTTCTATAAATAGAAGCTCATTCCTTCATTATTTCTTACGAATTCACTGAAACTCTAGAGAGAGAAACTGTAGAGAATTCTTCTTCTATAATCTTGATCGTATTTTTTTGTAGTTTAAGAAAGCTTTGAGCGTAGTGCAAGTTTTCTTAGAGTATATCCTCGCCCGACCAGTCGGAGTACTCTTCTTTCAAAGGTAAGGGATATTATTTGTTGTACTCGTAAGGGGTATTATTTCTTTTGTATTCATTAACAGAACTTCTGTTATTCCATTATTTATTATTCTGTCGGAATAACCTGTATACGCGGTCTACCCTATACTTGGTGAAATTCTTCTGTTATTCTATTATTTATTATTCTGTTGAAATAACCTGTATACGCGGGCTACCCTATACTAGATGAAATTCTTCTGTTATTCCATTATTTATTATTCTGTTAGAATAACCTGTATACGCGGGCTACCCTATACTTGGTAAAATTCTTCTGTTATTCCATTCTTTATTATTCTGTTGAAATATCTTGTCTGTGCGTTTTACGTCGGACCTGGTTCCGTCTTTATTATTCTGTTGGAACATCATCTCGATGCGAATTTCGTCTGACCTGGTTCCGTTATTTATTATTCTGTTGGAATAACATGTCTATGCGACGTACCGCATGCATGGTGATTTCTGTTGTTATTTCATTCTTTATTATTCTGTTAAAATATCATGTCGGTGCGTATTACGCCTGACCTGGTTCCATTATTTATTATTCTGTTGGAATAACCTGTCTATGCGAAGTACCGTATGCATGGTGATTTCTTTTTGTTATTCCATACTGTATTATACTCAGTTGGTTAAAATTTTGACTTCTATACTGCATGAAATTAGTGGAATATCCTTGATATTTGCGCTTCATCCAGTAACTTTTCATGGGAATATTCTTCTGAGCATTCTTAAATTTTACTCTACAAAGAAGTATCATGTTGACAATTTGGACGTTATTAGTTCCTTGATATATTAATTCTTGAACTTGTTTTATTGAATTATTGTGTCATTGTCATCATCCTCATGTTTATATTATGTTGAAAGTCATCTGTGGCCTGTAGTGCATAGATGAACTTGGTATGATTATGACCAGGGATTATTCGATATAATCATGACCGTAATGTTACAAATGATGTGGAAAAAAGTCCTCATTGGCCCGTAGTGCATTGATGGACAGTTTTTGGTATGATTATGCCTATGGATTCTCTTTGGCTAAGGGTGCAAAGATGAATTGTTTTATGGCATGATCAGGACCGTTGATGAATACATGAATATCCTTGGCCCATAGTGCATGGATAATTTGTGGTTGTGATACTAATGAATATCATTGGCCGTAGTGCAGGGATGATGTGGATTATTTATTAAGCTGAGTCTCAGCGATAAAAGTGATGCAAAACTTTTTTTTAAATCATAAGAGATAGTAGATTTTATTCTCTACTTGGCTCTTTTAATGGATTGCTTGTTCCGCTGCAGTTAAAGTTGATTTTTATTGTATTTTATCAGTTTAACATTGTTGAAGACTAATGATAATTTATTCTGCATTATCTTAGTCATAATATTTCTTACTGGGCTAGTTGAGCTCACCCTTTCCTTCACTGTTCTCTTCAGGAAATGAGAATATAGCTGGGACGAGTCGGGGAACGGATTGACAGTCCAGATGATAGCATTAGTAGTCCTCACTATTCTGTTAAATAGTGTGATAGTAATTGTAATGAGGACTCAATTGAGTGTGGATATTGTCTAGTTGACAATATTTGTATTAAAACTCACAGTGTATGTTTTATCGTATTTTACACGACTGTTGTATAATTAATTTGTATTTAAATTTTGTACCATGTATTTGGCGACTCAAGATGGGTGATGTATACCTATTTTTGGGGGCTTCACACAGAAGCTCATATTAGAAAAACTGTATATTTTCTCTTCTAGGATATATTATACTAAAATGAGAATAGTTGAAACAAATGTTGTAATACACCAGAAGTGTGCAATACACCAGAAGTGTTTGGATCCAAATATTTTTATGATTTGACATGATCATCTAGGATCAATAATGATGCATTTAATTATTGAAAACTCCCAAGAAAATCCTTTAAAGAACCAGAAGATTCCTTTACCTGTTGATTATATCAAAGTAAATTAATTATCAAATTATCACATTTAATTATTGTTATTTGGTGTTCATCTTCTAAGAAAGAATTCATAGTGATATTTTTAAGGTATAATTTGAGGATTGTTATTTTAATGAAACAGTCTTCCCACCATTAGGGGGAGAAAAATCGTTGCCTGAAGCACGACGTTAGATCGTTGCCTGAAGCATGACGGGAGATTAATTGGAATATTTTAACGTTATTTAATCCTGATTCTCATACAAATCAATATGAACTAGAAGTTCAAAGGATTATTCATTTTCAATGAATTGCAAATCAATTACCAAAATTATTCATCGATAATAAGAAAAGTGTGATATCTCACATTTTAGATGCTAATAATCTAGAAGAGATTGAAGTCCCTGTAGGACAATCAGTTAATACATCAGCAAATTGAATCAAAATCACACTTGAAACATGGAAGAATGATAGGTGTCAAAGATAAAATTTCTCAGAAAAAAAGAGTATAAGAAAAATAAGTTGCAGCCTATAAAAAGGCTATACCCATGAAACAGGCTACAAAAGTTATTGATCTATCCAAAACTTATGAATAAAAATCTCCTGTAAATAAAACTCTTGAACAATTATCTCCTGAAGAGAATGAGTTATCCCCTGAAGAGGATCAAGTACCTGAAAATAACGAGATCTCGATACATTATGTATATACAGGAGACGTATATATTGGATAGAAATAAATTCATTGTCGACAACATATTTTCATATAAATTTGCTATGGATATTACCAGAAGTAATGATCATATATATGAACCACAAATCGTTGATGAATGTAGAAATATTTGGCCAATGTAGAAAGAGGCGATTCAAGCAAAATTAAATTCACTAAGTAAATGTGAAATTTTTGGACATGTAGTCCGAACACCTAAAGGTGTAATGCATGTTGAATAACAAATGGGTATTTGTACGAAATAAGAAAAATAAAATTATATGGTACAAAGCGCAACTTGTAGAACAAGGTTTCTTCGCAGAGACATGGTATTAATTATGAAGAAACATGTGCTCCTGTAATGGACACAATTATATTCAGAATTTTATTTAGCTTGGTAGCAAAAGAAAATTTTGGATATGCGATTAATGAATGTTGTTACAACATATATGTATGGATCATTAGATAATGATCATATATACATGAAAATCCCTGAAGGATATAAAATGCCTGAAGCATATAATTCTACATCTCGAAGTATGTATTTTAAGCTACAAAGATCTTTATATAAGTTAAAACTGTGACTCCCCCAAAAATTAGGTATACATCACCCATTTTGAGTCGCCAAATACATGGTACAAAATACAAATACAAACTTAATTATACAACCGTCGTGTAATATACGACAATACATAAACTGAGAGTTTTAATAGGAATATTGTCATCTAGACAATATCCACACTCAAAAGAGTCCTCATTATATTTATAGTTACACTATTTAACAGAATAGTGAGGACTACTAATGCTATCTTCTGGACCGTCACTCCTTTCCTCGACTCGTCCTAGCTATATTCTCATTTCCTGAAGAGAACAGTGAAAGAAAGGGTGAGCTCAACTAGCCCAGTAAGAAATATTATGACTAAGATAATGCAGGATAAATTATCAATAGTCTTCAACAATGTTAAACTGATAAAATACAATAGACATCAAGTTTAACTACAGCGGAATAAGCAATCCATTAGAAGAGTCAAGAAGAGAATAAAACCTACTATCTTCTATGATATAAAAAATGTTTTCATCAAATTTTATCGCTAAGACTCAGCTTAATAAATAAACCACATCTTCTAATCATCCATGTACTACAGGCCAAGGATATTCATTAAATCATCAACGGTCATGACTATACCGAATAATCCCTGGTCATAATCATACCAAAAACTGTCCATCAATACATTACAAACCACTGAGGACTTTTACTACATCATTTATAACATTATAGGCCATGATTATACCGAATGATCCCTGGTCATAATCATACTAAGTTCATCTATGCACGTAAGCCAAAGATGACTTTCATTACAATATAAGCATGAGGATGATGACAAATGACATAATAATTCAATAAAACAAGTTCAAGAATTAATTTAACCAAGAACTAATAACGTCCAAATTGTCAACATGATACTTCTTTGTAGAGTAAAATTTAAGAATGCTCAAAAGAATATTTCCATGAAAAGACACTGGATGAAGCGCAAATATCAAGAATATTCCACTAATTTCATGGAGTATAGAAGTCAAAACTTTAACCAACTGAGTATAATAAAGAATATATAAAACTGTAAATGGATTTTCATCCGTCATGCGGTAATCCACGTATACAGATCATTTCCACAATTTAATAAGGAATGAATACAAAGGATCATTCACCATGCATGTGGTAATCCACATAGACATGTTATTCCAACAGAATAATAAAGAATGAAATAACAGAAGGATTCACCATGCATGCGATAGAGACAGCACAGACAGGTTATTCCCAACAGAATAATAAATAATGGAACCAGGTCCGACGTAAACGCACAGACAGGATATTCCGACAGAATAATAAATGCGGAATAATAAATAATAGAACCGGGTTCGGCGTAAAACGTACAGACAGGATATTGCGACAGAATAATAAATAATGGAACCATGTTCGGCGTAAAACGCATAGACAGGATATTCCGACAGAATAATAAATGCGAAATAATAAATAATGGAACTAGGTCCGGCATAAAACGTACTGACATGATATTCTGACAGAATAATAAAGAATGGAATAATAACATAATTTCACCATATATGCGATACTTCGCATAAACAGGTTATTCCAACAGAATAATAAAGAACGGAACCAGGTCAGGCGAAATTCGCACCGACATGATATTCCAACAGAATAATAAAGAATAGAATAATAGAAGAATTTCACCATGTATGCAGTACTTCGCATAGACAGGTTATTCCAACATAATAATAAGGAATGGAATAATAGAATAATTTTACCATGTATGCGGTACTTCGCATAAACAGGTTATTCCAACATAATAATAAAGAATGGAATAACAACTCTTACGAGTATTGAAAGAAAGTAATTCTCTTCATGAATAAGAAAGAATAATACCCCTTACGGGTACAAAAAATAATATCCCTTACCTTAGAAGAAACTGGATATTGAAATAGAAAGGTAGCTGACTTCTCTTCTTTTTTCTCTCTATAATTTCTCTCTCAAGAGTTTCAGTAAATTCGTAAGAAATAATGAAGGAATGAGCTTCTATTTATAGGAGAATGGACTGAACAGTAACTAATTCATGAACGGTCCAGATTGATTTACTTTTAAACGGACGGTCCATATTGATTTATTATTAAACTTTAAATCAACGGTCCATATTGATTTACTAATATAATTTCAACCAACGGTCTGAAAAATTAGCACATTTCCTCATGAAATAATATTGTACCCAAAAATAATTTGGACCGAAAAGAAATATATTGTTCGGGTGAATAGTACCCCGTGAATAGTAACTCATGAATAGTAATTTGTGAATAGTAACTCATGAATAGTAACTCATGAATAGTACTTTGACACGAAAAATATCCTGAATACCCGATTGAACAATATAACCCCCAGACATCAATTATCATCGGAATAGATGTTGATTTCTACTAACACAAATAATCCCAACACAATGAAACTATCAAATTCATCTTTAATCAACACAAAATTATTCATCATTAATATTATAACTCACAATATTTAACAACCAGGTTGTTCCCAGGAAAGAGGGGGCTTTCCAATAAGGATTTCTCCCTATTGGCGTGCAATTAGGTGACCAAACCTCTCATTGACAGAACTTCTAGACATTGTAAATATTGCAATTTAATAATATGAATAACTTTGTCGTCTCAATTATTGATTTAATAATATATCATATAATGAAGATGATACTGTGACAATAATCGAATCAATAATATGAGAGATATGATGCATCAATTACTGTAGTAATAATTGAGTATAACTGAGTGACTTATCAAGTAAGCATCAATAACCAATACCGTGTGCGATTATGCAACCACGTGTATTATTGTACTTTTACTACCGAGTAGTTCAACGGTTTTAACAGTAAAACTTCCGCCGTTATTTTTATAAAAATAATTCTGTCGTTTTATTACTACGACAATACTTCCGTTGTGGGTTCACCAATGATTGTGCCGTCGTACAGATATCCCCATACAAAAAGAATATTCCCCAATCAATCGAATATTATACAACAACTTGCATACTTTGCAAAATTTATAAATATTACCCACAACTATAACATTATATCAAATCCACACCATAATATTTAAAAAAATATTTCTAGAAATTTAAATCTTTATTCATAAAATTTGGGGTCTCACAAAAATAATCCATATGCATATTGTGGTATAATCGTCTGAGTAGATATCTTTTGGAAGAAGGATTTGAGAATAATCCAATTTGTGCATGCATTTTTATCAAAAGATCATAATATGGATTTGTTATTATTATTGTATTTATTGATGAAAGATCTTGCTCCAGAAGAGTTGACAAAAGTAACAAATTTGAGATGAAAGACATTGGTAAGACAAATTTTTATCTTGGCCTACAAATTGAGCTATGGAATTCTTGTTCATCAATCAAATGTTAATCCTTTAAGTACTCCAATGATAGTTTGGTCACTTGATATCAAGAAAGATCCGTTTTGATCACAAGAAAATAATGAAGAAACTCTTGGTCCTGAAGTACCATATTTTTGTACAATTGGTGCTTTGATATATATTATAAAATTTCTCATGACCTGATATAACATTTGCAGTTAAATTACAAGCAATATGGGTCAAACCCACAGTTAGTTGGATCTACTAATGCAGATATTCTCACAATTTATGAAGTATGTTGTTAATGTATTTGGTTGAGATCAATAATTCAACATATTTGAGTGAATTGTGGATTATCATCAATCATAAATAGTCCAACGATATTATATGAAGATAATGTCACTTGTATCACTCAAATTAGAGGATGTTATATCATGGGTGATAGAACCAAGCATATTGCACCAAAATTATATTATACACATAAGCCCCAGAAGAATTGCGATATTGATATCAAACATATATGATCATGTGATAATTTGGTTGATGGATTCATTAAGTCATTACTAACTATGATTTTGAAGAAGATGGTGCACAATATTGGCATGCTTCTACTTAATGATATTTTTACCATGAACAAATGGAAATTCTATGTACTCATGAAGGGGAGTAAAAAGGATATGTGCTGATTGTACTCTTTTTCCTTCGCTAAGGTTTTTTTTTCCACTGGGTTTTCCTTTGCAAGGTTTTAATGAGGCAATCCTAAAGCACTAGAAGTTATATAAGAATATTGTACTCTTTTCCTTAGCCAAATTTTTTTTTCCCACGGGGTTTTTCTTTGGTAAGGTTTTTAACGAGGCATATTCTTAGAAAATTGCTATAAAATGACTTCATCCATTCTGTATGAAGACAATGCTGCATGTATAGCTCAATTAAAGGGACGATACATCAAAGGAGATAGAAGAAAATATATCTCACTAAAATTCTTTTTCACACATGACCTTGATAATTGTGATGACATTGATGTTCAACAAATTTGATCAAAAGATAATCTAACAGATTTGTTCAGCAAAGCATTATCAACTACAATGTTTGAAGGATTGTGTCGCAATATTGGAATGCGACAGTTGGAGGACTTAAAGATACATTCATGAGGGGGAGCTAATACGCGCTGCACTCTTTTTCCCTTAATCAAGGTTTTTTTCCCATTGAATTTTTTCTGATAAGGTTTTTAATGAGACAGCTTTCTATGCGTATGGATATCCAATAGACATCCAAGGGAGAGTGTTATAAAATTATAACATATATATTTTTGGATGTCTAAATTTATATTTAATTGTAATGCTCTTTAGTATTTTAGAACTCCCAAGCTTATTAAGTAACTCCCATGTTCATTAAGTTTTAAACTCATGACTTTTGAGTTTTGAAACTTTCAAGTCCATGTATCTATAAATAAGAGCATGAGCATTGTAATAGATGATGATGAATATATGAAGGATATATATGAAAATATTATGAGACATGCCTCTTTTCTCTAATCATTTGTTCTTAATTTTTAGTAATCTTTTATAATAACATTAATATTGTTATATACATCATATTTACTCTAATACATTATAAATAAATAGTATTTTTATATCACACTAAAAAAATAATACGTAATTTTCATCAATAAATTATACGGGTACATATTGTTATTTCTAATTTCCTGATATGTGATTTTTAAATATTTCTAATTTCCTGATATGTGATTTTTAACTTCACCTCGCTTTTGCACGGGTAATTAATTTGGGGATGGAGATGAGTATTTAGAGGCTAGAACATGTAGCTGACAGACCGTTGCGGGCTCCATTACTCCCCAGTACTTGGCTGCTCCACTAGAACAGTCTTCCAGATGCTCAAACTCGCAGCTTTCCATCCCATTCATTCCGACCAAGAGCTTTCCTTTTCCCAAATCTCCAAAACCGCACAAGAAGTTGCACAACTCCACGCTCTCTCCATCAAAACTGGCGCATTTAGCAACCCATCCATCTCTTCTCGACTCATTGCTCTGTATGCTGATCCCAAAATCAACAACCTCGACTATGCCCGATCTGTTTTCGACCATATTCAAGAATACACTTTGTTTTCTTGGAACACCATCATCAGATGCTACGTTGAAAACCATCGTTCACATGAAGCCCTCCTTCTGTTCGAGGAATTGCTTTCTGGGTCAGCTTTTATGCCTGATGATTTCACCTTACCTTCGGTAATTAAGGGATGTGGTCGATTATGTGCCGTTAAAGAAGGGAAACAAATTCATGGGTTGCTTTTGAAAATTGGGTTTGGATTAGATATGTTTGTGCAGAGCAGTTTGGTTAGCCTGTATTCTAAATGTAAGGACATTGATTCTGCTAGGAAGGTGTTTGAAAAAATGCTTGAAAAAGATTTAGTTTCTTGGAATTCTTTGATGGATGGGTATGTGAGATGTGGGAATGTTGAACTTGCAATGGAGTTGTTCAATCAGATGCCCGAAAGGGATACCTTTTCATGGACGGTGTTGGTTGATGGGTTGTCAAAATGCGGTAGAGTTAAGGATGCGAGGAAGTTATTTGATAGGATGCCAAATAGGAACTTGGCGTCTTGGAATGCAATGATTAATGGGTATATGAAATCCAGGGATTTTAATTCAGCACGTTATTTGTTTGATCAAATGGAGGTAAGAGATTTAATCACATGGAATTCAATGATAGCCGGGCTTGAATTGAATGGAAAATTTTGGGAAGCTTTGGTATTGTTCCAGACAATGCTGAATGCTGGTTTTACGCCTAATCAGGCGACCTTGGTCAGCACTCTTTCTGCAATTTCAGGATTGGCTGTCGTCAGTAAGGGAAGATGGATTCATTCTTATATGGCTAAAAGGGGATATAACTTGGAGGGCGTGCTTGGTACATCGCTGTTAGAAATGTATTGCAAGTGTGGGAGCATTGAGAGTGCTTTAGCAGTTTTTCGGGCAATACCAAAGAAAAAATTGGGTCAGTGGACTGCTGTGATTGTAGGATTAGGAATGCATGGAATGGCTAACCATGCTCTTGAATTATTTTTTGAAATGCTCAGAGTTGGTGTGGTGCCTAATGCTATAACCTTTATTGGGGTATTGAATGCTTGTAATCATGCAGGATTGGTAGATGATGGTCGAACGTATTTTGATATGATGGTAACGTACTATGAAATAGAACCCACTGTTGAACACTATGGTTGTTTAGTGGACATATTATGTCGAGCCGGTCATCTTGAAGAGGCAAAGAACATGATAGAGCAGATGCCAATGAAACCAAACAAAGTAATTTGGATGAGTTTACTTAGTGGTTCTAGGAACCACAAAAATATAGAAATTGGCGAATATGCAGCTCAACGTGTGATTGAGGTGGCCCCAGGGACCATTGGATGTTATGTTCTTCTCTCTAACTTGTATGCTGCCGCTGGTCACTGGGACAAAGTTTCACAGGTTAGAGAAATGATGAGAAAGAGAGGAGTTAAAAAAGACCCAGGTTGCAGTTCAATAGAACATAAAGGTGTGGTTCATGAGTTTGTTGTGGGTGATAAATCACATTCCCAAACTAAAGAGATATATTTCAAGTTGAATGAGATGAGGGAAAAATTGAAATGCATGGGTTATGTTCCTGACACAACCCAAGTTTTGTTGTGTATTGATGGGAAGAAAGAGAAGGAAGCAGAACTGGAAAATCATAGTGAGAGGTTGGCTATAGCTTTCGGTCTCATTAATGTGGGATCAGGGAGTCCAATTCGCATAGTGAAGAATCTTCGAGTATGTAATGATTGCCACTCAGTGACAAAGCTCCTCTCTGAGATCTATGCCCGCGAAATTATTGTGAGAGACAACAGCCGTTTCCATCATTTCAAAAATGGGTCATGTTCGTGCATGGATTATTGGTGAATCTTGGATTCTGGCTGACTCATTTGGGGAAGATCAGGATATTTTTTTGTTTGGAGGTAAGTTAACAATCACAAGACGACCAGAAGAAAATTGTATAAGCATCCATTATAGTTCTTAAATGTGTTTTCAGATAATGCAATACTGTCCAATAAAATTAAAAAGTTTGAAACTAATATTTGTTATTGGATCTGCACGGAGGAAATTGAGAATTTGTTAACTGGTCCTAAGAAGAATCATTACATTCTTCATATAAAATGTTCTATCAATGTTGAGCAAATTGGTCTCCATTATGAGAGAAGAATATAGAAACCTCCCACCTATCTCAAGGAGAAGTGATTTATTAAACCTGTAGTTTTTTCTTTTCTATCTCTTCTTAGTCTTCGTGGCTTATATTTGATGATGTGTTTTAATTTTTGAGTTTACTGATAATGCAGATGTGTATGCAGAGCTTAACATAAGATAACGATTATTATGGCGACAAAAGAGTTGACAAATCAAGTGAGAGACATATTTCCAAGATAAGAAGTTTCTGCTACACCAAGACGTCTAATGTTTCATCCAAAATGAAGGACAAAATTTAATTACTCTCACTTTCCGGGCACAAAGTTAGTGGCATATGCCCATGCATTATTGGCCACCGGATCAGCAACATGGTCATAGAGGTTCTCAATTGGGCCCTTTCCGGTGACAATAGCCTGGACGAAGAATCCAAACATAGAAAACATTGCCAATCGTCCGTTCTTAAGCTCCTTAACCTTCAATTCAGCAAACGCTTCAGGATCATCAGCCAATCCAAGTGGGTCAAAAGAACCTCCTGGGTAAATTATGTCAAGTCCTTCACCAAGTGGACCTCCACCAACTCGGTATCCTTCAACGAATCCCATCAGCACAACTTGGCTGGCCCAGATAGCCAGGATGCTCTGGGCATGGACAAGGTTTGGGTTGCCAAGATAATCAAGGCCACCTTCGGAGAAGATTTGGGCTCCAGCCTTGAACCAAACTGCCTCGCCGAATTTGACACCATTCCTTGCAAGAATTTCAGGGAAGACACAGCCTAGTGCACCAAGCATGGCCCATCTGCTGTGGATCACTTCGAGCTCACGGTTCTTGGCAAAGGTCTCTAAGTCAGCTGAAAGTCCAGTAGTGTCCCACCCATAGTCTCCAGGGAATTCACCGGTCAGGTATGATGGAGTTTACTCGGAGAATGGGCCCAAGTACTTTGGGCGGTCAGGTCCGTACCTGTTAAATTGGTTAGAGCCAAAGTTTTTACAGGTGAGTTCTTATTTTTAGTCTATGACAAAATTTGCTATTCTGAACTCCATCAAGTGTTCTTCTTAATGTCATAAAGGCTAATCTTGGTAATTGAAATTAAAATCTATATCCTGTGGGAATACTTTGTTGAAAGCTGATCTTTGTTTCATTAGGACACGAATAACTGAAGTTGCTTTGAGTACCATGCCCAGATGTCATAGAATCAATTCTACTTTTAGCGAAGCCAAAATGACTATTATGAAAACGACAGTAAGGTATTATAGCAAATGGATAAACTAGTTCATCAGGCTCCATTATGTGATAGTGAGTGAATGACTTCAACCAGGTCATAATCCCCAGGATAAAACTCAACCACATAATTATTTCAATGATAAATTTGTTGGGAAATAATCCCTTAAAACTTTAAATGTGATGAAACGAAGAATTACTAGTACCCAAATTTGTTAGGAAAATTAAGTTAGTCAACTATTGATTGTAACTCATAATATTTAAATTTAGGTTGTAGTATTTACCATATGCTTTCTGGTACACTTTTCACGGTACGCCTCATGGTGATGCGTCCGCTACCAGAACTGCCAACCTTGCGAACAAGATCATTCTGTGGCTTCAAAGCCGTCTGGCCGGTGAATGTGGACTGTTGAATTGCGGAGGTTGCCATTCTTTTGTGAAAGTTTTTTTGTTGCTAATATTTGTCCCTGTGGTGATGCGTGAGATGGTTTAAAGAGGTTTATGGAAGAATGGGAGGGTGAAGAGATTTATATATAAGATTATAGAGATATGTGAATTGGGATATCCACACCTCAGCAACATCTTATTGGTTCATGGATTTGATTTGGATTTTTTTTCTGATTCTCATTTTGAGAGATATTGAGGTTACCGTGCTGCCATGTGGCTCTAAAAGATCTTGTGGATAGGATGTTTGGTTGCTTGTATGCCACAAATTTAATAGGTGTTTTGAGGTTGGGGTCCATGCCATGAGCTGACTAATGACATTAGAAAGGATGACCTATTTCACCATGTAAATATTGTCACGCCCTTTTGGATCCTTACCCATAAGATAAATTTTTGGTACTCCTACTTCAAACTTGGTGCCTTAGTAATATGTCCAGTAAGTTTTCCCAATGACGTTTCCTGGTCACTTCTTCACATTTATGCCACTATGAACATGTGAAAGGCTGGTACCAGAAGTACTTTGCCAAAAAGCCATTCATTTGGGCAACCACTTCTATTATAGAGTGCATAACAGGTTCATTATAATTAACTTAATTGAATTTAAGATGTTAAATGGGGAAATGAGTAACAGGTTCCTTATAACTTAATCTGTTAGTCACTGTTTGGAAGGATCACAAGTGAATGCATTCTCATGAATCTGTTGTCTTAAACCAGCTTTAATTAGTATTTATATTTCTGAGTTAGAGGAGGGTTTCTTCTCCCAATTTGTGTGGTAAATGCCTCTCGTTATAGTCAACCTTTTAATATTTATTATTATAATTATTTCTCTATAACTATTTCTACCCATATCTCAGCATTCCTCTCTATGACTGATGTAAATACAATAACATACATAGGTAAGTTACATTGACAACCCAAGGGTGTACTGGAATATGCATAGATACCCGTGAAACCAAAGCAGGTATTATGGATGAGTTCAACTAGTGATTCCATTAGGCATAAAAATTGTGGATATCCATGAATATGCTGCTCAATGCGTGATTAAGGTTGCTTCAGAGACTCATTGAATATTGTGTTCTTTATGATCTTGCATGTGGCCGCTGGTCAGTGGGACATATTTTCCTGACACAGCCTAAGTTCTGTTTCGTATGGAGAAAGAGAAGGGAAGGGAGCTGAACCTGCAAAACCATGAGAGTTTGGCATTGGCTTTTGGCTTCATTACTGTGGATCTAAGAAGTCCAATTTACATAAGGAATAACTTTTGTGTTGGTAATGATTACCACCTGGTGACAGAGTTTCTTATTAGATCTATAACCATTAAATCATTGGGAGATCCAATAGCTTATTTAATCATTTCAAAGTCGGTTAATTTCTTGTATGGATTATTGGGCAAATGCTTCATTTTGGTTTGCCTCTTGGGGAAGATGAGGATCTTTTTCATTTAGAGGTTCATTTTCAAATATAAGATCTACCTCCCAAAGAATATGGAGATTACCAGTATCATTTCTTAAAGGCGTCTAAATCAACTTGGAAGTGTCAGGTAAGTACATATAGTACACACTCCAATAGAGTAATAGTCAAAGATGTGTAATGCGACCCATGAAGATCAGTAGTAAGTTGCAAAGTTTTTCATTTGGTTTCCATGATAAAGGAAGCGAAGAAACTAGAAACCTTTCAGTTATTCATGGAAGTTCGGTTTCTATGAATCTCTCTCTCTCCCCCCTCCAGTCTTACATCTTAAAGTAAATATGGTGTCTAAGTTAGTTGTTTATTGTTTGCAAATAACTATGCAGGGATTTATGTAAGATAAATTAGGTTCCTGTGTCAAAGACTCAAAGGAGCTGATAATTCAAGTCACATTTCCAGGTATGCAGTCTCTGCTTGTAATATTACATTAATATCAATCTAATGCACCAGTGCAGAACATCAATGACACCAGGACTTGTACTATTACAGCTGGTGGAGGCACATAACTTGGTTACTTTCACTTTCCGGGCACAAAGTTAGTGGCATAAGCCCATGCATTATTGGCCACCGGATCAGCAACATGGTCATAGAGGTTCTCAATTGGGCCCTTTCCAGTGACAATAGCCTGGACGAAGAATCCAAACATAGAAAACATTGCCAATCGTCCGTTCTTAAGCTCCTTAACCTTCAATTCAGCAAACGCTTCAGGATCATCAGCCAATCCAAGTGGGTCAAAAGAACCTCCTGGGTAAATTATGTCAAGTCCTTCACCAAGTGGACCTCCACCAACTCGGTATCCTTCAACGAATCCCATCAGCACAACTTGGCTGGCCCAGATAGCCAGGATGCTCTGGGCATGGACAAGATTGGGGTTGCCAAGATAATCAAGGCCACCTTCGGAGAAGATTTGGGCTCCGGCCTTGAACCAAACTGCCTCGCCGAATTTGACACCATTCTTTGCAAGAATTTCAGGGAAGACACAGCCTAGTGCACCAAGCATGGCCCATCTGGAGTGGATCACCTCGAGCTCACGGTTCTTGGCAAATGTCTCGGGGTCAGCTGATAGCCCAGCTGTGTCCCACCCATAGTCACCGGGGAATTCACCGGTCAAGTATGATGGAGTTTGCTCGGAGAATGGGCCCAAGTACTTCGGACGGTCAGGTCCGTACCTGATAAAATTATCAGAGGATGTGTTTGTCAGATTCTGCGTACAATGTGTTGAATCAAAGATAGAGCCAAAGTTTTGTTCACGTGAGTTCTTCTTTGCTAACCATGGCCAACTTTTTCTTATTTACTACATCAGATTTTCTTCTTATTGTATCCAAGACCATTCTTGTGTAGAAGTAAACATCTACAATAAATTTGTATAACTTTGTTTGAATAGGTCAGTGTGACTATTTCAGTAAGACAAGCATCACCAGAAGTTGGATTTCGTATTGCTATTAGGAGGCTGAATCAAATATTATGCACAATGAAAGGGAGATAGATATATATAACATCTTATATTTTTTCGTTTCAGAATGTGGAAGTGACTTCAATGAGAACGATAACCGTAAGCTATAAAAGCTTATGAACATAGAGATGTCACTTAACACTATTAGAAGTCTGAAAGGAGGAATATTATGTTCCTAAAGTAGTTGCCAAAAAATTGACCTAATGGTTAATTTTGTAACTGAATCTCTTTGATCCAAATAAATTGAAATTTGTAGCATTTACCATATACTTTCTGGAGCACTTTTCACAGTACGCCTCATGGTGATGCGGCCACCTCCAAGGCTGCCAACCTTTCTGACGAGTTCATTCTGCAACTTCAAAGCCGTCTGGCCTGCAAATGCGGACTGCTGGATGGTGGAGGTTGCCATGCCTTTGTGAAAGCTTCTTTGTGTTTAATGGTTTCCCCAGTGATGGTGCTGTAGATGGTTTGAAAAAGCTTATGGAAGTGAATGGGATGGTGAAGAGGTTAATATAGGGAACTGATAAGATATGTGGATTAGGATACTCACTCTATGGCTCAGCAGCATCTCATTGGTTTGTGAGTTGGACATTGATCTCCATTCTGATCCTCAGTTTTAGAGGGAGAGGTTATTGTGGTGCTAAAAAGATCTTCTGTTTGGGATGTTGATTGTAGACCACAAAAACTGTCCACCTAAGTAATTGTAAGATAGTAGTGGGCTTCAGGTCTATCCTGTTCAACTAGGACCACTCTGGTCTAGGACTAAGAATGAGAAAAGGTAAAAATACCTTCCCAAGACCTTTACTTTCCCCTCTCCAATTAACAGCGTTAGAAATTACTGGAAGAGTTTGAAAGGTCATTTGTCATCAGTCCAAGCGTATGAGCACTAGTCATATCTCCCTTCAGTTTCATTCACCTGGTACAATAGTAGTAAGTTCAACATCATCAGTTGCTCAAACTTACGGCTTCAATTTCACCTCTCTCACACCTCCACTAGTCTCTCTCCAGGGAAGGAGCCACATTGGGGCTGGAGGGGACCATGGCCCCCTCCAAAAATTTTTAGGCCAGACAATAAAATACCAAGCGGGCTAATGACTATTGTGAAGATAAACATTAGCTAATGACTATTGGGCTAAATTCATTAGAATACCAAGTGGGTCTTACAAAAAATATAATAGTCTAAAATTTTAATGTTCTAATCAGACTGGATGTTGCTTTGTATAATAGTATTGACTAATGACTATTGTGAAAATAATTCTAGGAGTAGATATTTTTCCATTTAGTATAATAGATGGATTTTGTGATTTAAAAGAACGTCGGGTGCAATTCTGACGAAGCTTTGATATGTTCTAAAAGACATTTTTTTGGCTATGTTTTGTTGTCCTTGTCAAAGAAAATTATATTACTACATTATCTTTGTTTTAGTAAAAATATGTTTTGTAAAAAAAAATTTTGCTCCCCCCCCAAATATCGAATCCCGGCTCCGTTTCTGTCTGTCTCTGCAATATCAATATCGAGACTCTTCACCATTTAAACAAAAACAAAATAAAACACACATTTCTTGGAACACCATCATCAATGCTAAATTGAAAACCACCACCATCTCACTATGTGGACAAATTGCTTTGTTCTGTCTACACTTATTCTTGCACAATTAACGGGTGTGCATGTTTGCGTTCCACCGAGGAAGGAAACTGAATCCATAAGTTGGTACTGAGAAGTGGTCGAAATTTTTATGTGCACAACTTGTTGGTTAAAACTGACTGTGTAGTGACATTAATTCAGCTCAGAAGGTATTTGATGACTGTATTAAAAATGACCCATTTTCCTTGGACTCTTTGATAGATGGGTACGTGAAACATGCGAACATTGAACTTGCAATGAGAATATGAGATAATTGGAATTAATGGAATTCAGCTTTGTTCAGTAAGGTCTGTGACTGGCTGATTTTATCATTAGGAAAAGGGAGATTAAGTTAAAGTGATTATTGGTGAATATAGGGTCTTGGACGACAAATCTGGAAAGATGGGGATCTTTGTAAGAGAAAAAAAATATATCAATACCAACTACCTGACTATTGTAGAGACCAAACTGATTCCTAGAACATTATCAGGTAAGGTGCAACAGCAACAGAATAATAAGAATACAGAGCAATAACTATGCAGGGTAGTGCTGAGTTGCAAATTTGATAATTTGGTCAGTAGGAATGATATCGCAAGTTACAAATTTGTCAACTTTGTTCTTAAAACAGACTTTACCTAATTTCTGTTATGTATGCTGTCAAGTGTGGTAAATTGGTTTCCAGTAACATAGGGAACGAGGAGAAGTGTGTTAATAGTGGGTGGCTGTGCTGATACATTGCAGGGTTGTGTAATTTTTAATTCCATGATAAAGTTGCTGATAATCCATCCAAGATATTGCCCAGATAAGCATCTCTGCTTGCTATATTACTTGAGGGAACAGGTAAAGATTACAGAAGTTGGATGTCACCAAACAAGTTTAATATTACAGCCGAGAGAAAAGAGAATTTGATAGTTTCACTTTCCGGGTACAAAGTTAGTGGCATAAGCCCATGCATTGTTGGCTACTGGGTCAGCAAGGTGGTCGTAGAGGTTCTCAATTGGGCCCTTTCCGGTGACAATGGCCTGGACAAAGAATCCAAACATAGAAAACATTGCCAATCGTCCGTTCTTAAGCTCCTTAACCTTCAATTCAGCAAATGCTTCAGGATCATCAGCCAATCCAAGTGGGTCAAAAGAACCTCCCGGGTAAATTTTGTCAAGTCCTTCACCAAGTGGACCTCCACCAACTCTGTATCCTTCCACAAATCCCATGAGTACAACTTGGCTGGCCCAGATAGCCAGGATGCTCTGGGCATGGACAAGGTTTGGGTTGCCAAGATAGTCAAGGCCACCTTCGGAGAAGATTTGGGCTCCGGCCTTGAACCAAACTGCCTCGCCGAATTTGACACCATTCCTTGCAAGAATTTCAGGGAAGACACAGCCTAGTGCACCAAGCATGGCCCATCTGCTGTGGATCACTTCGAGCTCACGGTTCTTGGCAAATGTCTCTGGGTCAGCTGAAAGTCCAGCAGTGTCCCACCCATAGTCTCCAGGGAATTCACCGGTCAGGTATGATGGAGTTTGCTCGGAGAATGGGCCCAAGTACTTTGGGCGGTCAGGTCCGTACCTGTCAAACCAATTACAGATACAATTTGTCACTACAAAGTATGCATTTAGGCATATATGGAGGAAAGCAAGTTTCCTTTGTATACAATGAGCAAATTAGCTTTATCAAATTGAAATAGTCTTGTTTCAAATTCAACTTACATTGAAGTGGAAAGCTATTGAATGAAATCTTGGGTTTTGAAGTTGTGTTTTTCATGAGAATAACCGGTTACCATTATATCAATTAGTTTTGGTTATATCATAGTTAAGTTAATTATATGCAAGAATTTATTATGAATTGAGTTAGTAATATAGTAGCAGTAGCTGGTATTTACCATATGCTATCTGGAGCACTTCTGACGGTACGCCTCATGGTGATGCGGCCACCTCCCAAGCTGCCAATCTTCCTGACCAGCTCATTCTGCGGCTTCAAAGCAGTCTGGCCGGCGAATGCAGACCGTTGGATTGCTGAGGTTGCCATGCTTATTGATGAAAGCTGCTTTGTTTAAGTGGTGCTGGTGAACAAGGAGGAGCTTATTGCTAGTTGGTGAGGATGAAGAGGTGTTATATATGGAATTGTAAAGATTTGTGGATTAGGAAATCTACACATCAGCAGCGTCTCATTGGTTCATGGCTTGTATTTGGATATCCATTCTGATTCTCAGATTGTACTAGAGATAGAAGCTGCCGTTCATGGCTTGAGTTTGTGGTTGTGATGTTTAGGTGAATGTATGCCACAAAAATTAACCCAGGCAGGATACGTAGTACGTTTACTGGAAATTCAATGTAAAAATAAAATTAAATTGTATATGTAGTACAAAATGTGCAGCATTTTCAAGTTTAATAATATTTAAAAACCAACTTACAATGCAACAGAAAACAGTGTGTTATACAAATGCAATATTTTTCTACAGTACACTTGCACCAAAATCACAACTTAACCGAAACTGGAATCCGTTTTAAATAAACTGAAAGACCCATAACAAAACAACATAATCGCGGTCCGCATAAACTTGGCACCTACTTGGAAGCCTAGAAAAGAAGTGTTTCTTGATGAAACTGGACAAGCAAATTTAATGCCACTGTGAGGGAATTGTTTACTTTCAGTTAAGTCTGTGTATTACTAAATCATTCGATTAATAAGGAGAAGGGGAGGGGAAGGGGAGGGGGAGGGGGAGGGGAAGGGGAAGGGGAAGGGGAAGGGGAGGGGGAGGGGGAGGGGGAATATTTAAGTTGCGTAAAGCAATGTTTCACTGGGTAAACATGACGAGAGAAGTGGAGCATATGTAATATGATATAAATTTGCCTGTCCTTTTTTTCTTGTATGCTAAACTGCTGGGCGGATTCTTTAGCAACTGAAGCTTTGACATCATTCTATTACATTATTTTTTCACAAATACTTGGACAAGCAACAGAAATACAAGTTCAGCAAAAAACAGATACATATAAGAGGGCGTACATGAAAGACAGTTCTCCAAGGAGGAACTAACAAAGAACCTCCTCGACATATTTTAGATACATAGGAAAAAGAAAAGAATAAAAGGGTGGTGTTGCCTACTTTGTTTCACCTCTAAAAGGAAAAGGAAAAGGAAAAATAAAATAAAAATTAACTACAAAAGTAAGTACATATAGGCAGATCTCATATCAAGGTTCCAGCTTCAAGGAAACTACTCTCGACTGCCTGTTGCGCTTTGCTGCCTTGACGAAGACTATGGAGAGGCAAGATGGAGCCCACCAAGGACGGCGAACTTTTTGCTCCCCCTTCAAGCAAGCCACTAACCAAGTATTCGCAGTCAGTACATACTATACTTCAAATAAAATAAAAGGATGATCTAGTTTAATAGGTAAGTGGACATCAAGATGATGGGGATACTTGATTATTACTATAGTACTACGTTACTGATTTCCCAATTAGAGAATACTTATATTAGATGAAATCTGAAATTTACATGACAATGTCAACTTGCCAAGCTGCCACTGGGAAATTAGTCACACCGAGTAAAACCGGCAAATTTCAATGTCAGTTTGAGGGAGAAACATTTGGTTGTAACAACGAACCGACCGAAGATTATTTTATATTATTATATAATTATTGTTGTTTATTACACATACAATTTTTTGGGCAAGTATATTTCTCCGACATGCACCCCTACTGGGTGGGAATTGTTTACTTTCAATTAAATTTATTGTATAACTAAATCATTCAGTGAATGAGAAGAAATCAGTGGATAAACATGATTATGGAGGTGCAGCATTTGAATAATTCAACATGCAAAAAACTAGAAAAGTAAACCTGCAAAATTTCTGGGGAGGGTTGTCAATTTACTTTTGAGGATTTGGAAGTGAGAAGAATGAAGAATTCCATGAAAGTGTGCTTTCTTTTCAGTTTTAAGGGGATGTCAGAATGAGTTTAATCCTAGACTTATTAGACAGAGCTACTTATCTTTCAATTTGTTGAGGGAAATTTTAGGATAGCAAATGAATCAAATGTTAATAATATCTTCGTTCAAGCTCATAGACTTTTGAAATTTCTACAAATTAGATATGGACTACATTTGAAGCATATAAATTATATCAGAAAAGTAATCTATATTCTTAATTAAACATAGTTCTCCTGGTAAGACATCAAGAAGATAGTTCTATCAGTTTTATACATCTATAAATAACCAAAAAAAATTAACATGTGGCCGACTTATCACATAATAAACCCAGGCCCGGGTGTCTGGAGAGGATAGGGATATGCACACACACAAAGAGGGAGGAGGGAGGAGGGAGGAGGGACACCTTTAATTCGCCTGAGTTCCTTGCACAGCGTTATGAAGTCCCCCCATTTCATGTGGCACCGTCTTATAAACCTAAGTATTTGCTCGGTTGTAAACATGGACATACCTTCCAAATATTCTCCGTTAACACCATTTTCCTTGAAAATTTGACGATAGCTACCAAGATTTATCTCTTCCAACCACAAGCCTACATCCTGGCAAAACAAAAGAAGCAGATGCATGAAGGAGAAAGTCATTAGACTACATGCTTGGGTTAATATTTCCTCATTTAAAAGGACAACTATACAACCTAGTCTTCATAATGATATTAATTAGATAATTAGCAAAGTTCGAGGCCAATTTAATTTACTTTTTCCTAAGTCAGGTTTGAAAAGTTGCCCTCCTTGATCTCTCGCCTTAAGATTCTAAACCACCATGCCAGGAACAAATGATAAAGGTATTTTTGCATAGCTTGTTAAAGCACCATCAAAAGTAAACATTATTTTCACAGTAACTAATAGGACCAAACAAACTATTGAAAAAAGTAATATTTTCATTTATTCCTGACACGATGATTGAAAATCTTCAGGTGAACATTTCACATGCTCATAACTCACCATTTAAAGATTAAGTAATGGCTTCTATTTGGGTGCAGTTCAAATGCTCATGAACTCTAACGATCAACAGGTGCCACTAATAAACACAGAAAAAGAAGTGGGTTTGCTCACAAAAGCAAAAGCAAAAACAATTATTCACCGTATGCATCTTTTACTATTTGTTTTGAAATGAGAGCCCTCCCCTCACTTAACATTGGTACAAAATGTTTCTACAAACTGATATGGCATGTTAATTGTATAGTCATGGCTTGTGTCAACATGTGAAACTACTGGCATACTTTTATTTAGTAAAAGGTGGTTAAAACCGAAAAGAGCAGGTGAGCTTACACCATCTATCTGACTGCCCCCTCCCCTTATCATTTTTTATCTCTCATTTTCTTCATATTAGGCTCCATTACATTTCTCTCCAATTTCTATCAATTCTATATAACTATTTAAACTTTTGTATGTTATAAATGAAACCAACATCGAACACATGGTTTATCTTATTGAGTTGCATCATTGCACCAAAATTGAGAGCAATCCCACAATTTTACCCTTTGATGAATATGTGCATTTTTTTGTAAAAATTTGAATGGTTGAGAATTGTTATGAATTTCAAACCATAAAAATAATTTTAATAATTCTAATCTCTCTGCAAAGTTGATCACAGTATTGTGATCTATCTATGAATAACGAAGATGATAGGATCAATATTATATAAACTGAGAAAAATTGGTGAGAAGTGTAAAGGAGATGAGCCAAATCCAATTTCTTCCCCTTGAACCCATGTCCTTCCGCCATCTCCGTCTCTGTCTCTTTCTGTCCCAAATCTTTCAAATATATTCCACAAAATGATCTCTTCAGAATTTTTTATTTCACAAATTTCGTTACTAGGTTAATTCTTCCCACAGGGATGGGAAATGGAAATGACTAGCTTCAGCCAATAGTCCAGTCCCAAAAAACTAAATGCTATATAGCTTGCAAGTTCAAAGAGGAGGCGATAGAGAATAAAGCAGAAGAGGGGATATATGTTTTGGAAAAATCAAATTTCTTTATAAGTCCTCGTTTTAGAAATGTATCTCTAACTGATTACTCTCGCCAGAGGAGGGCTGATCTAAACACACATCTCTATCTATTCCCTCACTCACTAACAATTAAATGAGTAATAGGGGCTAGCAAAGACCAATACTTTCTGATATAATATTCCACTTCAGAAAAGAGTGTTAGGCTCAAATTTCCAAAACCAACAAAACTCTTCTTGGATGAGAGAGCATGAAAGAATTTAAATAAATGGAGAGGGGTTGACTTATTCTTCTTTCCATATCATATACACTAAGTTACCCGAGTTAAAATTGCCCAATTTAGTTTTTGCACAATAGTAAGGAGTACAATAAAAGAGATTCTTTTAGGTGCCACTTACTTGTCCAATGGCTAGCTTACTATTTCAAAAGATTGTTCACAGTTAACGTGCTGAAAACAAGCCATGAGGATAGAACCAAATGTAAAGACATAATTTAAATTTAAATTGAGCAAAGTAGCAAACAATGATCACATTATTCAGATGGGATAAGTATACTTGACAGCTAAACTATACTGCTAAAATTAGAGCATCCATTAGTCATAAGAAATAGAAAATCCAATTCCCAAGCCTGAAGTCACCAAGTATTTGATCCCCAATTTGCTAGTTGAACACTAAGAGAAAATAGAAATTAAACAACCTTGTACAAATTCATCAACTCTAATCAACAAAATTGTACCATTTCAGATAAATACAACCATATGGCCCTGGGTATTAGATGATAAGCAGGGGCGGATCTACATATTGGCAAGAGGGGCCAAATGCCCACCCTACACCTTCTCATTAACCAAAAGGTGCAAAAGCAATCCAACAATAACAGAGGCAAAACCCAAATATGCATCATCAAAATTGATTTTTTTTTCTTCCTTTTACTTTTTTTTTCCTTTTTTAAAAAACGTCAAATTTAGACCAGTGGGAAAAGATCTAGTCGCCAAAAAAAAAAAGATGGATCGAGATAGAGTAAGCACCTCGACGGTCCAAATGAAGAAATCTAGCGGCTCAGGTGATCGCTCTTTGTTCATCTCCCGAATCAGCACTTAAAAAGCACCTGATATGAATGACTACAGTGAGCCAAAATTATGAGTAAACGATACAAATGGCACTGGAAACAGGAAAAGAACATCAAAACAAGACAAAGTAAGAGCAATTATCCGTCGAAAAAACATCCATCAATGAAAAGGAATTTGAGAATTGAAAATGGAAGCTAAATTACCGTGTACGAAGTTGTAACTAGGGTTTGATTTGATTTCCTACATTTGTCGGAATTAGGCGTTTAGGAGAGAGAAAAGGGGAGGGGAGAGTGGGTACTTCGTACTGAGGGAGGCTTCTTTCTCATAGTAAGTAATAATAATAATAATAATAATAATAATAATAATAATGGTGAGGTGGGGTCCTTTTGATTTTGCTTTTATAATTTCGTTTAGCTCCTGAATTATTTGTAAGAAGTTATTACTTCTTCAGTTCCTTAATATAATATAGGTGGTTTTAAATATTAAGAAAATAATTATATTATATTATTAATTATAATATTAATGGTTAATATTGCTCTTGTATTGAAAGAAAAAATTATTATTTATTAAACATAAAATAGTGAGAAAATCAAAGTTGCATTTAATATTTGGGATAAACTTGGAAACTAAACAATTAATGCTTAATTAAAATTCTCAAACGATTTATATTAAGAAACAAAAATATTTCTCTAAAACAACTTATATTAAGGAACGGAGAAAGTACTATACTTAATTAACAAGTCTCGGACAAGCCCACGCGCTAACGGGTTGGGGGGCGGTCCGGTGTCCTTAATGACCGGTACCGTCCGGTACCTTTGTTAATTTTTTTTTTTTGTTTTTTTTTTCTACAATTATGACAGTGTTTTTTCAATAAAAAACGTACTTCCTTTTACAGTTTTTTGTTCAAACTTGTTCTATTATTTTTTATTTTTTTTTCTCATAATTGTAAAAAAAAAAACTTGGAAAATCATAAAATAGTTAAGAAAATAATATAGGTGGTTTTAAATATTAAGAAAATAATTATATTATATTATTAATTATAATATTAATGGTTAATATTGCTCTTGTATTGAAAGAAAAAATTATTATTTATTAAACATAAAATAGTGAGAAAATCAAAGTTGCATTTAATATTTGGGATAAACTTGGAAACTAAACAATTAATGCTTAATTAAAATTCTCAAACGATTTATATTAAGAAACAAAAATATTTCTCTAAAACAACTTATATTAAGGAACGGAGAAAGTACTATACTTAATTAACAAGTCTCGGACAAGCCCACGCGCTAACGGGTTGGGGGGCGGTCCGGTGTCCTTAATGACCGGTACCGTCCGGTACCTTTGTTAATTTTTTTTTTTTTGTTTTTTTTTTCTACAATTATGACAGTGTTTTTTCAATAAAAAACGTACTTCCTTTTACAGTTTTTTGTTCAAACTTGTTCTATTATTTTTTATTTTTTTTCTCATAATTGTAAAAAAAAAACAAAAAAAAAAAAAAAAAGGGAGCACCGGACGGTACCGGTCATTAAGACCACCGGAGGCCCCCCCCCCCCCCCCCCCCCCCCCCCCCAAATTACGCGCTAACGTGTTCAGTTTTAGTTAGTGCAAGGGTAATATTATCCGCATAGAAGTTAATTGGGGACTGATAAATAATTTTATTTGACTCTTCTAAATTCTTACACTATGTTTTTGAATTTTGAAAGAGAAAAAAATTAATTAGGATAGAATAAAAAATAATAAAGAAATTTAATGTTGTTACTTTTTTTATAAAAAAATATAAGTTTTACATTTAAATTATTATTTTATTCTTATATTAGTTTTGTTGTGTTTGTGTATAATAGGAAGTATAAAAGATTTGTTTATATTATTTAATTTTTTTTATTCAAATTCATTTATTTTTTAACAAAAACTTTTGGTCAATTTTTCATCTATTTCTTTTATTTTCTTTTTTAATTCATTAAAAAAATTCAGTAATAAAGAATTGCACCGAAAACCAAAGATTTTCATCATTTTCTTTCTTTTTTGTCTATTTAAAAACTCATAAAACACAATGTTATAGAATTTAAATATTTTAAATATAATAAAATATTAGGGAAGAAATTATGTTTAAACTTTGCATATCCATTCTTTCCACATTTATAAAGAACATTTAGTATTATCGTATAAATATGAAACCATACATATAAGCATATAATATTAATAATAATTAGTTTTATAGTTTACATATATATATATAATATAATATTTTGTTTTACCATATTACATGCCAAGCAAAAATAATAATATAAATTAAGACATACCATCTTAAGATATAGCATCTTAAGATATAGTAAACATAAAGGATCATTTATTATTACTAAAAATTATTTTCTAAATGTCTAAATAAAACATTAATGTGACGCCCCCAAAATAAGTATACATCATTCATCTTGGGTCGTCAAATACATGGTACTGAATACAAATACAAACTTAATTATACAACATGAGAGAGTTTTTACACGAATATTGTCTTCTAGACAATATCCAAACTTAAATAGAGTCCTCATTATATTTATTGTCACACTATTTTATATAATAGTGAGGACTACTATAACACCATCTCGAACCATCACTCAGTTCCCTGACTAGTCCCAGCTACGTTCTCATTTCCTGAAGAGAACAATGAAAACAAAAGGGTGAGCTCAACTAGCCCAGTAAAAAATATTATGAATAAGATAATGCATAATAAATTATCATTAGTCTTCAACAGTGTTAAACTGATAAAATACAATAAACATCAAGTTTAACTGCAGCGGAACAAGCAATCCATTAGAAAAGTCAAGTAGAGCATGATATCTACTATCTTCTATGATTTAAAAAGTTTTTCGTCAATTTTATCACTGAGACTCAACTTAATAAATAAACCACATCATCGAATCATCCTTGCACTACGGGCCAAGGATATTCATGTAATCATCAATGTTCATGATTATACCGAATAATCCCTGGTCATAATCATACCAACAACTGCTCATCAATGCACTACAGGCCAATGAGGACTTTTACCACATCATTTGTAACATTACGGGTCACGATTATACCGAATGATTCATGATCATAATTGTGAGATTATGAATTTTATGAAATAAAAGTATTCAATTTTTCTATTTTGGTAAATAGTTAAATTGATAAAAGTTTAAAGTTAAGGATCATATTTGAAATTTTTTCAAAATAAGCAAGTTGTCATAAAATAACCGGTAGTAAAAGTACAGTAATACGCGTGGTTGCATAGTAGCACACGGTATTGATTATTGATGCTTATGTGAGAAGTCACTCAGTTATACTCAATTATTGCTACAATAATTGTTGCATCATATCTCTCATATTATTAATTCAATTATTGTCACAGTATCATCTGCATAATATTTTATATATTATTAAATCAATAATTGAGACGACAAAGTTATTCATATTATTATTTGCAATATTAACAGTGTCTAGAAAATCTGTCAAGGAGAGGTTTGGTCACCTAATTGCGCGCCAATAAAAAAAATTCTTATCGAAAAGCCCCCATTTTCCTGAGAACGACCTGATTGTTAAATATTATGAGTTATAATATTAATAATGAATGTTATTAAAAATTGAATTGAAGTTCGGAGTTGAATTTGGAGACGCGGACGTGATATTTGAGTCTGAAACGATAAAATTAGTAGAAATAGACTATAAACACAAAATTTGTCGAGGTTGACTTTTTGGTTGAAAAGGTCAACAGTTGACTTTTTTGGAAAAAGTCAAACTTTGAAATTTCAAAAATAAAATTTTTGAGAAAAATATTTCTATTGTGTTGGGATTGTTAGTGTTAGTGGAAATCGACATTTATTTCGATAATAATTGATGTATGGAGGTTATATTGATCAATGGGGTAATTAATCGAATAAATGAGCAATTAATTGTTATTAATTCACATGATTATAATTATTTATTCACGTGTGTGTACTATTGATTCACAATCTTATACTATTACGGGAGGTGGTGCAAGATTGATAATACTTGCATGACTAAGTTAAAAATAGAGGTATAGATGGAGGTACTATACTGTAAGTCGTATTTTCACATGATTATAACTATTGATTCACATGATTGAACTATTGATTCACATTATTTACTATTAGGGGAGGTGGTGCAAGTTTGATAATACTTACAAGACTAAATTAAAAATAAAGAAAAAGAGTAAGGTATTATACTGTAATATTTCGAGCCCAAAACGTGCAATTATTGAAACTATATTTTTCTATAAATAGAATCTCATTCTTCCTTTATTTCTCACAAATTCACTAAAGCTATAGAGCAATTATTATAGAGAGAAATTATAGAGAAAAAGAAGAAGAGAAGTCTGATACCTCACTATTCCAGTATCCAGTTTTTTCTAAGGTAAGAGATATTGTTATTATAGTAAGGGGTATTATTCTTTCGTATTCATGAAGAGAGTTATTTTCTTTCAATACTCGTAAGGGCTATTATTCCATTCTTTATTATTATATTAGAATAACCTGTCTATGCGAAGTACCGCATACATAGTAAAATTCTTCTGTTATTTCATTCTTTATTATTCTGTTGGAATAACCTGTCTGTGCGGTCTATCGCATGCCTGGTGAATTTTGTTGTTATTTCATTTTTTATTATTCTGTTGGAATATCCCGTCTGTCCGGATTACGCATGACCTGATTCCATTTTTTATTATTATGTTGGGAATAACCTGTTTATGCGGTCTATCGCATTCATGGTGAATTCTTCTATTATTCCATTCTTTATTATTCTGTTGGAATAATCTGTCTATGTGAATTACCGCATGCATGGTGAATGATCATTTGTATTCATTCCTTATTAAATTATAGAAATGATATGTCTACGTGGATTACCGCATGGCGGGTGAAAATCCATTTGCAGTTTCGTAGTTTTTCTGACCCTCAAAAATTCTGGAAAAAAATTGAAATGATAATTTGATGAGTTTTCTATATTGTGTCCAAAGATGGCGATTTTTGGATGTATAGATTAAGAGTTATGGATTTTATGAGAAAAAGACTATTTTAAAAGTAAACCCTTATAACTCCTTGTGATTAACTCCAAAATTGGTAAAATTTTTATTGGGAGTACATGTATATAACAGGAGTATACTCTGTAAATTTCAAAATTTTTGGACAAAAGTACAATTTATGATAAATATCTAAATATTTGGCAGTTTTGGCCATATAAAAAATAGTAAATGAATTTTAAAAATTCCGAGAAAATATATGTTCAATATGGGACTATATTCTGCTAAATCCCAGAAAAGAAATATTTTTGGGACTGATTTGATATTTTTCATGAAAATGAACTAGTTATAAGTAAATGAATTAAATATGTTATGTGAAGTAACAAAATTGGAAAATAGGATTTTATGGCTTGGGAATCCTATATAGGGTATATGCAGATTTTTTATAAGGGATTTGATCATTGATGAGAAAATCTTATGAGTATGACATTTTTGAATGATTAAATGCATTATTTGGTAAAGTGTAAACAATTGAAATAAATTGTTTATAAATTTAAGAAGTGATTAAAATATTGTTATAATATTAATAATATTATATTATGAGTTTATTAAGTGAGTGATAATATTTGGATAAATTTAAAGTCTTTAATATTTATCTTTGTTTTCGTTTGATTAATGCATATATAATTGTCATCATCCTCATGCTTATATTGTGATGAAAGTCATCTTTGGCTTACGTGCAAAGATGAACTGTTGATTATTGATTTTACAATTGTATATCTTTGGCTTACGTGCAAAGATGAACTGTTAATTATTGGTTTTATAGTTGTATATATTTAGCTTACGTGCAAAGATGGGCCGTTGATTATTGGTTTTAGTTGTATATCTTTGGCTTACGTGCAAAGATGGACTGTTGATTATTGATTTTATAGTTGTATATATTTGGCTTACGTGCAAAGATGGACCGTTGATTATTGGTTGTATAGTTGTATATCTTTGGCTTACGTGCATTGATGGACAGTTGTTGGTATGATTATAACCAAGAATTATTCGGTATAATCATGACCATTGTTGAAAACACGAATATCCTTGGCCCGTAGTGCATGGATAATTCGTGGTCGTAATACTAATGAATATCCTTGGCCGTAGTGCATGGATGATTCGATGATGTGATTTAATTATTAAGCTGAGTCTCAGCGATAACATATTGATAATACACTTTTAATTCGTAGAAGATAGTAGATATCATGCTCTACTTGACTCTTCTATAATACAGTTGCATGTCTTTGGCCTGTAGAGCAAAGATGAATTATTAATGAAGAACTTTGGCCCGTAGTGCAATGATGAATTTATTAGTATGATTATGAACAAGAATTGTAATTTGGTATAACCATGATTTTTTATGTTTCAGGTAAAGATATGTGATACAAATTATCTTCATCCTGGGTGCGAAGAGGAATTTAGAATCACAATTATGATTATGAGTTATTCACATGATTATGGAAAGAAATTGTTGATTGATGTTATAGGGATAAAACATTGTTGGTGGACTTTTAACATGGAGAAGATAATAGACCCTATGGTCTATTTGACTCTTCTAATGGATTGCTCGTTCCGCTGCAACTATGGTTGAAAAGTTTTATCATCTACCATATATTCTAAATCTCTGATTTATTATTGACGAAGGCTATTAATAATTTAATTATCTTTAGTCATGATATTCTTTACTAGGCTATTTGTGCTCACCCTTTTGCTTCACAATTCCTTTCAGGTATTAAGAGTGTAGCTGGGTCGAGCAGAGGTAACAGGGGATTAGAACAGTGGTCTATAGCTGTTGAGGTTTCCCTTAAAACAGTATGGAAATAATTTTATTGAGAATTATAGATAAGTGTGTCGTATTGTATACGTCATTTTTAACCGTTGATTTTAGTGAACCAAATAGGGTGAGGTGAACCCAACTTTGGAAGGGCGTTTTTGCCACTATCATACAAGATGTCTAATGACAGACGACTTCGTGTTATCATATGATTCGTATTATCATAAGACGGGATTGTGCACATCCACTTGCTGAGTATATCTATGAGCACTACCTATATAATCTTGGAGTTTATTTGAAATATAATTTTCACTTGGAGATAACGGAGATAATTATATGTCAAGCGAAGACTCACCATTGGAAAGAAGATGATTGTAATCTTCTTATTTTTCTTTGGGGACTTTTAGGTCAACCAAGGATAATTCTGTGGACATATGATATCTATCATAACCTAGACGCGTGGCCTCCCATGTATGAAAGTTTTCTTGAGCACTTCCCAAAGATTTTAATTTCTAAAACCGTTTTTGACTGTACTTTTATGTAAAGTATCATTGTAAGGTTGTGGTCAAGGCACTATGAGAGTTATATATATTTGTATTAAAACTCACAGTTTAACTATGGTCGTATTCTGCATGACAGTTCAATAGTTGTATAAATAAAGCTTGTATTTGATATTTATAATGTGATATCTAGCGACTCAGAATGGGTCGTGTGGTCCTATTTTGGGAGCGTTACAAATGGTATCAGAGCTTAGGGATATGATCGCTAGCGGAGATAAGAGTCTAGAACTAGGAGGGGAGAGACGAGTTATATACTTCGCTAGTGTGTGACTTACCTAAGCTAAAATTGTTTACTTGATAAATTGACAAATTATGATATGTCAATTAACCTATGTTTTGAAGATATATTCTAGAATGATATCTGAAATATAGTAGATGAGCAATGGAAAAATCACGATACAGAGGAATAACCAGGAAAGTACAATCCGAAAAGAAAGCAAGGTATTCTCATCTCTTCGAACTACCAGGTACGTAAATTTCGAGGGTGAAATTTCATAAGGAGGGGAGATTATGAGATCCTGAATTTTATGAAATAAAAGTATTCAATTTTTCTATTTTGGTAAATAGTTAAATTGCTAAAAGTTTAAAGTTAAGGGTCATATTTGAAATTTTTTTCAAAGTAAGTAAGTTGTCATAAAATAACCGGTAGTAAAAGTACAGTAATACGCGTGGTTGCATAGTAGCACACGGTATTGATTATTGATGCTTATGTGAGAAGTCACTCAGTTATATTCAATTATTGCTACAATAATTGCTGCATCATATCTCTCATATTATTGATTCAATTATTGTCACAGTATCATCTGCATAATATTTTATATATTATTAAATCAATAATTGAGATGACAAAGTTATTCATATTATTATTTGTAATATTGATAATGTCTAGAAGTTCTGTCAAGGAGAGGTTTGGTCACCTAATTACGCGCCAATAAGGAGAAATCCTTATCGGAAAGCCCCCTCTTTTCTGGGAACGACCTGGTTGTTAAATATTGTGAGTTATAATATTAATGATGAATGTTATTAAAAATTAAATTTGAGTTCGGACTTGAATTTGGAGACGCGGACGTGATATTTGAGTCCGGAACGATGAAATTAGTAGAAATTGTGACGCCCCTAAAATAGGTATACATCACCCATCTTGAGTAGCCAAATACATGGTAAAAAATTCAAATACAACTTAATTATACAACAGTTGTGTAAAATACGACAAAACATAATCTAAGAGTTTTAAAAAGAATATTGTCATCTAGACAATATCCACACTCAATGGAGTCCTCATTACATTTATTGTCACACTATTTAACAGAATAGTGAGGACTACTAATACTATCATCTGGACCGTCACTCCATTCCCCGACTAGTCCCGGCTACGTTCTCATTTTCTGAAGAGAACACCAAAAGAAAGGGTGAGCTCAACTAGCCCAGTAAGAAATATTATGACTACGATAATGCAGAATAAATTATCATTAGTCTTCAACAATGTTAAACTGATAAAATACAATATACATCAAGTTTAACTGCAGCGAAATAAGCAATCTATTAGAAGAGTCAAGTAGAGCATGATATCTACTATCTTCTATGATTTAAAATATTTTCATCAATTTTTATCGCCGAGATTCAACTTAATAAATAAACCATATCATCGAATCTTCCCTGCACTATGGACCAAGGATATTCATTAAATCAACAATGGACATGACTATACCGAATAATCCCTTATCATAATCATACAAAAAACTGTCCATCAATGCACTTCAGGCCACTGAGGACTTTCACCACATCATTCGTCACATTACGGTCATGATTATACTGAATAATCCCTGATCATAATCATACCAAGTCCATCTATGCATGTAAGCCAAAGATGACATTCATCACAATATAAGCATGAGGATGATGACAATGATATAAGCATTAATCAAAAGAAAATAAGGATAAATATTAAAGACTTTAAATTTATCCAAATATTATCAATCACTTAATAAACTAATAATCTAATATTATTAATATTATAACAATATTTTAATCACTTCTTAAACTTATAAACAATTTATTTTAATTATTTACCCTTTACCAAATAATACATTTAATCATTCAAAAATGTCATACTCATAAAATTTCATCACCAATGATCAAATCCCTCATCAAACATCTGCATATACCCTATATAGGATTCCCAAGTCATAAAATCTTATTTTTCAATTTTGTTACTTCACATAAAATATTTAATTCATTTACTCATAAATAGTTCATTTTCATAAAAAATACCAAATCAGTCCAAAAAATATTTCTTTTCTTAGATTTAGTAGAATATAGTCACATATTGAGCATATATTTTTTTCAGAATTTTTAAAATTCATTTACTATTTTTCATATGGCCGAAACTGTCGAATATTTAGACATTTATCATAAATTGTATTTTTGTCCAAAAATTCCAAAATTTACAGGGTATACTCTTGTTATATACATGTACTCCCAATTAAAATTTCACCAATTTTAGAGTTAATCACAAAGAGTTATAAGGGTTTACTTTTAAAATAGTCTTTTCCCATAAAATCCATAAATCTTAATTTATACGTCCAAAATCGCCATTTTTGGACACAATCTAGAAAACTCATCAAATTATCATTTCAAATTTTTCCAGAATTTTTGATGGTAAAAAAAAATACGAAATTGCCCCTGGCAGAAACCTCTTTTGAATGAAAATACTATTCATATGAGTACAAAGGATCATTCACCATTCATGCGGTAATCCACAAAAACATGTTATTCAACAGAATAATAAAGAATGGAATAACAGAAGAATTCACCATGCATATGGTAGTCCGCGTAGACAGGTTATTCTAACAGAATAATAAGGAATTGAATAACTGAAGAATTCACCAGGCATGTGATAGACCGTACAGACAGGTTATTCCAACGGAACCAGGTCATGCGTAATTCGCACAGACAAGATATTCTAACAGAATAATAAATAATGGAACCAGGTCACGCGTAATCCGCACAAACAAAATATTCCAACATAATAATAAAGAATGAAATAACAACAGAATTCACTAGGCATGTGATAGACCGCACAGATAATTTATTCCAACAGAATAATAAATAATGGAACCAGGTCATGCGTAATACGAACAGACAGGATATTCCAACAGAATATTAAAGAATGGAATAACAGAAGAATTTCACCATGTATGCGGTACTTCGCATAGACATGTTATTCCAACATAATAATAAGGAATGGAATAACAGAAGAATTTCACCATGTATGCAGTACTTCACATATACAGATTATTTCAACAGAATAATAATGAATGGAATAACAATAGATCTCTTCATGAATACGAAAGAAATAATACCCCTTACCTCAAAAGAAGACTGGATACTAGAATAGTGAGGTAGCAGACTTCTCTTCTTCTTTCTCTCTATAATTTCTCTCTATAATAATTGCTCTATAACTTTAGTGAATTAGTGAGAAATGAAGGAATAATGAGCTTCTATTTATAGAAAAATATAGTTTCGATAATTGCACATTTTGGAGCTCGAACTATTACAGTACAATAGCTCCAACTTTTCTTTCATTTTTAATTTAGTCCTGCAAGTATTATCAAACTTGCACCACCTCCTCTAATAGTAAATAATGTGAATCAATAGTTCAATCATGTAAATCAATATTTATAATCATGTAAAAATACGAATTACAGTATAATACCTCCATCTATACCTCCATTTTTAACTTAGTCATACAAATATTATCAATCTTGCACCAACTCCCCTAATAGTACAAGAATGTTATTCAATAGTACACACATGTGAACAAATAGTTATATAAGCATGTGAATTAGTTGCAATTAATTGCTCATTTATCCGATTAATTACCGAATTTATCAATATAACCCCCAAACATCAATTATCATCAGAATAGATGTTGATTTCCACTAACACTAATAATTCCAATACAATGGAACTATCAAATTCATATTTAATTAACACAAACTTATTCAAAATTTATATTATAACTCACAATATATAACAAACAGGTCGTTCTCAAGAAAGAGGGAGTTTTTCAATAAGGATTTCTCCTTATTGGCGTGCAATTAGATGACCAAACCTCTCCTTGACAGAACTTCTAGATATTGTAAATATTGCAATTTAATAATATGAATAACTTTGTCATCTCAATTATTGATTTAATAATATATAAAATATTATGCAGATGATACTGTGATAATAATCGAATCCATAATATGAGAGATATGATGCAACAATTATTGTAGCAATAATTGAGTATAACTGAGTGACTTCTTACGTAAGTATCAATAATCAATACCGTGTGCTACTATGCAACCACGCGTATTATTGTACTTTTACTACCAGGTAGTTCAACAGTTTTAACGGTAACACTTTCGCCGTTATTTTTATAAAATGATAATTCTGTCATTTTCTAACTACGACAATACTTCTATTGTGGGGTCCACCAATGATTGTGCCGTCGTATAGATATTCCCCGATAAAAAGAATATTCCCCGACCAAAGAAATATTTTATAACAATTTGCATACTTTGTTTATTCATAAAATTTGGGGTCTCACAGAAATAGACTATAAACACAAAATTTGTCGGGGTTAACTTTTTGGTCAAAAAAGTCAATAGTTAATTTTTTTTCGAAAAAAGTCAAACTTCAAAATTTCAAAAATGATTTTTTTGAGAAAATTATTTCCATTTTGTTGGGATTGTTAATGTTAGTGAAAATTGATATTTATTTCGATAATAATTGATGTTTGGAGGTTATATTGACCAATCGGATAATTAATCGAATAAATGAGTAATTAATTGCAATTAGTTCACATTATTATAACTATTTGTTTACATGTGTGTACTATTGATTAATATTCTTGTACTATTACAGGAGGTGGTGCAAGATTGATAATACTTGCATGACTAAGTTAAAAATGGAGGTATAGATGGAGGTACTATACTGTAATTCGTATTTTCACATGATTATAACTATTGATTCATATGATTGAACTATTGATTCACATTATTTACTATTAGGGGAGGTGGTGCAAGTTTGATAATACTTGCAGGATTAAATTAAAAATGAAAAAAAGAGGAAGGTATTATACTGTAATATTTCGAGCCCAAAACGTGTAATTATCGAAACTATATTTTTCTATAAATAGAAGCTCATTCTTCCTTCATTTCTCACAAATTCACTAAAGCTATAGAGCAATTATTATAGAGAGAAATTATAGAGAGAAAGAAGAAGAGAAGTCTGCTACTTCACTATTCCAGTATCCAATCTTCTTCTAAGGTAAGGGATATTATTTTTGTTCAGTATTCATAAGGAATACTATTTTCTTCCATACTCTGTAGTATGTGAGTAATATTATTTTGTCTCGTATTCCTGATTATACCCTCATTTTGTTAAAGTATTGCTTCTATACTCCGTGAAATTAGTAGAATATCCTTGAAATTTACGCTTCATCTAGTATCATTTCACAAGGATATTTTCTGCACATTCTTGTTAAATTTTAAGTTTTTTAATGTCAGAGTATTGTTCATGAGTACTATTTATTTATACAGTACTATTCACGAGTATTATTCATAAAGTACTATTCATAAAATACTATTCACGAAGTACTATTTATGAGTACTATTCACAAAGTACTATTCACATGGAACTATTTCCGAAGTACTATTCACGGGGTATTATTCACCCAGGTACTATTCACCCAAAGTACTATTCATGACAAAAATTGATTTCTTTTCGGTCCAAATCATTTTTTATACAATATCATTCTTGAATTTTACTCCACAAAGCAGTATCATATTGGCAATTGAACATTATTGAATTCTGGATAAATTAAATTATAAATCTTTAAAAATTTATCCTTTGTTTCTTTTAATTGAATTCTTATATCAGTGTCATCATCCTCATACTTATATTGTGATGAAAGTCATCTTTGGCTTACGTGCATAGATGAACTGTTGATTGGTATGATTATGACCAGTTGTCATTCGGTATAATCATGACCCGTAATATTACAAACGATGTGGTAAAAGTCCTCATTGGCCTGTAGTTCATTAATAGACAGTTGTTGGTATGATTATGAACAGGGATTATTCGGTATAATCATGACCATTGATGATTACATGAATATCATTGGCCGTGGTGCATGGATGATTCGATGATGTAGTTTATTTATTAAGTTGAGTCTCAACGATAAAGTTGATGAAAAACTCTTTAAATCATAGAAGATAGTAGATATCATGCTCTACTTGACTCTTCTAATGGATTACTTGTTCCGCTGCAGTTAAACTTGATGTTTATTGTATTTTATCAGCTTAACACTGTTGAATGCTAACGATAATTTATTCTGCATTATCTTAGTCATAATATTTCTTACTTGGCTAGTTGAGCTCACCCTTTTGCTTTCATTGTTCTCTTTAGGAAATGAGAACGTAGTCGGGACTAGTCGGGGAATGGAGTGACGGTCCAGATGTTTGCATTAGTAGTCCTTACTATTCTGTGAAATAGTGTGATAATAAATGAGGACTTATTTTGAGTTTGAATACTGTCTAGAAGATAATATTTGTATTAAAACTCACAGCTCATGTTGTATAATTAAGTTTGTATTTGTATTTAGTACCATGTATTTGGCGACCCAAGATGGGTGATGTATACCTATTTTGGGGGCGTCACAATTGCAATCATATTGATTGAATTTCCTGAGTATTTTCTCAATATAGTGTGATTGTTGTTGCCTATATTTTTAATAGCACTTTATCACGCAAGTATACGCGTTCGATTGTAATATTCAGCAAGCAAGGATATCGTTCCCACGAGGAAATAGACTAATATTTATCAATTACTAACTCTAACGCAATTAATCCTACTTTAAACTAAGAAAATTTTGTTTATGATTGAAATTTAAACTTAACAAAACTAATAATTAAAATCAAAATTTCAGAAGAATAACTGCAGATTTAACAGATTAAGATTACAACTTCCCTTGGTATTTCATTCAAACTAATTTACTTCCCATTTAAAATAAATCAATTAATATGAATTGTTATCCAAGAATGCTTTATAAATATTCACGTACTTCTTCCAAAGACACGTGAACAAATCCTCCTAAATCCAATCTTTAAGATACGGAATTACAAGGAACACCCCAATTAATCAACGCACTATATTCCTATGTGAATCAAGTTAATTAGGGTTTACGAACAAATTCTTTCAATGGATACAAAAGACACATAGGTATATTCCTATCCTACACGCTAATCATATTAACCCTATTCAGATTATATGAACAGATGTTATCATATCCAGATCTCAATCTATACTCCATCTTCCAATTTTATATAGATTATCACAGTAATTGTTGGCCAAACAATTAATCAATAAGCATAAGATATAATAAACAATTCAATAAAAACCAACTTTCATTCAATGGGAAGCTTGCAATTTAAACTACATACCAAGTTCCGTTGCAATCTTAATTAAAATTTAGTTCATGATAATAATGAAGAAAAACATCATCCAAGTTAATAATCCAAACATCCCAGATAGTTACAAAAGATAAAACTAGAGAAGAGAAGAAGAAACTCTGAATTTGCTCTTAAACTCTCTCTTAGATCTTCAGCCTTTGCAATTCTCCTTCGTGCTTTTCTTCCTTGTTCTCTCTGCAAATCTCTTGAAAACTTGATTGATTCCTTGCAAAATTCGTTCCCCTTGCTTTTCTAGAGTCCTCTCCTATTTGTATTGGTCTCAGCCCTCATTCAGACTCCTCTTTGGCTTCAAAAACCCACTTGACAGCATAAAAACGCAACTTTCTACGCACTAGAGCGCCTAGGCGCTCATCATAGTGCAATTTCAAGCGCCTAGGCGCTTGGCCAGGACCACATATTTACAGAAATGCCACTCAGCTTTAATTTTCATGATTTTTGACCTTTTTCTTCTCCGAAATGACCAATTTGTCCCTCAAGCTCCAACCTACAACAAATAAACACAAAACACATAAAAAGATCCTAAAAAACAATTAAATATAACAATAATTAAGTTTAATAATATCGGATTCATAGGTATAAAACCTACTCATCAATTGTGATAACACTAATCCATTCGATGTTTTAAAAATTTTAATTCCTAAAATTACATAGGCAACACCCATGTCTTTCATGTCAAATATATTATTTAACATTTTTTAGTAGTTTTAATGATATCATTGTTACTACCCATAATGAGCATATCATCTACATAAAGATAAATAATAACATACTCATTCTTAGTGTCCTTTACATATACACATTTGTCACACTCATTTATTTTGAAACCATTTGATAACATTGAATTATCAAATTTTTCATGCCATTGTTTAGGTGATTATTTTAATTCATAAAGAGACTTTACAAGCCGACAAACTTTCTTTTCTTTTCCTGGAACAATAAAACCTTCTGGTTGTTCCATGTAGATTTCTTCTTCTAAATATCCATTCAAGAAAGCTATTTTTACATCCATTTGATGTAATTCTAAATTATATACAGCTGCAATGGCTATTAACATCCTAATCGAGGATATTATTATCACAAGAGAATAAGTATCAAAATAATCTAAATCCTCTTTTTGCATGTATCCTTTGATTACAAATCTTGCTTTATATTTGTCTATAGATCCATCTGCTTTCATTTTCTTCTTGAATATCCACTTATATCCAAGAGGTTTAGAGTCTGGTGGGAGATCTACTAATTCCCACGTATGATTATGCAAAATGAATTCTACTTCACTATTTATAGCCTCTTTCCAATATGGAGCTTTAGGACTCGATATTGCTTTTTTATAGGTTTGAGGCTCATTTTCTAACAAATAAGTTAGAAAATACAGACCAAAAGATTTTGATGTTCTAGCACGTTTACTGTGTCTAGGTTCATCAATATCTTCTAAACAATGATTATTGTCATTAACAGCATCACAAGTTCATGTATTTGAACTTGTTTCTTGTTTGTTAGAACTTGGCTCTTGTTCCTTTTTATTAGAAAATACCGTTTCAAAGAATTCAACATCTTTTGACTCAATAATCATATTTTCATGTATTTCCTCTATTTTTGATTTATTAACCAAAAATCTATATGCACTGCTATTATTAACGTAACCAATGAATATACAATATATTGTTTTCGGTCCTATTTTTACCTTTTTGGGTGGAGGAACCATTACTTTTGCTAAACACCCCCACATTTTAAGTGTTTATAAGACGTCTTACGTCCTTTCCATAATTCATAGGGTGTAACTTTAAACTTCTTTTGAGGTATTCGGTTGAGAATATAATTTTCTGAAAGAATTGCTTCCCCCACAAATTCTGAGGTAGCCCCGAACTTAATAATAATGCATTCATCATTTCTTTTAAAGCTCTATTCTTTCTTTCTGCAACACCATTTTATTGTGGTGAATAAGGTGCAGTTATTTGGTGTATTATACCATGTTGTAAACAAATTTCAACAAATGGAAATTCATATTCCCCACCTCTATCACTTTTAACTATCTTGATCTCTTTATCAAGTTGATTCTTTACCTCATTTTTGTAATGTTTAAACATTTCCAAAGCCTCATCGTTACTTCTCAATAAGTAAACATAACATTATCTTGTACAATCATCTATAAAAGTGATAAAGTATTTCTTACCTCCTTTTTTCTGTATATACTTTAAATCACAAATAACAGTATGTATTAAATTAAGAGGTTCTGTACTTCTTTCAATTGATTTAAAAGAAGATTTTTTAAGTTTTGCCTCAACGCAAATTTCACATTTATGATTAGAGTTAATCTCATATTTTGGCAAACATTCCATATTAATTGATCTACGTATAGTATTATAATTAACATGTCCCAATCTACCATGCCATAAATTAGATGACTCAATCATAGAAGCAGAAGAAGCAATTTTATTAATATTGGAAGGTACAACAGTCATTACATTCATTTTGAAGAGCCCATTGCTCATATAACCCTTCCCCACATACATCCCATTTTTAGTTAATACAAATTTGTCTAATACAAAGACTAATTTAAATCCCTTTTGACTAAGAAGGGATCCTGACACTAATTTTTTCTTAATATCAGGTACGTGGAGCACGTTGTTGAGGGTGAGTTCTATAGGGATTTTGGCACATCTAAGCAAAGCACACGAAATATAAATTGAACAAAAATAAAATAATTTCTGAAACCCAAAACAAGATCCATGCGAAACAGACATTAATTCAGCGTTTAAGAGATTATACCGATTATGAAAATCTTTGAATCTCCAACGCAATCCGAAGGAACTACATCTCTACGGTATCCACATGAACGTTTTGCACGTCGTCACATGAACTGCAGTCAAGGGAGTTGCGGTACTAGCCATCAAAGGAACATGATTTTCAAAACTGTTTCTCTCTAGTCTCTCTCTAAGAGAGGCTAGGGTTTTTGGTTAATGATAATCCCCAAAATGGCTTCTACATATCATATATATAGCGTTTAAAAGGAATTAATCAAAAACCTAACTTAATAAAATCCGAATTTATATATATATATATATATATATATATATATATCTTAATTAAGTCTTACTTAATTAATATACATATATATAAATTATCCTATTAATTTAAATACTATCAATCATATTGACATATTTAAATCTTTACTATTTAAATTAATTCCCTTTTAATTACGTTCTATGTGTGTGACCCTATAGGTTATTATTACGTTGACAATAATTTTAAAATCATATATAAAATTGTAAATAGTGAGCGGCATCTAGTAATGCATCACTGCTACCCGAGTAATAATAAGATTGATGCTTCGATGCAACCTTTTCGTGACCAATGTTTTAATGTAATTTAATCCTTTTAACCTTAATATCCTAGATTAAACTCGAGTCATGGAATGTGTTATACTCTTCATAATTTAAACTGAGTTTTTCTTGATCAATGAGTAGACTATATGAAACAAATCACTATTTGAGCATAGTCATGCATTTCATAGTCCTACTCAATCAAGAGGCCTATGGATATCACCCCTAATATATAGGAGGGTTAAATTCCATCTAGATCACTCATATTCCTCACACGATTCATGATGTACCCAATAATCACCTTTATAGTCCACCCTATTAAAGGTGACATTTGATGATATCAAAGTACATAAATTCTCGTGTAGTAATATAGTGATTTCAGGTCGGAGGATCATTACATCATTGTCACTATGAGAATCACTAATGACACTTTGCATAATGTTCCACGTAGAATTCTCATGGTGGGTCTGTCCAGTACATCGTTCTCTAACATGTATCTATGCATTGACTCAATATCTCATATATTTATAACCAATGAGATTTGGTCATCAGTCAATCCACATACTAGTCTCAATGCATCATTGTTGTCCCATCAACAATGATACTTGACTAGGGACATTTAAGAGCAATGATACCAATTGTTATTATATAATCTCATGTTCAAGTCACATACTTGAAACTATATAATTTGTATCACTATTCTAAGGAATTTTATTATGTTAACATTTATATAACGTAGTAAATAAAATCATAATAAAATCATTCATTTATTCAATAAAATATAATATCAAAATGTAAAGCAATTATATCAAATAGATGGTCTCTAGGGCATAAACTCTAACAAGTTCCTTTCCAGAAGTCATCTTCAGAATCACCTTTGTAAGACCCCGAATTTTATGAAATGAAAGTATTCAATTTTCTTATAATTATTATTTTATTTAGTAAATGGTTAAATTGATAAAGGTTAAAGTTAAGGGTGACATTTGAAAATTTTGCAAAGTAAGCAAGTTGATATAAAATATTCGTTGTGCCGGGGAATATTCGATTAGTCGGGAAATATTCATTTTAACAGGGAATATTCGTATGACGGCAAAATCATTAGTGGACCCCACAACGGAAGTACTGTCTTAGTTAGAAAATAACGGCAAAAGTTTTACCGTTAAACTATTGAACTACCCGGTAGTAAAAGTACATTAATACGTGTGGTTGCATAGTAGCACACGATATTGATTATTGATGCTTACGTGAGAAGTCACTCAGTTATACTCATTTATTGTTACAGTAATTACTGCATAATATCTCTCATATTATTGATACAATTATTGTCACTGTATCATCTGCATAATATTTATTATTATTAAATCAATAATTGAGACGAAAAAGTTATTCATATTATTATTTGTAATATTGACGATGTCTAAAAAGTTCTGTTGAGGAGAGGTTTAATCACCTAATTGCGCATCAATAGGGAGAAATTCTTATCGAAAAGTCCCCTCTTTCCTGGGAATGATCTGGTTGTTAAATATTATGAGTTATAATATTAATGATGAATAAGTTCATCTTAATTAAAGATGAAATTGATATTTCCATTGTGTTGGAATTATTAGTGTTAGTAGAAATCGACATCTATTCCGATAATAATTGATATTTAGAGGTTATATTGACCAATCGGGTAATTAATCAGATAAATAAAAAATTAATTGCTATTAATTCATATGCTTATAACTATTTGTTCACATGTGTGTACTATTGATTCACATGCATATACTATTAGGGGAGGTGGTGCAAGATTGATAATACTTGCATGACTAAATTAAAAATGGAGTTATAGATAAAGGTACTATACTGTAATTATTTTTTCACATGTATAAAACTATTGATTCACAAGATTGTACTATTAATTCACATGATGTACTATTAGGGGAGGTGGTGCAAGTTTGATAATACTTGCAGGACTAAATAAAAAATGAAGAAAAAGATGAATGTATTATACTGTAATATTTCGAGCTCCAAAAGGTGGAATTATCGAAACTATGTTTTTCTATAAATAGAAGCTCATTCTTCTTTCATTCTCACCAATTCACTAAGACTCACAAGAGCAATTATAGACAGAGAAGCTATAGAGAGAAAAAAGAAGAGTAGTCTTCTACTTCACTATTCCAGTATCTAGTCTTCTTCCAAGGTAAGGGGTATTATTTCTTTTGTATTCGTATGGGATATCATTTTTTTCAGTATTCATAAGGAATAATATTTTCTTCCATACTCTGTAGTGTGTGAGTAATATTATTTCGTCTCATATTCCTGATTATACCCTCATTCTGTTAAAGTATTGCTTCTATACTCCGTGAAATTAGTAAAATATTCTTGGTATTTGCGCTTCATCCAGTATCTTTTCATGAAAATATTATTCTGAGCTTTCTTGATAATTATTGATCTTTTCATGCCAGAAAATGAGTTACTATTTATGGGTTACTATTCACCCAGTTACTATTCACTCAAATATTATTCACTCGGGTATTCAGGATACTTTTCATGCTGGAGTACTATTCATGAGTTACTATTCATAGGATACTATTCACCCAGTTACTATTCACTCAGATATTTGGGGCACTTTTCATGTCGTGGTACTATTCCCGAAGTACTATTCACAGGATAGTATTCACGGGATACTATTCACCTGAAAAATATATTTCATTTCTGTCCAAATTATTTTTGATACATAAATATTATTCTTGAATTTTACTCCACAAAGCAGTATCATGTTGACAATTTAAAGTCTTTAATATTTATCCTTGATTTCGTTTGATTAATGCTTAAATCATTATCATCATCCTCATGCTTATATTGTGATGAAAGTCATCTTTGTCTTACGTGCATAGATGAACTGTTGAATGGTATGACCATGATCAGGTATCATTCGGTATAATCATGACCTATAATGTTACAAATAATGTGGTAAAAGTCCTCATTGACCTGTAGTGCATTGATGGACAGTTTTGGTATGATTATGGCAAGGAATTATTCGGTATAATCATGACCATTGATGATTACATGAATTTTCTTGGCCCGTAGTGCAGGGATGATTCGATGATGTGATTTATTTATTAAGCTGAGTCTCAGCGATAAAGTGGATGAAAAACTTTTTAAATCATATAAGATAGTAGATATCATGCTCTACTTGACTCTTCTAATGGATTGCTTGTTCTACTGCAGTTAAACTTGATGTTTATTGTATTTTATCAGTTTAACACTGTTGAAGGCTAATGATAATTTATTTTGCATTATCTTAGTCAGAATATTTCTTACTGGGCTAGTTGAGCTCACCCTTTTGCTTTCATTGTTCTCTTCAGGAAATGAGAACGTAGCTGGGACTAGCCAGGGAATGGAGTAATGGTCTGAGATGGTGGCTATAGTAATCCTCACTATTTTATAAAATAGTGTGATAATAAATATAATGAGGACTCCATTTGAGTTTGAATATTGTATAGAAGACAATATTCGTGTAAAAACTCTCAGCTACGCTTTTGTTGTATTGTATAAAAGAAGTTTGTATTTGATTTATGTACCAAGTATTTGGCAACTCAGAATGGGTGATGTATACCTATTTTGGGGGCGTCACAGTTGGTATCAAAGCTTAGGGATATGATCCCTGACTGAGATGTGAGACTAGAACTAGGAGGGGAGAGACGGGTAATTTCTTCGCTAGTATGACATACCTAAGCTTATTTGTTATTTAATTGGTCGATCAAAATATAGGGATAATATGTAGCATGTCAATTAACCCTTTTTTATGGCAGTGTTTGAAAATGTCATCTAAAAATGTCGAGATAAGCAATGAAGCACATGAGACCGTTGAGTCACCACCGATCAATACCCAGGATAATGTGGATCAGGAAGGCAATAATCCTTATGAAAAAAACAACACCAATCAGATGATGAACGATGGGATGTTCAGGGGCTTTATGCAATTCATGCAACATCGGGCAAGAGAGATTCGGGTTCAAAATGCATATGGAAACACTGACAACTCTCGGATGGACACCGATAAGAAGTTCAAGGAGCTGGGACCATCAGAGTTTTTGGGAGAGCCAAAACCACTTAAGGCGAAGACGTGGATAAATCAGATCACCAAGATATTTTATGTCTTGGGATGCTCCGAGGAGCAAAAGGTTCCCTTTGCCACCTTCATGTTGCAAGGAGAGGCAGATTACTGGTGGATATCAGTAAAACGTACTCAGCCTGCCGCATTGAAGATGTCTTAGGAGAAGTTACAAGAACTGTTCAACGACAAGTACTTTCCCAAAAGTATTCGTCACATGAAGGAGGTAGAGTTCATCAAGCTGGAGCAAAATAATATGACCGTGTCGTAGTACGAAGCTAAGTTTGCCGAGTTATTTTGGTTTGCATCCCACTTGGTTGCTAATGAGGAGAGAATAACGCGGATGTTTCTAAGAGGTTTGAAACCTGAGATACGTCAATACCTCATTTCTCACAAACTTTGTTTATATTTAGATGTTGTGAATAGGGATCAGTTATTGGAGCGCGATAATGAGCCAGCCCAACCAAAAGATAATAACCAACAATACGATAATAATCGTACCAGTGGCAATGACTATCGGAACAATGATAACTATCGTGGAGGAAATTATCATGGCAGAAATGGTAACCACTTCGGTGGTAATCATGGCCAAGATAATAGAAGAAATGATTCAAGTGAAAAATTCTAAAAAGAAGATTTAACAATGATGGGAAGACGTCGGTAGCAGCACCAGTGCCAGCAACAAATTCTAGGGGAGGAGAACGACCGCTAGTTAGATGCTACAGATGTGGAGAGAAGGGACACATAATTCCAAACTGTTCAAAGCCTTCCAAGGTATGTTTTAGTTATGGAAAAAACGGACACATAGCTCGATTTTGTCCTATAGTGAAATCAAGTCCAGCTGGGACGGTGGCACCAAAGGCGGATATGAACAAAACAAAGTCGGTGGTTTTAGGAAGAACATTTTTTGTGACTTCTCAGTAAGTGAGTAACCCAAACGAAGTTATCACGGGTAAGTTAATCATAAACTCTAGTGAAGTCTATACCTTATTTGATACCGGTTCTACCCATTCTTTTATTTCTCTTACTTGCGCTCTATGTTTAAATTTGAATCCGGAGAAATTAGACTTTGACTTATTTGTTGAAACTCAGTTGGGAGAAACCTTTATTACATCCACTATTTATAAATCTTGTTTGATTCAAATCGGTAACCGTATGTTACCTGTCGATCTTATCTCTTTGAAAATACTTACATTTGATGTGATTTTAGGGATTGATTGGTTAACTACTCATTATGCTAAAATCGATTATTTTCGTAAGGTTGTTAGCTTTCATATTCCTAACCAACCTATTATGCAAATTCAGCAATTAACCCATTAAAGTCAATCACTGTCATATCAAGCCATAAAGCTATTTGTTTATTAAAAAACGGATGTCAAGCTTTCTTAGCCCATGTCACGAATTTAAACAAAAATACGACAGATTTAAATGATATTTATATTGTTAATAAATTTTCTGACGTATTCTCTGAAGACTTCCTGGCCTACCACAGAGCGTGAAATTGAATTTTATATTGACCCCGGTACAAAACCCATTTCTAAAACCCTTAAATATTTATTCAACCAAAACGAACGTATAATGCGCCAAAGACGTTGGCTTGAGCTGTTGAAGATTACGAACATACCATTCAATATTATCGTGGAAAAAGCGAACATGGTAACTGATGCATTGAGTATAAGATCGTATGAGTTTACGATTATAATGTTGTTAACACAAAGACCCATTTTATATGACTTACAAATGATAAAGATAGAGTTAAAGACTTTTAGGACCCATGTGATGATGTCAAATAATACGAGAAGAATTGACGTTAACTGATAAAGTTAAAACCGCTCAAGCAACACACCCGGAGCTGTTGAATGTGAAGAAGAAGGTTCAAGAGGGCGTTATTCTAGAAGCAAGAATCAACGAATAGAGTAAATCTCAACCCTCGATTTAATTGGGCCATTCGAAATCCTCGATCGAGTAGGAACTGTGGCCTATAGACTCGCTTTACCGCCAAGTATGTCGCATGTTCATAACGTTTTTCACGTATCGATGTTATGTAAATATGTGGACGACCCGAACCATATTATTGAATTAGAACTAGACGAGATAACAGAAGATTTAACGTATGAGGAGGTACCTGTTAAAATGTTGGATAAGAATGAATATATTATACGCTCAAAGGTTATACCTCAAGAGTTAGAATCTGAGGAGGTATCATCATCTCTTCGACATACCAGGTACGTACGTAAATTTTGAGGGCAAAATTATATAAGGAGGGGAGATTGTAAGACCCCGAATTTTATAAATAAAAGTATTCAATTTTCTTATAATTATTATTTTATTTAGTAAATGGTTAAATTGATAAAGGTTAAAGTTAAGGGTGACATTTGAAAATTTTGTAAAGTAAGCAAGTTGATATAAAATATTCGTTGTGTCGGGAAATATTTGATTGGTCGGGGAATATTCGTACGACGGCACAATCATTGGTAGACCCCACAATAGAGGTACTGTAGTAGTTAGAAAATGACAAAAATATTTTTAAAAATAACGGCGAAAGTTTTACTATTGAACTACCCGGTAGTAAAAGTAAAGTAATACGCGTGATTACATAGTAGCACACGGTATTTATTATTGATGCTTACGTGAGAAGTCACTCAGTTATACTCAATTATTGCTATAGTAATTGCTGCATAATATCTCTCATATTATCGATTCAATTATTGTCACAATATCATCTGCATAATATTTATTATTATTAAATCAATAATTGAGACGACAAAGTTATTCTTATTATTATTTGCAATATTGGCGATGTCATGAAAGTTCTGTCGAGGAGAGGTTTGGTCACCTAATTGCGCGCCAATAGGAAGAAATTCTTATCGAAAACCCCCCCTCTTTCCTGGGAATGATCTGGTTGTTAAATATTGTGAGTTATAATATTAATGATGAATAAGTTCGTGTTGATTAAAGATCAAATTGATATTTCCATTGTGTTGGGATTATTAGTGTTAGTAGAAATCGACATCTTTTCTGATAATAATTGATGTATGGAGGTTATATTGACCAATCGGGTAATTAATCAGATAAATAAGCAATTAATTGCTATTAATTCACATGCTTATAATTATTTGTTCACATGTGTGTACTATTGATTCACTTGCATGTACTATTAGGGGAGGTGGTGCAAGATTGATAATACTTGCATGACTAAATTAAAAATAGAGGTATAGATGAAGATACTATACTGTAATTATTTTTTTCACACGTATAGAACTATTGATTCACATGATTGTACTGTTGATTCACATGATGTACTATTAGGGGAGGTGGTGCTAGTTTGATAATACTTGCAGGACTAAATAAAAAATAAAGGAAAAGATGAATGTATTATACTGTAATATTTCGAGCTCCAAAAGGTGCAATTATCGAAACTATGTTTTCCTATAAATAGAAGCTCATTCTTCTTTTATTCTCACCAATTCACTAAGACTCACAAGAGCAATTATAGAGAGAGAAGCTATAGAGAGAAAAAAGAAGAGTAGTTTGCTACTTCACTATTCCAGTATCTAGTCTTCTTCCAAGGTAAGGGGTATTATTTCTTTTGTATTCGTAAGGGATGTCATTTTGTTCAGTATTCATAAGGAATAATATTTTCTTCCATACTCTGTAGTGTATGAGTAATATTATTTCGTCTCATATTCCTGATTATACCCTCATTCTGTTAAAATATTGCTTCTATACTCCGTGAAATTAGTAAAATATTCTTGGTATTTGCGCTTCATCCAGTATCTTTTCATGGAAATATTATTCTGAGCTTTCATGATAATTATTGATCTTTTCATGCCGGAATATTATTTACAAGTTACTATTTATCCAATTACTATTCACTCGAATATTATTCACTCGGGTATTCGGGGCACTTTTTATACTGGAGTACTATTCACGGGTTACTATTCACCGGGTTACTATTCACTCGAATATTATTCACTCGGGTATTTGGGGCACTTTTCATGTCGGGGTACTATTCCTGAAGTACTATTCACAAGGTACTATTCACCTGAAAAATATATTTCTTTTCTGTCCAAATTATTTTTGATACATGAATATTATTATTGAATTTTACTCCATAAAGCAGTATCATGTTGACAATTTGGATATTTTTAAACTCTGGATAAATTTAAAGTCTTTAATATTTATCCTTGATTTCGTTTTATTAATGCTTGTATCATTGTCATCATCCTCATGCTTATATTATGATGAAAGTCATCTTTGGCTTACGTGTATAGATGGACTGTTGATTGGTATGATTATGACTAGGGATCATTCGGTATAATCATGACCCGTAATGTTACAAATGATGTGGTAAAAGTCCTCATTGGCCCATAGTGCATTGATGGACAGTTGTTGGTATGATTATGACAAGGGATTATTCGGTATAATCATGGTCATTGATGATTACATGAATATCCTTAGCCCGTAGTGCAGAAATGATTCGATGATGTGATTTATTTATTAAGCTGAGTCTCAGCGATAAAGTGGATGAAAAACTTTTTAAATCATATAAGATAGTAGATATCATGCTCTACTTGACTCTTCTAATGGATTGCTTGTTCCGCTGCAGTTAAACTTGATGTTTATTGTATTTTATCAGTTTAACACTGTTGAAGGTTAATGATAATTTATTCTGCATTATCTTAGTCATAATATTTCTTACTGACTCTTTTGCTTTCATTGTTCTCTTCAGGAAATGAGAACGTAGCTAGGACTAGTCAGGGAACGGAGTGATGGTCTGAGATGGTGGCTATAGTAGTTATCACTATTCTATGAAATAGTGTGATAATAAATATAATGAGGACTCCATTTGAGTTTGGATATTGTGTAGAAGACAATATTCGTGTGAAAACTCTCAGCTACGCTTTTGTCGTATTGTATAAAAGAAGTTTGTATTTGATTTATGTACCAAGTATTTGGCGACTCAGAATGGGTGATGTATACCTATTTTGGGGGCATCACAACCTTTCCTTGTCCAACAATCTTGGATGAAGAAGAATTTCCCATGTATAGATGTTATCCGTTCTCAATTTCTTGATAAGTAGAGAACATCTTCTTATCGAAACACACGTGGCGGGTTGCTCCAGTATCTACTCACTATTCTCTTGGATTCTGAACCATATTTATTTCTGAAACAACCGCTGAAAGGTTCATTTCAAAAACATCTTGAAGAAGACCATCCACTTCCGTTACATTGGCTTGTGCAGACTTCTTGTGCTGGTCTTTGCGTTTTTGACAATCCTTTGTCCTATGTCCGGGCTTGTCACAGATGTAGCATTTGCCTTAGAACTTCTTATTTGTTCCTTGTTGAGGCTCATTACCAGAGAATTTTCTCTTTTTGGACTTCGGACCTTGTTCCACCACGTTGGCTTTATACTCCATAAAGGTCCTTCCTGTTTTCTTTTCAGAGGCACGGTTGTCATCTTATATCCTTAATCTTACGATTAAGTCTTCAAGTTTCATCTCTTTACATTTATGTTTGAGATAATTTTTAAAATCTTTCCACATAGGTGGTAGTTTTTCAATAATAGCATCCACTTGGAAAGATTCACTTAAATACATACCTTCTGCAAGTATTTCATGCAGAATTACTTGTAATTCTTGGACTTGGTTGATGACTACATTGGAATCCACCATCTTGTAGTCCAAAAACCAGCCAACTACGGATTTATTCGTGCCAGCATCTTCTGTTTTATATTTTTTATCCAAGGAATCCTATAATTCTCTTGTTGATTTGAGAGAACTATACACATTGTATAATGTGTTATCCAATCCATTAAGGATATAATTACAACACAAAAAATCTGCATGTTTCCATGTATATATTGCGGCAACAACTTGCATGTCTGTTTCATCTTCTTTGTGCACAGGGGGATCTTCATGAAGAAATCTCGTCAAGTTCAAAATAGTGAGATAAAACAACATCTTTTGTTGCCATCTTTTAAATTTTGTTCCATTGAACTTTTCTGGTTTTTCACCATGGTTCATAGGAACATTTGGTATAGAAGGTGAACAAGAAGAACCAATTATAGTAACAGAATTGGTATCCATATTTCTAGCAAATATATATATAAAATATAATTATCTTAAGAATGTTAGTTGTGACAACCTGATATTTTCTATATAAATAAATCATAAATTTTGCGTATAAATTTTTTTTTAAATAAATATGAATGATATGTGTCAAGGTAATGTGTAATTTTAATTATATGTGTGATAAATAAAATTTATTTATTACATTAAGTATTGCAAATAAATTTATTTTAGAATTATTGATCTCTATAAATTATATTCTTATAATAAATAATTTTACAGTAAAAATGTTTTTAATATTTATTTTCCATGAAAATATGATAATTATATTATTTAAATAATAGATGATATGATTATAGAATTTTTATAATACTTACTTTATTATATGAAATTATTTCAGAATAGTTAAGTTAATTATTTTAACTTAATTAATAAAGTTATATGTGAAAGATAAATCAGTTATGGAATCCAAACCCTAATTCTGGGTTTTGATCAAGGAATGAGAATAATAATATTATATTATTATTTGTCAGTGTTATAGATATGTATGGTTATGTGTGTAATGTTAATGTGTGGAACAGTTTTATTATATTACGATCGAACCCTTATAATATTTTGATAAACCCTATTTCTGGTTCTGGAATAAGGAATGATGATAATAATATAAAATTATAATATTTTGATGTTTCAGTGTTATAAATATGTACTGTATGTTTGTGGACTGACAATGGTTGGTCAATTATGGTGTAAAATGCCAAAACCCTAGTTTAAGTTGTTAAACCCTAAGATAAAGCCGAATGCCGGCTTAAGACTGTTATGTAATCATGTTAATGTGATTTATGATCGGTGTTTATGTATTAACCCTAATTAGGGAGAATCGTAATTATTCAAAACCCTTATTATTATTATTATCATTATTTTCTATATTATAATCTCTAATTATAATTTTGGAACCCTAATTGAATTGAAACTCTAAAGCGAAAGTCATTCACGACTTTGAGAATTTGTTAAAGCCGTTTTGTAATCACAATAATGTGATTAATGACTGGTGATATAGAAATTAAAACCCTAATACATAGAATTCTAATTTGATAATTAGAGACCCTAAATGCATTTTTGTAACCCTAATTACTAAAAGTATAAACCCTAATTGCTATATTAGCAATGTTAATTGTGATTAGTGATACTAAACCCTAAACCAAGCCCTAAACCCTAAGGGGTTGTCAAGTTCTAATTTTTCCATTAAAATCAATTACCAAATGTCCATTTTACCCTTTTGTCACATTTTTATTAGATTGCTTGAAAATCTAGACAAAATGGGAGTTGATTACCTAACCAACCACTCTCTTGTACTAAATGACCAGGACATCAACCCTTATCAGCCACCTAGCAACCAAATACAATTCATACAAGTCATATATATAGACTTGAGAGAGAGAAAATGTTAGTTGCTAGCCCATTTTTGCTCAAACCCTTAACCTATCTCTCTCAACTTATAACCCACGAAAATACATAGTATATCAGTCCTATATACAAGCCCCCTGATCAACAATAACAAATCAGAAACATAGAATCAAGATTTGACCAAGGAAGGTATAAAACCCTAGCTTGAATTCTGTTCAAAGATATGTTGTTTGATGTTCTTTTTTGTGTGTTAAACATGTTATATAAGGTGTCTAAGGATGATCTGGGTTGCTAGATGTTAGATCTATAACATCTAGAGGCTCGGATTTGATAATTTTTCAATTCTGGAAATTTTTTAAAACGAGCCTGACAACCAAATGTCAGACCATATATATCTTTATCTGTTATATGTTTTTTGTTATTTGAATGTTCAAACATGTAGTTTGGTATGTGATCTTTCATCTGGAATTGGATTCAAAGCCAGATCAGTTGTATACTGAAAGTTATTGATGGTCAAAGGTCGTTGACCGACCACGACTTCACTGATTCTGGGTGACCCAGAATTTTTCCAGAAGTCTGACAACGTTTATAATGGGCTTTGATCTTGCTGGATGTTTATGTTTTAGCTATTTTGTTGTTTGATCCTTGTAGCCTGACATGAGGAGTGCATTTTAAAATCTTTAGATCACCCAGATCTGTAACAGGATTGTAGCAATTGATAGTCAAACCACCGTTGACCAACTGACCGGATGAAGATTTCTGGGAAACCCAGATCTTCAAGAACCGCATCCTGACCCCTAGTTTGACCAGTCTTGATCTTGTTCATGTGTTGTTTTTAGACTCATATAAGGTTGTATACTTGTACTATGACATCCGGACTACATTTTGGAACCTTAACATCACACTAAGCCAGCTGGGAACGTATAAATTAAAAGGATCAAAATACGAACCTCGATCTGTTCTTCATTTCTGGAAAACCCAGAAATGAAGAACAAGTCTGACATCAAATTCGAAGGCCTTTATCTTACTGATTTGTTGTTGGATGGCCATGATATTAATTTATAATCATAGTATTACACTTATACTACCTGCTAAGTATCATTAGCTGTCCAGAAAGCATTAGGATCATAGATCAATTTCTGGTCAAACCAAGCTCCTAGAACACTGACATGAAATCTGGGTTTTGCTCAAGAACACGAAGAACACCTATAGCGACTGTTCTGTCGCTATAGGCAGTCTTTAGCAACAGTTTATTTTTAAAATTTATTATTTTTACGAAATAAATAGAAAATTTAGTTTTTAATTATTAAAAATATAAAATAAATTATTAAAAATTATTTTAAAATCCGAAAATTTGTTTTTAATTATTTTAAATATATTTCATAAATATTTAATATTTTTGGAATATTAAAAGTATTTAATTTATTTAATTATAATATTAAATAAATTATTTAAAAATAATTTTTATACATGAAAAATCATTTAAAATTATATTATGGTATAAAAAAATAATTTAAGTTATTTTTGATAACTTTTAATATTTTGTGATGAATTTCATTAATTAATTAATATTAATGGTAATTAAATTTATTTAATTAATGTATTAAATAAATTATGAAAAATAGAATTAATGATTTAAAGATTATAGAAAAAATGATTTAAAGGTTATAAAAGTATTTTAAGTTATAAATATAACTTTTGATATTTTGTCATGAAAAATATTAATATTTTAATATTAAATGATATTAAATTTATTTAATAATTATATTAAATAAATCAATTTAAAAATGATTTTAATATTAGAAAAATCATTTTAAATGAAAATAAATAGTTTAAAAATATTTTAAGTTATAAAATATAACTTTTAATATTTAAAGGTAAATTTCATTAATTATTTATTATTAATGATATTAAATTTATTTAATAATTATATTAAATAAATTAGTTTAAAAATAATTTTAATATTATAAAAATCATCTTAAATGAAAATATGGTGTTTATGAATATTTTAAGTTATAAAATATAACTTTTAATATTTAAAGGATAATTTAATTATTAATGATATTAGATTTATTTAATAATTATATTAAATAAATAATTTATAAATGATTTTGTTTACTTATAAATTATTTAAAAAGGATATAAATGAATTAATAATGTTTTAAGTTATAATTAATGACTTTTAATATTTTGGCAATGGTTTCATTAATAATTTAATATTGATTAAATGTTAATGATAATAGGATTGTTTGATATTTAAATCATTTAATAATGATTCTGATATTTCAAAAATTATGGTAAATGGTAATAAATATTTTATAATTATTATAAGGCCATGAAAAATAGTACGACTGATGTTTAAGTTAACTATTTGGATATTGAACTTTGAGATAGAGTCTTAGACTCGATTTTTACCTGATAAAGTTGTCGGTAGACCGACATGTTTCAGAAATTGATCTGGATTTACATAATGTGTCTGTATATATATTTGTTTGTGATATGATGACTGTGAAATGTATGTGACAATGTGATTAGGTTATGTGCTGACTGCAATAAGCAGTATTATGTGTTATGATGTGTAATTTTAATCGATAGAATGATTTGATTAATGATAGGTCGTGATAGAAAAGATAAATCTAAGTTGCGTAATTGTAAGCAGCGCATCAGGCAAGTATCCTACCTTTGCATTTTCTTTATGCAATGGACAAGTGTAAGAATGTTTCAAAATTATACTATTACTGTACAGATTGTTAAACCTATATTATATACGCCCATTGATTATCAACATGTTAATATATGATAATTCAAATATAAATTCTGTTCGTTAATTTCTATAAATGATTATACAAGTGTCCCCACTTGGATAATCATTGTATTTAATCACATATTGATACACCTTTGATATATATATATATATATATATATATATATATATATATATATATATATTGAATTATATAAGACCTTTGTTATGAAAACCCGACAAGTATGAACATCTCGATAATGAGAAAAATTTTATGCGTTACGGCGGACAAAGGATGAACGATAATATCGTTCTAGCAATGTAGTATTGATCAATACAGGGCCCATGGACTGTACACCCTCAGGCCCGTAAGCAATGCCGGTTTACAGATGAATTTCTGTTTAACCTTTTCGAAAATGAAAACAATGTTCATAGTATGTCACAGAAACCCCATGTATAGTCAATACACAGTTTCAAAAATTTGAAAGAGGGTTGTTATGTTATTATTATTGGTACAGATTACTTCACAACTATTGACTGGTTGTAGAAGAATATTATAAAGAAAACATTTAAATTCTTTCAGCTTATATATATATATATATAATACTTGCTGGGCACTCAAATGCTCATCCTTGCTTAATTTAAATGTTTTCAGCTAAGTGTGAAGAATCAGAAAGCTCATGTCAAAACAAGTGAAAAGGAAAGCAAATAAAATATGTTATTGGTATAATTTATAATAGATAAATTGTATTAAGTTAATGATATGTATTATATATCATGTAAAGAATGTAGTAAAGGTTGCGTACTTGGGATTAGACTCTGATAAATGTAAGTTAAGTTTAAAATTTATATTATTGTTATTATTATTAGTAATATTTCCGCTCATAAAAATGGTATCGTGAAGTACCGAGTTCGGGTTTCAAGTATTCGGGTTCGGGGACTTTACATTAGTAACCTTAAAGGAAATTATATATATATATATATATATATATATATATGAACTTATATGTAGAAAATAATTTATCAAGGCTGGTACTTAGTAATATGTCCTTAAGACAATTATGCCCTCCGTATGGTGCTCAGAGTTGATAGCACTTGTCTCCCAGGATACAATGACTCCGTATACCTTAGCAGCATTACAAAAGGTATACTCAACGAACCAAATATAAATGTTCTAACTCTCTCTCTTTTTGACAATGAAACTGATGAAAACTAAAGACTGAAGTGACTAATTGCTTGTGAATTAAATAAAAATGAAGGATGCCCCTCCTATCTATTTATAGGAGGGTTGGTGACCCTTCGGATGGGTGCCTAGCCCTTTAAAAGGGCATGAGATGCTACTGGAAAGGCATATATGGCATCCATTAGTCAAAACGACGTAGTTTTTATCATATGCAGTATATGCGCGTCTATTCGGACCCATAAAATGACGTAGTTTAAGCATCAGTAAAACCAAAACTATGTAATTTTAGACTTTGAAGAAAAGGCGCGAAAAAAATGATGTAGTTTTGGGCCATCCGTTCAAACTTACATATATCGCTTCCTCAAAACGACACAGTTTTGATAATACCGCTTCTCAAAATGATATAGTTTTGATAATATAATAAATACAGCTTCTCAAAACGACACATTTTTGATAATAGAATAAAATAAATAAAATTTTAAAAAAATTTAATTAAAAAAATATAAATAAATTTTGTCTAAAAAATTATATACATGAACCTAGCCTTGGCTAGGTCCTCCCCCTTCCACAAAAGTGGGGTGCCCCTTGAGGCCCAAACCCAAGAGCACTTTCCTTGTATATAAACATATAAAATATTTAATTCCTAACCTATGTGGGACTTGATTTTTCCCACATGTATTTATTATCTTTTATCATTTCCAACTGTTATCTTTGGAAGTTAATATCTCATTCATTACTCCATGGATTTGAACTTCCAAATACTTAATTTAATCTACTCATGGAGTAGAACACATTAATATATGGAATCATTAAAATTAATTAATGATAATTTAGGCTCAAATTCCAATAAATTATTTTAATACATTGATTAGGGTGTCTATTTTTGGATGAGAAGAAAGAAAATTACATGTGGTGCATATCAATTTATTTCATTTCTAATTACTATAATTTTATAAACCCTCGTATGAGTGTGTGTTATATATACATACACGAAAAGGATTAAGTATATATCTCTTTATTTAAGATTAGAGAAGCGGACTATATATATCTATCTAATAAAATACAAATAATTTTGAATTTCTCGCTCATTCAATAAATCATCTGGGCCGTCCAAAGTTTCGGATAAATCTCACCATCCATCTATCTAATAAAATACAATCTATCTAATTCTATCTATCTATATCTATATCTATATTCTATATATCTAATTATATCTAATAAAATACAAATAATTTTAAATTTCCCGCTCACTCAATAAATCATCTAGGACGTCCAAAGTTTGGGATAAATCTCACCATCCATCTATCTAATAAAATACAAATGATTTTGAATTTCTCGCTCACTCAATAAATTATTTGGGTCGTCCAAAATTTGGAATAAATCCCAACGTCCATAGTGCCGGAAGCACGGGACTGTTGCTAGTATATATATATATATATATATATATATATATATATATATATATAATATAAAACAGAGCGGAGAGAGAAAATAGACAAATGTCACATCAAGTTTACGTCAGCTGCTCTCTCTCTCATTCCAATTTATTCAAATTTCAAACCCTCTATCTATTCTACCACACACACAGAGCTCTTTCTCTCATTCCCCTACATACAAATATGTGTTCTCATTATGTTTCAGATTTACAATTGTTTAATTTTTACTCACATATTTCGATAATTTTTAAATTTCAAATATTTTCAGGTATATATTGAAGGATACATGGTGTAAGCTGTAAAGTAAAGGGTCTTATACTCAACATGTTGTTTCTCTATTTTCTGCATGTATGTATTCATTGTGTTTCGTCTTTTGTAAAGTTAGCTAATTATACATGGTTATGATGATTTTGGGTATGGAATGATGGTTTTTATGGTGGTTTGGATATGTATGGATGATTGTAGTTTTGTAAACATGTTTAGATTTTTTTGGATATCTATTTTTAAAGGAAACTCTGCCGAAATTTCTTGAAATTAGTAGCGACTAGCTTGATATTTTGGTGGTTGAATGTGTTGATGATTGAGTATGTATTAATTTCTTCATATATGTATTTTTTGTGTTCCGTATTTTGTAAATTTAACTAATTATGCATGGTTATGATTATTTTGGGTATGGAATGATAATTTTTTTGGTGGTTTGGATATGTGTGGATGATTGTAAGTTTTATAGACATGTTTATATTTGTCTGGATATCTATTTTTAAAGGAAATTCTGTCGAATTTTTTGAAATTAGTAGCGACTAGCTTGATGTTTTGGTGGTTAGATATGTGTTGATCAAGGCCGGCCCTGAGTTTTTCAGGGCCTAAAACGAAAAAAAAAAAAAATTGGGCCCTTTGTGAATTGCTATTAAGATAGGTATAAAAAACACTATAAATTTTCTCTAAACAAAAGAATATAAATACGAAAGAATACCAAATATAATAACAAACTTTTTCAATATTTTGAAAGCATCATTCAAAACACTAAAAAATGGAGAAAATGGGCCCTAAAAATATTTGGGCCTAAAGCCCAGGCACCTTGGGCTTTAGCCCAGGGCCGGTACTGGTGTTGATGATTGTGTGTTCCGTATTTTGTAAAGTTAACTAATTATACATGGTTATGATGATTTTGGTGGTTGAATGTGTTGATGATTGAGTATGTATTAATTTCTTCATATATGTATTTTTTGTGTTCCGTATTTTGTAAATTTAACTAATTATGCATGGTTATGATTATTTTGGGTATGGAATGATAATTTTTTTGGTGGTTTGGATATGTGTGGATGATTGTAAGTTTTATAGACATGTTTATATTTGTCTGGATATCTATTTTTAAAGGAAATTCTGTCGAATTTTTTGAAATTAGTAGCGACTAGCTTGATGTTTTGGTGGTTAGATATGTGTTGATCAAGGCCGGCCCTGAGTTTTTCAGGGCCTAAAACGAAAAAAAAAAAAATTGGGCCCTTTGTGAATTGCTATTAAGATAGGTATAAAAAACACTATAAATTTTCTCTAAACAAAAGAATATAAATACGAAAGAATACCAAATATAATAACAAACTTTTTCAATATTTTGAAAGCATCATTCAAAACACTAAAAAATGGAGAAAATGGGCCCTAAAAATATTTGGGCCTAAAGCCCAGGCACCTTGGGCTTTAGCCCAGGGCCGGTACTGGTGTTGATGATTGTGTGTTCCGTATTTTGTAAAGTTAACTAATTATACATGGTTATGATGATTTTGGGTATGAAATGATAATTTTTTTTGTGGTTTGGATATGTAATGATGATTGTATGTTTTGTAGACAGGTTTAGAATTTTCTGGATATTTATTTTTAAAAGAAATTTTGCCGAAATTTCTTGATGTTAACTAGCTCGATGTTTTGGTGGTTGGATATGTATTGATGATTGAGTATGTATTAATTGTTGTGGTGATATGTGTCTTTAGATAATGTAATATTTTTCAAAATTTAATTTAATTTTTCGTTACACCGTAGCACGGGTTATAGCTAGTATATATATATTCGATTAACCAAGCAACGTTTCAAACACGGAAGTATTATGTGTAAATTAACCCCCGAATAACATCTAAGTTTATTACTTTTAATCTATGTTTATTCTCTTTAATCTATGTTTTTATAGATATTCTAATCATTTAAACATAGTTAGTGGAATTAAATTGTGTGTTGTAACACTACAATCGAGTTAGGTGTAAGTTCGAGACGACGGTGTTGTTTGAAGTTGTGTCACAATTAGTACTCCCTCCGTTAATGTAGAATTAAGTTTTATTTTTTAAAATCAATTTGAGATACTTACAAATTTAAAATTGATGTAATTATTTTTATAAAAAATTGTAATATTTAAATAATTCATAATTTGAAAAAAAAAAATATATGACTCGTACGCACAACACAAAATGATAATAAAACAGTGAAGTATTCTGTATTTATAATGTCATTAATAAAAACAATAAAAGCGTGATTAATGAATAAATGTATCTTGACAAGTCACGTATTTTATTTTCTCAATTAACTATATTATTTAGATTTAAATTTTCTTATATTAATTTTAATAAATTGACTTATATAAAGTAAAATAATAATATTCATTTCGTTTTGTATATGAGTTTGAAAGTGTCGTTGAAATTATTATCAAAAGATTCATATATCAAAATGTAGCATTAAGTAAATCTAAAAATGAAAACCTCAATTTTCAAGTGGGAACCACAAGAGATGCCACGTAGGAGTTGGATATAGATAATTTGTGGGCCCTACATAATTGAATAAGTGGAGGTCCTGGAGTAGGGCTAGGCTAGCAGCCTAGCAGTGTAGATTTTATTTTTATCTGTACGTGGCCCCACCTCACCCCACCCCACCCCACCCCACCCCACCCCACCCAAGTAAGTACTTACTCCCTGGCAATGGGATGCACTTTGTGGTCAATTCTTTATTGACAAGTGGCCTGCCTACATGCAAATTGTATACTCCTCCTATTTGTTTGTATACGCTGCATGTCTGCCAGGTATCATGCACCTCCGCCCAAAACCCATTTGATCATCACCTGAAAAACACAGTAAGCAAATAATTGCTGTTCTGGTCCCACCCAACCCAAATCTGCTCTGCTCTGCTCGTACCATTAGGTTTGGTGTGCTTAGATACACCTTAAAGTTTCTCTACTACAAATTTCGGCTGACTTGTTCAGAAAATTTGAATTTTTGAAGCGGAGAAAAACTGGGTAAGGGTTAGCCACATAGATAGATAGATGGATGGATATATCCGAATCAACTTATTTGAAATTTCAATCGGATGGTGGTGACTTTGTCACTCATTAAGGCTACTTATGTCATTTCACACGGAAAATAAAGGGTAATTATGTTATTTCAAATAGGGACTGTTTTCCTCACAAACGAAAATCCAGGCGCATTTCCAATAAAACTCCCGCAGTTTTCTGTAACGACAATTACAAGCTGTATTTTAAAAAATATATTAGTTATTATTATTATTATTATTCCCTCTATCTTCTTAAATAAACAACAAGAAAACAACATTTTAAAATTGAGAGAAAGGAGTGGAGTTGTTGTTCTTTAAATAAGTCAATCATTTTGCATTATAAAATACTACTTAATGTATATAATACTACTAATAAATATACAGAGTGCGAGTGTATATATATATCTATCTAATAAAATACAAATGATTTTGAATTTCCCGCTCACTCAATAAATCATCTGGGCCGTCCAAAGTTTGAGATAAATTCCACCGTCCATACATCTATCTATCTAATCTATCTAATAATGATTTTGAATTTCCTGCTCACTTAATAAATCATCTGGACCGTTTTAAGTTTGAGATAAATCTCACTGCCCATACAGTGCCGGAGGCACGGGACCCAGCTAGTATATATATACTTAATAAAGGGAATTGATTTGAACAAAAGACAAGGCGCCCTTTAAAGCTATATCCTTTCTGTCATTTTGCTATGTTAAGAATGGTGTCGTTTTTGCGGAGGGTTGAGGGCATAGTCATAGAGAAATATAGAATAGAATATAGATAGATTATAAGAAGATAAATATAGCAAAAACAGCATAGAAAAACAGAGTCTTTAGAGAGAGAAATAGGAGGAGAGAGAGAAGTGGAATGGAGTAATCAATCAATCACGGAGGAGTTTCAGTCCATGGATTGGTTGGTCTGACTTTGTTCTTTGTTCAGATTTTGTGGGTATGCCAGATCTTATATTTGCTTGGTTTTCAAGTTCTTTTGATTTTTTTTTTACATTCCCATTTTTTTATTAGTAAAATGTATTGGTGTATTGGGTTAAACTCCCATATCGATTAAGTTGGACCGAAAAATCACTACTTGACAGACCTCTCCACTTGGAACCAATTGGTTTTAAGATGCATGTTTTTTTAAGAAAAATCTCAACTTTGATGGGGTTTGGTTATAGGCTAGCCTTGGTGGGGTTTTAACAATGTTGTTTCTTGGTGATTTCTGCATTTTAGTGACTGGTTACTTGAATAAATGATTTTGTACATGGGGGTTAGTGGCTAATGTTCAATAATTCTTACATCTTTTGCTTTTAGGCCAGTTTGTAGGAGTTTATAGTGAATTTTTAAAATGCGTGCTTTTATTTTTTTGTTGTTTGTACTCAATTTTCTTGTTAAAAAGAAAAACAATGTTTTGCTTATGAATTTGATTTCAGATTTTGGGTTCATTTCAATCGTTTAGAGGGTCTTTCTTATGTGGGTGGATTTTTTTATTTTTTTTAATTAATATATCATGGGAAGAAATGCATTCTTTCTTAATTATTATGTGAAAAACAATTAGTTCTCTTTAAATTGACTTTATGGTGTTACCACTCATGTTTGTTTTGGTGGGTGTGAGTGGATTTCTTGATTAGAGCTTTTCATTTTTCTTTTTATGTCAAACATAGAATTAAATATTTTCTTTCATTTTCCCGTTGATGGCGAACCTTCCGGCTATTTCTTGATGATTTTCTTCTCTTTGGTTAATAAATTTTGTTGCCGTATTTCTCCCATTCCCGCCTATAATTTTGCAGGTTGAACAAATTTCATGGTTTTTGCTTTCCTATCATTGATTAAGTGCTTGCCTTAAAATAATTAATTGACCGAACTTGGGATTAAATGAAGCAGTTTTGTCATTTCTTGTATCATTGGTTGGTGCTACCATGTTAACAATTACTTGTAGAAATAGTCAGAATAGCTACCTCTCTTCAGTGCGGCGGTCATAGACATTTTTAATTGTTCTTGAATTTCTTAGTTTAGCTAGTTAAAAATTCAATGCATCATGTTAATGTCTTTCTGCATTGCAGATTTTTTGTGTGTGATTTTTGATTCAAATTTGTATTGGATAGAGTTTTGTCTGTAGACAGACTGATCTTTAGTTAAGTGCACGCTTACATTATCTGAACCAAAATATATATCTTGTTTGTTAGGTTAATATTTGAGATGGACTTTTCAGAGTCTACCAAAGTTGTCTACAACAGAATCCAGAAACTAGAACCAGAAAATGTCTCTAAGATTATTGGGTATCTCTTATTGCAAGATCATGGTGAGAGGGAGATGATCAGATTGGCATTTAGCCCTGATAATCTGATACTCTCGTTAATTAATAAAGCCAAAACTGATCTTGGATTGTCCCCGAAGCCAGTAGCTTCTCTTGCAGTTTCACCTCCTCAGACGAACCCTTCACCAATCTCGGAGTTTCCATTACAATTCACTCCGTTCTCGCCGGCGTCATCTCCGGCACCCCTTAGAATCCCGAATCCCTACTGGGATCCCCGAGTTCCTGACCCAGTTCGTAATTTGGAATTTGTCCCACTAGGATACACAGAATCTGCTCCTGATGACTATTCCCTTCAGAACCAGCTTCAGTTTTTGTCACTGGAAGATCAATTGGAGTCTGTAAACTCAGTTCGTTCTGATTTCTCATGCAATTACTATTACCCAGAACCTGCAGTTGGCCCGAGAGCCAACCGAACGTCTCCAAATTTGCCTGAATTTCCAGTCAAGCTTTGCCATTACTTCAGTAAAGGGTTTTGTAAGCACGGAAGCAACTGTCGGTACTTCCATGGCCATGCAGTACCAGAAAGCTTCTCTCAAATGTTCCATCCAAATTCAAATGAAATTGGGAATGAAGATCAAGTTTTCTCACCGGGATCCCTTGAGAAGCTAGAAATGGAGCTGACTGAACTTTTGAAATCGAGAAGAGGTTTCCCAGTTTCAATTGCTTCTTTGCCAATGCTGTATTATGAGAAATATGGGAGGACACTTCAGGCCGAGGGGTATCTTACAGAGAGCCAGAGACACGGAAAAGCTGGCTATAGTCTGACAAAGCTTCTTGCCCGTCTTAAGAACAGCATTCGACTCATTGACAGGTGGAATTTATGAACTGCCATTGTTTTGAATGACTTATATTTTTACGTTCAAGGAGTAGTTAACTTGTTGCTTTTTCTGTTGTGTAGCTACAGACCTCATGGCCAGCACTCTGTTATTTTGGCCGAAGATGTTCCAAAATACATGGAGTATAATGGTGAAAGAAATGAGCATGGAGGAATTGTGGCTGGCTCTCGCCAGATATATCTGACTTTTCCAGCTGAGAGCACTTTCACAGAGCAAGATGTTTCCAACTATTTCAAGTAAGGAAAAATCAGTATATTCTCGGTGGTAGTTGATGATACGCTGATCCTTCCGAATTTATTTCTCCATTTTAAACAAGTTTCAACTTTTTTGGCCTTTTGTGATTTTTTGTCTCAGCAAATTTGGGCCTGTCCAAGATGTTAGGATACCTTGCCAGCAGAGAAGAATGTTTGGGTTTGTGACTTTTGTTTTTGCGGAGACAGTCAAGCAGATTCTGGCGAAAGGGAATCCTCATTTCGTATGTGGTGCGCGTGTTCTGGTGAAGCCTTACAGAGAAAAATCAAGGCTTGCTGAGAGGTATATACTAAAGAGTATATATGAAGAGGAAACATTTACTTTTTTTTTGTTTCCTCGCAGTTTATTTTGTTTCTCCTTCACACCTTTTGCCATCGTTTAGGATTCCAACTAGCAATTGTCTCTTAATTCCTTAATAGTGGTTACTGTAGATTGAAGTTTTTAAGGTTTATTCTGATATACCTATTTTTCTCCCCGGCAGAAAGTTTTCTGAAAAAGCTCAGCATCCAATGTACTATGATTCTCATTTTGTTGAGGCAGAATCTGAGCTTCAGTCAAGTGAGAATATCTCTAAAATGAGCTGTAAATAGTTTTTCGTAGGTTAGTTGCATTGTGCACGAACTTCATTACATAACATAATTAATTTTTTATTCTGTAGTACCCAGAATTTATGATACTTCAAGGATGCTCAGGAAGCAGCTTATGGAAGAACATGAACATGCACTTGAGCTTGACAGAATTCGTCTCTCTGAGATGCAGTTAGCAGCTAAAACTGTGAACCAGCAGCCCTATTTTGGCTACACACTCAACGAATTGAAGCTTTCAGAAGGTTTTATCTTAAAATTAATAAATTGACAATATATCTCTTTTGCTTTTTTACTTCATCGTTTTCTTGAACGCCATTTTCAATATTTATCTTCTCTGATTCTTCGTTTTCTTATATATCAACATAGCCCGTGCGGAGCAACCAGAGTTCCCATCAGCCGAACGTTTCAATTGTCTACTAGATGTTCTGAATAATGGTTCTGGCACTACTGAAGAAACGGTTAGGCACATAAACACCAAATACAAAGATCAGGAGAGGTATGACGAGTTATGTTTTTTTTCCTAATAATTTTTTATTTCATCACTAATTAATTCTCCTTTAATGGCCTTTCTTCTTTTTCAATCAGAAAGTATATATACATTTGGTTAGTTTTTTAGCACATGCTGATTATGTCTGAAAGTCTTTTAATGATTACATCATGTTATTAGTCAAAAAGAACAATTTTGTAGCGAAAATGCACTGCTTTGTTTTTGTTTTTTTTGTTTTTCCGTCTTAGTTCATCATGCTTCCTTTCTCTGTTTCGTTTTTATGCAAGTTAAGATTTTAGTATACCACAGTGACATTTTACTGCTTTGCTTTATTTTGTTATTGTTGTCTTTACGGATTTTCTGACATTATGGTGTTTCTTGTTTGGCTGATTCCATAAAAATTGCAGCACTCAAGGACTAAATCTTCCAGATAGCCCGTTTGCATCTCCAATAGCAAGTGGAATTTCAACAGTTACATAGGTTCAGGAACAGAGAAGGGTTATAGAGTTAGAGGACTTAATACCGAAAGAATATTTTGGTGGGTTTGATACTACTAAATCAGGTTTAATATATTCACAGCAACTAGTCTCGTAACAGTCGGTTTGTTCATGGAGAAGCAACAGATGGTTTTTCGTCTTTGTTTTTAACTTTAGGGAGAACAGGAGACTGACTGCAAAGAAGATTGATACAAAAATCCAATGTGTAACAAGTTTCTAAGGTTTTAGTTTGCTAATGTTAAATCACAGGAAGAAAGCAAGAAGGCTTGTGATACCTTCAGCAGAAATGTAAGTATAGTCTGCTTTAGTTAAAAGAAGAAAGGAAGTAGAAGTATATGCAGGGTTCAGCGTAAAGAAAAGAAATGTAGGAGATCTCTGCAACACAGAGAAATAATAATTAAGTCTACTAGTTATATATAGTTGAATTTTAACCTGAGTTCATCATGGCTTCCTATGCATTATGTTACTCATCACTCTCTCTCTCTCTCTTTATGTATGCATGTATATATATATATGGAAGGGATCAGGTCCGGACCTCCCGGACGGGAGAAAATCCGGACCCAATTTTTTTTTTTTTTTTTTTTTGTAGAACTAAAAAAAAAAAAAATTATGGAACTGAAATTTTTCAATAATACAGTGTTTTGGGTGTGTTTTTAATACCTACACCAACCAATGTATGTACAGTCTGCCCAGACTGTACAGACATGTTTTGTTATAGGCATCCAAATCACGCCCAAAACACTGTATAATGTAAAAATTCCAATTCCATAAATTTTTTTTTTAGTTGTTTCAAAAAAAAAGCAAAAAAAAAAAAAAAAAGGTCCGGATTTTAACAAAATCCGGGAGTCCGGACCTGATCCGGACTCTATATATATATATACATATATATATAGGAGCTTATTCATAGCAAATGGTGCGCAACACTGTATTGTGGTAGTCAAGTTAATTTGCAGCCTATAGTCGGCTCCTATATATATTTGTCCTAAGTTTTCAGTGCCATGCCATCTCATGCCCGTACTAGGCCAGCGAATTTAGGCTGGCTCTCCCTCTTTAGAATAGAAGCTTGGCAAGTCTTTCTTTATCAAATTACAAAGCAGTTGATAATAAATGGCATTAGAATATCTTTGTTATCCCATTACAGATTGGTCCCATACCCATATAAGTATAGTTTAGTATTTAACACATGAAAGACCCTTTGATTGCGGAACCAATGTGCGCAACTCAACTGTTATTATTGCTCTTGTGAATCTTTAATCATTAAATACAGTTACCTGTATTTCCTTTTTTTTTTCTCTCTCTCTCTATATATATATATATATGATGGTGGTGGTGGTGACCTAATACAAATATACAATAATAATGAGGATGAGTGGGCAAGGAATAGGAGGAGCATGCTAGACTATTGGAGGGAGCAAAGGGTCAGAAATGGCATGTTCTTAAAGTTGGTATTGATGTATGAGTTTGATGAATGATGGTGATGAGAGTTGTGGACCTTATTTTGTTCATTTTTTTTTTAATATCTGTGGAACCCTTATTTCCTATTTGTTACAAAACATTGATGTGATATGTAAGCTTTCCATAAAGTTTCCTTTCATCCACTTGAGTTGTTCATACAAGTTTGACTTTAATATAATCAATGGCTATGCCTAGGGGTGTTTGATAAAAATTGAATAAATCTGAATTTGAATGAGTTAAATTTGAATTTAAATAAAAAATTTTATTTGATAATTGACATGTCTGAAACATCTGAATGACAAAATTTTATTATTTTACCCCTCTAAAAAATTTAAAATTGTTGTAAATTTATTTAATATAATAGTTAATATTTTTTTTAATTTCTTAATTTTTTTACTTCATTTAATTACTCATTTAGCTGCCATTCAGCTCGTCCATCTTACCGATTCAACAATTTAGACCAAAGACTGATTCAGCTCCATTCAGCTCTAAACAAATACCCCTAAAATTATAATCTGGTGGAGTTCATAAAAAGTTTTGACTTCCTAATGATCAATGATTGACACACGGGTTAAATCAATGGTTTGGTTACTACCTTCTAGGAGTTGCAACGACTTCTTCCCCGGCTCAATTTACTCTTGCATCAAACCTAGAAGATTCTCTAATGGAGTAGTAATTAGCTCAAAAATGAAGTCACTCCACTAACCAACTTTGTCTAAACATCTCTCTTAATTTAAGCTCAACTCCACCAAGAAAAAAGCAACTGTGTAAACTAAAATTTACCCTATATTCAAAGCAACTGTCTACAGAACTCTTGGCCTCCATAGTTAGATTAATATCAATCTTAGTAGAGAACCTCTGGGGGACAAAGTTTAGCGTAGATTCCACGTACAAACCAAGAATCCCTCCTCACCTTATATGCTGTTGGTCGGGAATTCAGATTGAAATTGGAATATGAGACCCCACTTTGATAACTTATTCCTCATTAGCTAGCTCACAATTGTTAATTTCTGCGCCACCCACACTACAGAACAATGTGGTGTGATGTGGTTTTTGTGGAATAAAATGTGTTGACAAGAAAACATTCTCTTACCTAAACACCATGTTCGTTCTCATCCTTCTTTGATATTATTTGGTTAAATGTTGAAAAATAAGTCCCTCTACAGCTGTCAATTATTCAATTAGAGATTTAGAGCCATCTTTACTAAAGAATATAGGCCACGGTATCAAAATCTTGTTACGTTAAGTGGTTGTTAAAGCTCACTATTTCCGGAAATAAAATAGTAAACAACAAAATTCATATAACCCCCATCATGAAGGCAGCATCGAGGCATGAATAATCAAATCAGAGAGAAGCAATTAATAAGAAGAGAGCATGATTGGTTATCAATAATTAGATACTTTTGATATCACCTACATTCTGATTATAGTTTTCTTGGAATAATTTATACAACCAACTGCGGTTCATAGACCTCCAATTACCAATTAAAGACGTGGGGTTTAGTCAACTTTCAGCCCTAAGACAACAAACAATAAACACAAGTAAAGAAGCAAATGGAGATATGCAAAATGCCTCCAATGCACATGCATCCTGATCTATGTCAATAAATATCATCACCAACTCTGCTTGAATAAGTAGCTTACTGTAAGTTTTGAACAAGTTAGGAAGACGGTGTTTATTCCTCAGTTAACATGAACAACCATATCCAGACCAGCACCTCCCTTTTCTTCGGGTTCAGATCTTGATTCATCATTCTGGGAAGTTACATTTGCATTAGCTCCTGAAACATTATGGGTAACTGTCCTGGCAGAAGGTATAACATGGTCATGCTGTCCCTCATAAGTGGTAATAACCACTTTTGGATCATGCGATGCCCTCTCCACATGTTTCTTAACAGGGCAACCAGTGCTTGAGCACCTATAGTAACTCCTACAAAACAGAAATTAGCTTAAGCATATATGAAAGAATTCTTGCAAAGCTAGTATAGTCAGATATGCAAGAAGAATTAAACCTCCCTCTTTAAGAAATTCAATTTTTATACATCAATATATACTAGCTTATAATGCAATTTTTAATATCACCTCCAACATAAGCGCATGTGTTTGCACTTATAGTGGCTCAGGATTAAATCTTAATTAATATTTGCTTAAAGTTTGTAAAACTATCATTTTTCAACAAAAAATAAAACAGAATTGTGACATTCTTTGCAGGATGGAGGGGATAATTTCTAAGATAATAAGGCATAATGGTGTGCACAACTAGAGTTTGTAACTGTATATAACAATATGCAGGCATATAGAGGAATCCTGTTTCTATTCTCGGTAAGGAACAGGATTTATGATTTTAGAAAGCACTATGCATGTTGCTAGATGAGTTGGCTGTATATACGCACCATGCATGTCAACAACCCAAGGATGAGAAAGAGGGGAAGGGGCTCTTGGAAGGGAGAAGGGGAACCAAAGGGATTTTTGCTATTGAAGTAACCTAATAATCAACTGTTTATCCAACTTATCAACAAAACAAAAAACAAGTACGTAGAACGTAGCAAATACAAACCTGACACACACACACACACAAAGGTACTAAATTCTTTTGTCTCCGTAAAACATCTTACTCCCTCCGTTCCAAAATATGAGATCAATATTGACTTTCTGATAATTTGAGATATTAAAAAATTCAAAATTATGAATTCATTCAATTTTAGAGAATAAATTATGAAAATTGTAAACTATGTAAAAATATTTCTAATTATAATATTTATTGTTTTCAAAAGTAAAATGTATCACACCAATTTTAAATTTGAAAATATCTCAAATTGACTTCAAAAAGGCAAACTTGATCTTATATTTAGGAACAAAAGGAGTATTAAACAAGAAATTACAACCAAAGAAGTAGATTGAAACAACAAATATCCATGGACTACTTGAGTCTTGAGATGAAGAAACTTGATAAAACCACCAGATATCATAACAGAAAAATCTTATGGCAGAAAACTGCAAGAAGCATTTTTTACTACCAGCCAGTACATAGTAAAGACTAGCTTACATAGGAACTAATCATTAAAGACAGAAAAAGGGAACGTACTGAAAAAAGGAACGCAAAAAAGTGAATTTTCAAATCAAGGACTGGAATGGACAAGGAACTAATGATTGTCTATAATTTCCACACAAAAAAAATCAGTTGCAATACAATCATTCTTATTAACCAGCTTATGCCCAAACTAAATATTTTATCCAACATAATTGCCTTATTTCTCCGACTTTAGTTTGTGAAAGTGGTACAGACTAGAGAGAAGAACTTCTCGAGTTATGCATTTGTTAAACTATCTACATCAGTTTAGTTGGGTCTATGAACCCAAAATAGATATCTATAGAAACTAAGACTTGAGTTGTGCAAGTTGCAATAATGCCAAGTCATAACAAAGAGGTGTGTATGAGATACCCTGCAAGATGGTAACCCACAACATCATAAAGATGCAGGAATTGCAATTAATGTACAGATTAATAGAATCATAGCAATGCAAAATGTAGCTGCTTGGGTTAATGTAGATAAGCAATACACCAAGAAAATATTAATGAGTGAATATCTATCCAGTCCCTTGCAATCAGCTCATCAGAAAGTTTCTATAAGAGAGTGAAAAAATTTGGTAAACATTACCAATAAATTTAAGAAAACACGTACCACACAGAAAACGCATTGCACATATTTAAAAAAGTTATGAGAAGAAGACACAGTTGTTGCCGAGTTAGACCACTTTCTTTTTTGGTCATGGGAAAGAGCACTGAAAATAACATATACCTTGGATTTGGATTGCCTTTCACTAATTTCTGTCCATACTTGCGCCAGCGATATCCATCATTCACTATATCAACCAGACTCGTAGTCTGGACAACAAGCCGGCATTCACCATTTGTCCTATTTGCCAAAGCCAAATTATTATCAGCACTAGAAATGTCTTTCTTCCTGTTGCAAGAAAAATAATCACAATTTAGTAACAGGTTACACAATGGCATGCTTCAATGCAGAAAATATAAAGAGCTTGTTAACATACCGTCTCTTAGATTTTGGGTTCCCATCATGATCAACCTCATCTCTTGTTTTATTTGATTGTGAAGCTGCACTCTCCATAACATCAACACTTGCTTCAGCTATCAAGAGCTTAGGGGTCTCTACTGGCGCAACATGATGAGGTGTTTCACTATGAACATTGGATGATTCGTCTTCAAATAGAAATCACCAAATTAGTCCAGCAACTTTTTGAATTAAGTGCAAGAGCCAGAAAACAGTAATAAATATAAACACTTACCTTCAGTCTTGTTCAAATTAGGCTTTTCAGGTCTTCTTGCTTGGATAGGAACAATTAGGGGACCATGTTGAGGTTTGGGATGCTCATGCTTCCCCCGGTAATTAATATTTGTGATATTCCCTTCATGTGACCTTTCCACTTGCTTTTTCGCTGGGCAATTAGGAAATGTACATTTGTAATAGCTTCGAACAAATTGATTTCCACTAACAAGTTTCTGCCCATATTTTCGCCAATTATATCCGTCTTGTGATGGTTTTTCAGGTATTTTACCAAGAGTGTTTCCTTCTTGAGCAGACTGCAATGCAGGGACCCCGATGTCAGGGTTCCGCCGCAGTGGTAATTTTCCCAAAATTTTCTCTGGTTTTATGGATAAAGTGAACTTCTCTTGATCACACTGTGATGCGGGAAGCTCAATATCAGGATCCTGACGCTGTTCTGGCACAATTTCAGACATAATAGGAAGAGTTCTTCCATCTTGATTGGTTTCTGATGATAAGGTACCGGTGTTAGGGCTCTGTGTCTGCTGCAAGTTATCTAACTCTCTCTCAGGTATTGTCGAGAGAGAGCTTCCATCTTGACAAGATTCAGATGTAAGGTTACCACTATCAAGGCTCTGCCTCTGACGCAAATTATCTGGCTCTGTCTCGCGAACTACAGACATAGAGCTTCCTTCTTGAGTTGATTGTGATGCATCTATGACAACATCAGGGCTCTGCGGTTTAAGATTATTTGGCACTACCTCCGGGATCACTGGAAGTGTGCTGCTTTCTTGACTGATTTGTAATACCACTGGCTCAGTAGAAGGGTTTTGTCTCTGCTGCAGTTTACCCGACTCTTTCTCTGGTAATACAGAAAGCAGGCTTTGTTTTTGGTTGGACACTGAATCATGGAGCCCAGTATCGAAGTTCTCTCTCTGCTGCAATTTATGAGAAGAAATTTCATCGGACACACCTTCCCTTGAAGTAACCATGTGAAGTTGTAGTGTCGTAGTAGTAGCAGGTAAAAAATCAGTTCATCTCAGGGCCCATTATCTTCAGATGTTGAACTGGAGTAAAGGTACAAAAGATTAACCAGAACTAACTTGACACTTCGACACATGCCCCATAAAACCATTCGTTCAATGAATCAATATAGAAACCTAACAAAAGAAAGAACAAAATGTAAATATGTTAAAGTACCATAATTTTGAAAGTTATTATGACACCGGAATAATTTTAATATATGAAATAATTTGGAAGCAAATAAGGAAGAAAATTAAGAATGAAAACAGTAATTTTTAATATTTGGAAAATTTTTGACGCAAATAAGGAAGAAAATAAGAATGAAAACAGAAATGTGCATTGAAGGAAGATAAAGTGCCTAAAAACAGCGAATTTGTGGGTATAACTCTAACAGACAACTTATATAACCTAGAATTTCTAGTATAATTTGATGATCAAACTATAGCAATAAAGTGAAGAAGCGTATTTGAAAAGATATAATATGTTAATTAAGAAATTAATATGATCTCAATAAAGGATAGAATTTTAGTACCTACACGGCTACACCAGTACCTCTGGTTTCTTGAATCGTCAACTTAAAGTACCAAATATCATTAACCAAATTCAAGGAAACAGAAGGCCATTCTTATTTTTCCCCTTTGACTACAGACATATTCCCCTCCACCCGGCTGCAGACATGCGTCTTCTCAGTTTAAGTATGATAGAGTAGATAAATCATTCCTCAGCATAACAAAGGTGTCGAATTCTCTCCTAACATAAAGACTGGCAATAAAATAAAATTACATGAGCAACATGCTACAACAACGTACTACAAAGGTGTCAAGTGTTGTGATCCTCCACAAAGATGATGACAATGATGAATGGCCCACACCTCAGACATGGTCAGGTAATTGTTCAGATCCACGGGGAAGGAATGCTTTAACATGCACAACTGTAAACATAGCATTTCAATCTTCTTTACCATATCATACCTGACTTGTCCATAACTACAAGAACAATTGTTTTACTTCTACCTGTTGCGATCTCAAAGTAATATACTCCCTCCGTTCCAAAATAAAAGATCATTATTGACTTTTTGAAGTCAAATTAAGACATTTTCAAACTTCAAATTGACATAAATTCCTTTCATTCTAGTCAATACGATATGATGAATATTGTGAAGCATCTAAAAAATACTACTCATCATAAGATTGATCATTTCAATTTTGCACTTGAAAATGTAACAAGTTGACTTTCAAAAGTCAATAATGATCTTATAATTTTGGAAAAGATTGAAATCTTTACAAAGCTTCGTCTCAATTCATATTTAACCGCAAGCAATCTACGTCACAGGGGATGCTAGAGATTAAAAATTGTCCCAGTAAGTTATCATATGTCTCTGTTCTTATCCCAACCTCAAATATCGATACAACGGGCTGACTATTTTGTTAGATAGAAAATTTTACTTTCTCCATCAGAGGTTTAGTTGTGTTGTGTGGAATTATCTTCAGACTACACCAAATAATTTAATCTCAAGGGACAGAGGAGTAACATCCAACAGCACCAAGTCTCGAATCTTCCCAATTCCCTCGCCACTCAAGATAGCGGCATGCACGGCTGCACCATAGGCAATAGCCTCATCAGGATTAATGATCTAACAGCGCTCTTTCCCATTGAAAAACCAAAAATCTAAATAATAGTGAGTATAAAAACTCTTTATATAGGAAACTAAGTTTTAGAAATCAAGTAAAAACCCAATTTAAAAAGGAAACAATCTTCTGATTAAAATTTATTACTAAAACTTCAAAATATCATACTACTATATGGATAAGCCCTGCAACATTGCTCGCATATAAAAGAAATTTGATACTCAAGTCGCTTGATTTTAGCCCAAAGAAGGTCCGATGGCCTAAATAAATTTTATTTTATCTTTTATCTTTTTCTTTGGACTAATTGACTCTTTTTTTAAGCCGGACTCAAACTGAAATAAAGTATAAAAGAGGGGTATATCTATAAAAACAGCAAGTTCTAAGTTCATGGGCTAATTTGAAAGAAATCTAAAGTTGAGGAACTATTTTGAAAATTTATAAAAATTGGGGGATCCAAATCTAAACTTGTAACAAACTATGGAACAAAAATGAAAAATATAGAAAACCTTTAGGTGCCTAATGATAATTTACAAACGGAGTTGGGGTATAGGCAACAGAGAGGTCGGGATCTATATTTACATGTATTTTTTCCCTTTCTCAAGACCTAATGATATGGCTATACTTGTATGTAGTCAGCCATGTTAGTGAAAAATTGAATGTCAGTGGCGGGGAATATTTTGTCGGCACATCAACAGAATCGTAAAAATATTTATTCTTCTACTTTTTTTTTCTATTTTCCTTTTAAAATCTTGGATTGTTATTCTCTAGTCTACTCGACAACAAAAGATCTGACGGATAAGAACTCTTTTAAGATAGGATTTCAAAACCCTATAGCAATAGCCGAACATAGAACTTCATAATAATGTAGAGAAAATTGATTCTGAGGCTGATAACGAGTAAAGAAATTGTCAACGAAGATCTTCCTTGCTAATAAGTATGGGGTGTAGTGGTTGAATGAATTATTTGTCAAAAGCTAAAAACTGATAAGTTGGGCATAAAACTTGTAGTGAACAGAAAGAAGGCTAGTCATGCATTTGGACAATGGTCAAATGATGATGAGGATGTTGATTTAATTTTTAAACAAAAAAATAAAGTTTCAATGGATAGGAAGTTTCTCTGATACAAAATTGGTGCGAGATGGAAGAACAAATAACCTAATACAATTAGTTATCTAATGTTTGATTGGATGAATACTACTAGTGGTTAGCGTTGATTGGTAGATGAAGATAAAAACCGACTCTCTCTAATACTAAATTGGTGCAAGACAAAAGCACAAATAATCTAATACATGAATAATCTAATACAGTTAGATTTCTTATGTTTGATTGGGTCAATACTACTAGAGGTTGGCATTGATCGACAAACGAAGATAAAAGGCCACTCCTTTAAGGCAAGATGATTGATTCAAAGGGGGAATAAATCACCCAAAATAGAAAATATATAAATTTCAAAAGATCCAAGTCTATTCAAATTTAAAACTACTCCACTGTATATAACGATACATAACTTGCTCTCTAGACAAAACCAAACGAAATCAAGTCAAATCTAAAAGATCTTCAAAAAATCCTACTTTCTAAAATAAATATAATAAAACCTAATAACTGAAAATCAAAATCCACAATTAAATAAAACTCAATAACTAATTTTTTTGGGCTGCATCATATATCTTCTTGAAGGATACAACAGCTATGATGAGTGTTAATTCATGGGTTTCATTTTGCTGAAAATATACTACAAAATCTTAAAAGTTAGAGGATGTTTAAGGTTATGTGAGAATGTTGATTGGGAGAGAAGATGAAGCATCTTGCGAAGATGTAGAGAACAATCAATTTGCACTCCAGAAGCATCAAAGATGGCTATTTGCGTGGTACCCTGAAATTATTAGCTAAGAAGTGGTGAGAAGGACCAATTATAATATGAAGCTTCTAGAGAATTCTAGCAATGGAATATCACCAGGGAGCAAAACGATGAACAGAATCCATACAAATACAGTGTAGTGAAGCAAAAAACTCATCCTACTAATTGATGTCATCATGTCAAAAGCACTGAAACACGTATAGGAAAATTTTAGGAATGGACATTAATGTGGCATCTACAAGCAAAAAAAATACTAAATAAGCAACTCCGGCGGTTATCATCAACCTCTCTAATTTACTACACTATAGATAAGGGACTTTTGTATCTTTCCAATTTCCTTTTGAGGCTATTTCATGTAACAATTAGCTAACAATTCCATCTTCATTTCCATTCATCTTTTTGAGGTGAACATATACCTCGCAATTGACCTTATGTCACTCCCTAAAACTTGTCTAACATAACCAGCATAGGCGGAAATACTAAGTTAATTGTGCCGCAGGCAGTTCAGGACCTCAGAGGTGGAACCTAACTTTGCTGCTTTAGTGTTACCTAACAGATTAGATGCGTATATGACCAAGCCCATATGAATTCTGTTAAAAACACTTACTCATCATTTGGTCTCTCATTCAAGTCACTCAACCATACACACCTTTACAAAGATAGAATCTTGCTAACTTAGGCTGAACAGACAGAGCAAAAGAGACTACCCTAATGTCAGAGAAAATTTAGGTTCTTCCCAAATCTAAATTTTCTTGTAATTTATGTCTACTGCGACATCAGAAATTTACAATTCATCAATTTGAGTCAAACCCAAGACTGGTTAAACTTGTATCCGCATATGCAAACAAACTGCTTCTTATCATTTTTGAATTAAGCTTTCTAAAATTATTTCCAAGTTCCCATCCAACGAAAGAAATTAAATTCTAAGCAAAACCAGCTTTTAAAAAATACTTGCAGAGATAGATATCTCAGCAAAGAAATATAAAAACAGTGACTAGAAATAACAACCGGAAACAAAACGGGAGCTAATAATCACGTCAATAATTTGTATTCTATTTCAATTCCCATAATTCTCAACCAAAAGCAGTGACTTTGAAGATTATAAAAAACATAAATTAAAAAAAAACATGTAAACATGTATAAATTTATAAAAATTAGTATAAGAGGTGTAAAAAACAAAAACACAGGCACACTAAATAAACTAGGGAGAGAGATTGGAATCAAGATAGTTTTACAACAGATCAAGTGAGTCCAAAATTAACGTGGAAGCCTAAACAAAAGCCCTAACGAATTCTTCAGTCCAATACAACTACACCAAAAAAAAATATCTTCATTTACCAGTTCAAAATTCCAGTCAGGAAGCGACAATTTGAGCCGTCGATCGCGCCGGAGTTAGGAAAGAAGTCGCCGGAGAGAGGTTAGGGGAGCTGAAATTAGTTGGACATGGAAGGTGATAGCTCAAAAGTGGGATTCGAAAACAGAAGAATTGACTAGGCCAACTACTATTTCTATGAAAGATCAGTAGAGAGAGAGAGAGAAAGAGAAAGGTTGTCTTTGTGTGTGGAGATTAATTAGTAGTATATTGTATGAAGAATCTGATTATTTTTTTAATTTTTATTCTTCCGTTTTTTAACCTCGCTGTGACAGTTGCTGTATGCGCTGCTTAAGCGTGAGCCGTTGGATTTGGTGGGACTCTATACATCTCTCACGTGTGGAAAGATACTTGACGACGGGGACGGTTGCCCACGGGAATACAAAACGCAGTCGTTTTTCTGTTGCCTGTCTTTTATTTTTTATTTTTTATTTTTTCGAAACCACCCCCAGACCCCCCAGTAAAGAAATTTTAATAATCAACACCAAAAAATTTATTATTATAATCACACTGGCCTAAACATTTTAAGATCTTAATCTTAATTATCATGTTAATATTTCATCTTAATTTTAATAGTAGTAATTTATTTCATAGAGTAGTCAGCAGTGGATATTAACTTTATGATTTTATGATTATGATGATGATTATGAGTTAAGTAAATTTAAAGAGCTCATGATTAACCAAACCACCCCCTCGGGATTGTATTCTCTCAAATTTACCGTAGGCTCAATTTGTAGATCCTATTCCTAGGGAGAGTTGAAAAGGAAGAAACTGATTAAATGGTAGTAGTAGTAGTAGTTAAATTTAAATTTCTAATATTCAATATGGATATTGTTTTAATTGACTTAATTAATTTGAGATTAAGACAAGTTAAACTGTATTATGAAAATTGTTTTGATTGTAAAAATTAAATAATTTTTTTTGTATGAATTTAATATATTAAAGAACAAAAGGTTGAAAGTTAGTCATACAGTCAACTCCTCAAATATAATTTAATATTCTATTCCATAATTTTTTATTATTATTAAATAGTAGTACTTCTTCTAAAATAAGTACTTAGTTGCCAAACAGGCTCTGACAAAAGGAGCTGGCCAAATTTACTTGTTTTTTCTTTATTTTTCCGACTTTATGAGATAGTACATAAAGTAAAAAGTAACTATATCATTTAGTGGGGGGTCATTAATATAAAAAATAAAAATATTTATCACTTTATATTATATTGTTGGACTACTAGGGATAAATTTGAAAATTTTTTTACTCTCGTTCCTCTATTTTTAGTTTTTTAATGTGTAATTTGTATTTTATTCATCATTTTAGAGACGAAGGGTATAGTGTATAACAAAAATTATTAATTATAAAAATTATTTTATTTTAAATTTGTACGGGTCAAATTAATTTTAAAATTTAATATATGATCGTTCGATTTTAAAAATTAAATTAGAGAAAAATTAAATTATATCTTTAATTTTAAAACAGAACGGGTATTATTTAATATGTCAGAGGTTCTTATACCATAAGTTAGGGGCTGTTTGTTTAAAACTTAACAGGTTTGAATGGCTAAATCAGTAAGTGGCTGAATCATTAAGTGCGTTTGTTTTGAAAAAAAATCGTCTGAATGACTGAATCGGTCAGATGCGTTGGCTGAATGGTTAAGTCCGAATTTTTGGTCTGAATGGCTGAATGGTTGGCTGAATGAAATAAAAATAATAAAAATAATAATAAAAATAAAAAAATATTAACTATTATATTATGTAATATTAAATAAATTTATAACAACTTTGAATTTTTTCAAAGGGGTAAAATATTAAAAATATGTCATTCAGATCTTTAAGATATGTCAGTTATCAAATAATTTTTTTTATTCAGATTCAGATTCAGCTCATTCAGATTCAAATTCATTCAATTTTTATCAAACACCTCCTTAGTTGGTTTAGTTGGAGTAATTTTTAAGATAAGCATCTAGTTGGTGGCACGTCTTCTAATGGGGGTGACAGTCAGGCCTGTTAGATAAATTTATGTTGTGTCAAGTTGTAGATATTATATTAGGGCAAAAGTTCAAAAATATTTTTGACTTTTATTGCAGTACTTTATTTATTTATTTTTGTTCAAAAATATATTTAACATTATAATTTTTAGATCGTTCGTGCCACTGTCGTTAACAGATCTACCAACTAGACTAACAGAGTTATAAATTTGATTACATAACTGCCACATAAAAATACTAATTAAAAAATATTAAATACTAATTAAAAAATACTAAAATACTAATTAAAAAAATATTAAAATAATAACTAATTAAAAAAATACTAAAATACTAAAAAAATCAAATTAAAAATATACTAAAATACTAAAATTTAAATTATTTTGTTAATTAATCAAAACAACAAAAATTCAAATTACATCATTAAAATACTAAAATACTAAAATTTTACCATAGTTGTATAACATATCAAATTTTACTAATTTTTTTAGTAATTGAAAAAAATTTAACGTTAATTTGAGAAGTAGCGACAATTAATTTTTTTTATTAATATGGCATTTCAAAAATTATTTAAATTTTAGTAAATTTGTATTTTTGTAAATTATAATACTAAATATATTTATATTTTAGTAAAAATTTTAGTAAAATAATGCGTGTGAATTAACATATTAACGTATTTTAATGAATATTAACGAATTCATATTTTAGTAAATTAACATATTAATGAATTCGTATTTTAGTAAATTATTAATGTTATTTATTAAAATTTAACGTTAAATTTTAGTAAATTCGTATTTTAGTAAAATATAAAACTAAATATATTCGTATTTTAATAAAAAAAATAATTAGTAATTGAAAAAAAATCAATGTTAAATTTTAGTAAATTCGTATGTTAATAAATATATATAATACTAAATATATTCGTATTTTAATAAAAAAAATTTAGTGATTGAAAAAAAATTAACATTAAATTTTAGTAAATTCGTATTTTAGTAAAAAATAATGTTAAATATATTCGTATTTTAGTAAAAAAAAAATTAGTAATTAAAAAAAATTTAACATTAAATTTTAATAAATTTATATTTTAGTAAAATATAATACTAAATATATTTATATTTTTGAAATTGAAAAAATTTAACGTTAAATTTTAATAAATTCTGATTTTAGTAAAAAAAAAATTAGTAATTCAAAAAAATTTAATATTAAATTTTAGTAAATTCATATTTTAATAAAACATAATACTAAATATATTCATATTTTAGTAAAAAAAATTAATAATTAAAAATAAATTAACGTTAAATTTTAGTAAAATATACTACTAAATATATTAGAAATTTAATAATTAAAAAAAATTAACGTTAAATTTTAATAAATTCATATTTAGTAAAATATAATACTAAATTTATTCATATTTTTATAAAATATAATACTAAAGTATGTTATGATATAAATATGATATGTTATACAACTAATTGATATAATATTTTTAACGTTAATACTTTTAGTAAAATTACTAAAATATAATACTAAAGAATTTTTTTTAAAAAATTTTATGAAATAAAAGAAATGAGAATAAATAAAGAAAACAATGTTCCAATGTTTATGACCTTAAAAAGAAAAATTAACTTAAAATAATAATAATCGGAGATTTAATTTAAGAAATTGTGAGCCACAGCGTGGATAGTCTTCCCTCTGAGGAGGAAAGACTAGAAAGAAAAGGAGGCCCGGCCATTCATATAGCTTATGAATATGTTAAGTACTGCCGGAAATTATCTAAACAGCACTAGACCGTCCATAAGCACAACTACACCGATTTTTTAAAAATGAAAAAAATGGAAAAATTATCAAGGCCTCAGATTTGCAGAATTGGTCAACAACAAGGCCAAAGGCCATTCAGTCCCGAAAGATGGTGTAATTTAAATCTATTTTCCTCACCGGCCAATCCATTCATATACAAAATCAAATTTTGGGGGAAAACAGGAAAAAGGAATGTATTTCTCATGGCAAATCCCAAGAGGAAATTGCAGAGACTCTGCTTCTCCCCAAGGCGATAGGATATGAGAACCAACTCCGCTTTGACAAGCAGGAACCTCCATTCCAATCCAATAAAGGACAAGAAGAAAGCTCAACCGCCATGGCGCCAACGCGTAAGCTTCATCTGTGACAATTTTTGTTTCTGGGTTTTGCGGATATTAGCTACTTCGCCCCAATTTCTAATGTAAATTGTCACAAATTATAAACCAAACAAAAAAACCATACACAAAGAGATGAAAAGAGAGTATAATTTGTTAAGCGGCGGTGTAGTTGCAGCAGATTGAGTCAAAACCCTAATATATATAACCATGGTACAAGATGGAATTTGGTTGTGCGAGGAGGTTATGATATTTATAAACTAGGTGGTTTTATTTTGGCCGTTCGATCATTAGGTCTTATGATGGTTGGTGCTTTGATTATAGGCTAAAGCCACGGGCCGGCCCAGTCGTAAAAATGTGGGATTGAAGCTTACATTCTTAACCCTAATAAAATTGGAACAATTACATATTTTATTATATTTTTAAAAATAATTATAATAATAATTCATTCATAAAATATTTACACAATTAATATATTTTTATATTTATTTATAATATTAGTACAATTAGAATTTTTTAATTTATGAAATTAGTATGCAATTAGGATTCCTTAATTTAGGGGATTAATATTGATTTACTTATTAAATTAAGTAATTAATAAGTAAATTATATAGCACACCTTTTCTTTCCTTAATAAAAATCACGGTTCCTTCGCCCTTGTCAGTCTTCTCCTCCGCCCTCCTCCACCATTAACGCCATCCTCCACTATTAACCTAGACAGTCCCAACTTGTTAACGCCATCCTACGCCCTCTTCCACCATTAATGCCCTTCTCATACGCCTTCTCCTCCGCCCTTCTCCTCCGCCCTCCTCTACCATTAACGTCATCCTCCACCATTAACCTAGACAGTCCCAACTTTTTAACATCATCCTTCACCTTCGATTTTTTCATAGTACAGTTGCTGCGATTTTTTTATAGTACAGTTGGTAGCCAAACATTCATACCAAGGTAACCAATTCAGTGTTATTAGGTTTCTAATTTATTTTTAAAAAATTTATTATAGATTTTTTTATTTAATGGTGCAGTTGGTAGCTAACACTTTATACAAATGTAACCAATTCAGTTTTATTGGGTTACCAATTAATTAAAAAAAATATATTGTAGATTTTTTTTATAATGCAGTTGGTAGCCAAACCTTAATACAAAGGTAATCAAATCAGTTTTATTGGGTTACCAATTAATTATAAAAAATCTATTATAGATTTTTTTTCTTCATAGTGCAGTTGGTAGCCAAACCTTAATACAAATGTAACCAACAGAAACTAAAATTGTTACCTTTGAAAGTTTTGGTTACCAACTGCACTGAAATTTCTCTTGGTTACCCACAAAAACTAAAATGGTTACCTTTGTATAAATATTTGGATACCAACTGCATTAAAATTTATCTTTTTCTCCTTTTAATTTTTGGACTAAATCAACCTTTGTCATAATGACAGTTGTGGCCGTAATGGATGAGGAGATCGGCGTCCATGGCGGCTACACCTTCAAGATCTACAGATCTACATCTTTAAGGTGTTGAAGCGGCGGCGAAAGTGAGGAGGAAGATGACCGACGAAGGGGAGGAGGAAGATGACGTTGCCAAACTTTGAATATTTGAATTTTAATTATTATTTTTGAATTTAAATTTGTTTTTGTTGTTAGGTCCAAGATATTTGAATTTGAATTATTAATTATGGTAGTTATTTCTTCTTGATTTTAGGTTTCCTTATTATTATGAATTGAATCCTATACTAATTCCCTAAATTAAGGAATCCTAATTGCACTAATATTGTAAATAAATATAGAAAGTGTATTAATTGTGTAAATATTTTATGAGTGTACTAATAATGTAATTACTTTCTAAATATTGTATATTATTGTAAAGGACCCAATAAAATTTGAATCTTTTCGGCCTACTCGGCGTACAACCGTTTCTTAATAAGAATAAATTAGTATAGTACTACCTCCGTTCCTAAACGATTATCGTTTAAGGTTTTTGCACATGAATTAAAAAAGGATCTTTTATCAAGTAAAATTTATTTGAAATTTCATCACTACCTTTTTATGGGAAGTTGAAAACTATTAATACAAGGGAGATAATTTCTTAGGACAATAAGAGAAGGTAGGGTTAGTATAGGAAGTAAATAATTTATTCTTCTCGAAAGTTGTAAACGATAAATATTTTAAAATAATTTTTTTTCTAAAACAACAATCTTTTAAGAACGGAGGGAGTATAAGAACTTTTTTGTAAAATTATGTGAAAAATATACTTTAAGTCATGTAAAATTCTCTCTTTTCCGCTTTATTTTTTCTTAATTATGTGAAAAGTATTACTTAAGGCATGTATTATGAGATGGAAAAAATAAATTACGAGGGAGTGCCCTAGAAAGAGATTATTGAAGTAATTGAAAAAGTTAGATAATCTAACTAAAAAAATGAGGAATTAAATTAATTTTGGTCTAACCAAGTCTAGTGTTTGAATGACTTGGTTGTGAATTAAAAAAGGACTTGTCTATGGTTGAGTCAAGGGTTTGGAATGGCTTGGTTAGGATTGAGTTATGACTTGTAGTTTGGAGCCACAATTAGTGCAAACTTGAAATTAAAGGTTGGCTTGGACTTGGAGCCAAAGAATGAAGACTTAGAGCCACAGTGTTGGAGGACATGTGTCATATGATTGTTATTGAGCATGTAGATAATGGAATAGCCAAAAAGTCAAGGGAAAAGGGGGAGGAATCGGTGGATAAGGAGGGGACAAATGGGGATGAAAACTTATCATTTTTGGTAAGTTTTGATCTTAAGCAAGCTAAGCATTAAATGCCCAACATATTATCAAAGACAAAGTTATCATTTCTTTCATTATTCCTTCATTTCATTAAGTAAATTAAGAGAGAGTAAGAGAGAGAGAAAAGGCACGGATTGAAGAAAAGAAAGGGGAGAAAGAGAAAGATCAAAGTCTTGATCAAGCATAAGCTATGAAGAAGAAGAATGAGGAAAAAACTTCAAGAGCTAAGCCTAAAAATCCTAACTATTCATCATCTTCTTTAAAAACTTTCTAAATTAGCTTGTTGGTGGTTGTTGTGGTTTGATTGTGGATCATGGTGGATCCTATGTTGGATATGACGGAGTATATGTGCTTATTATATGTTACATGTATGAAAAATCATGAAAACAAGAAAGCTTTCCTAGAAAACTTAATAATCGGAAATATTATTTTTCGGGAAAACAAATACTGAAATTTGAACAAGCATAACTCCCATCCTATTTCGAATTTGGGAGTGTGGTCAATTTTCAGAGTTAGATCTATGAGTCCCCTAACACATCCAATTGGATTTTTCAGAATATCCCTTGTAGATTTTTGTGTGGACAGTTTCTACCAAATCAGACCAAAATTGAAAATTCGAAAAAGCTTGTTGCCCTAAAATTTTCGTGGACTGTTTTGTCCATTTAAACATTGAAATAAATTCATTACTTTTGGGACATGAAACTATATGGTATAATGAAATTCTGGTCCAAAGATGAACAAATTCCGTCATTGGAAGAAAGAGATATGACCAATTTAATATAGGATTTTTTTGATGAAAACTATCACAACTTGAGTTCTATAACTCTAGTAACTATCATACGTGTGGTTGCATAGTAGCACATGGTATTGTACATTATCTTTGATTATTGATGCTTACGTGAGAAGTCACTCAGTTTTATTCAATTATCGCCATAGTAATTGCTGTATAATATCTCATATTATTGATTCAATTATTATCACAATATCATCTGCACAATATTTTATATTATTAAATCGATAATTGAGACGACAAAATTATTCATATTATTATTTGCATTATTGACGATGTCTAGAAAGTTTTGTCAAGAAAAGGGGTTTGGTCACCTAATTGCACGCCAATAAGGAGAAGTACTTATCGAAAAGCCCCTTTTTTCCTGAAAATGAGCTGGTTGTTAATATTGTGAGTTATAATATTAATGATGAATAAATGTTATTAAAATGTGTTTAGTGAAGCCAAATGAATTGAGATAAATAGAGGGGTTTTTTATGAAGTATTTGTTATAAATTTGGTTTATTACATGGACCCCCACTTACTTATTTTTCAAAATCGTCGGTAGAAAGTTATCTCAGTCTTGTTTCATTATTATTATTATTATTATTATTATTATTATTATTATATATATATATATATATATATATATATATATATATATATATATATATATTGTAAGACCCCAACTTATTATAAATAAAATTGAATTTTCTCTATTTATTATCTTGAAATAATAAGGAGTTAATTTGATATAATGCTTTGGTTATGGGTGAAATGTGCAAATTTTACAAAATATGCAAGTGGTTATAAAATATTCATTTTGTCGGGGAATATTCATTTGGTCGTGGAATATTCTTGTTGTCGGGGAATATTCGTACGACGGCGCAGCCATTTGTGGGCCCCATAACAGATAACTGTCGGGTGAAGAAAACGACAAGTTTGAGTTTTTATAAATAACAACGTAATTATTACCGTTAACACTGTTGGATTACCTGGTGGTTAAAATACAGTAATACGCGTGGTTGCACAGTAGCACACGGTATTGCACAGTATTTTTTAAATTATTGATTCTTACGTAAGAAGGCACTACTCAATAATTGTTACAGTAATTACTGTTCAATATTTTATTTTATTGATTCAATAATTACTGACTTGATATTTTATATTATTGTTGTTTTAATAATTATCACTGCACGGTATTTTCCATTATCAGATCAATAATTCATATTATTTGAATAATATTATTAGATAACATTATTGGCAATGTCTAAGGAAGTTCTGTTTAGGAAAAGAGTTTTGTCAGCTAATTGCGCGCCAGTAAGGAGAAATTCTTATCGGAAAGCCCCCTCTTTCCTAGGAAAGACCTGGTTGTCATAATTGTGATTCTATAATATTATTTGTGAATAATTAATTATTAATTTATATAATAAGGAAATATTTATTTAATGTGAATATAGATGATGGATATATGTATTTTATGTGGATATAAATGAAGGAATTAATGTTGAGATATTTTATCAGTATTTTGTCAGAATGGAGGTATTAAAAATCGCCCGTATGTGGATTTCAGGCATTTTTCGTTTGGAATTTGGAATAACTTAAAGCTATAAAGTTGTAGAGAATTTAATTTCCTATGGAATGAACATAAAATTCGTATTTTTCTGATAAAAGTGATATTTATTATGAATTGTTGAAGTTTCAATAATTAAATGTTTTTATTAAAATTATGGATGGGACCCACTTTTGTTAAAAATATGTGGGTTGCAAAAATTTTCAAAGATGGTTGGCTTGATTATTCAAACAAAGGAGGAGGCGTGGAAGAAAGAAAAAAATAATATTATTTTATTAATTTAGTCTCCTTTGGCGTTATAACATTTTCCTATAAATAGGTGCTTAAGTTAAAATTGAAAATCACACCAAAAACATAAGTTTTCTCTCTCTCTATACTATCGAGCGTATTTTTGTGAGTATTTAGATACTTTGAGAGTTACTATTCAGTGTAAGTTTATTTCGGCTTTACATCCAATATTCTGATCAGAAATACTGTTCTTTTGAGGTAAGAGATGTTATTTTATTAGTAAATGATATTATTTTCTTCAATATCATTAGGCTGAAATATTAACATGATTTTTATTGTGAAATTTCTACCTTTTTGTGTCAGGGTTACTATTCACGTATACGGCATTATTCACGTATACAACACTATTCACAAATATGGCACTATTCACCGAAAAATAAAATTTTCTCTTCTTTGTCCCAGATGTTCATTATAGTTACTATCTTTGATTGTATCCATGTTTTGATCTTATTTCTTGAATTTTTCTCCACAGTGGTTTATTATGGAGTGTTTTTGAACTTGGATTATCTAAAGTACGAATCCCTAATCTTTATCCTTTTCTCTCACTGGATTCGTTCTCTAAAATATTTTTCATCATCCTCAGTCTTTAATGGTGATACTTGATGAATATCTTTGGTCTTTAATGCAAAGATGAATGATTACCTGATGAATATCTTTGGCCTGTAGTGCAAAGATGAACAAGTGTTGAGATGAATATGACCAACTGGGATACAAATGAATATCTTTGGCCCGTAGTGCAAAGATAAATATTTGATGCAAGATGTATATTGATTAATGTTACAGGGATAAAATATTGATGATGAACTTTTAAATTCATAGATGATAGTATATTTCATTCTCTACTTAGCTCTTCTAATGAATTGTTATTTCCGCTGCAGTTGTTGATCTAAAACTTGTAGTCTATTATATTCTATCAGATTTTTCCCTGTTGAAGACTAAGGATAATTTATTGTATATTATCTTATTCATAATGTTTTTTACTGGGCTAGTTGAGCTCACCCTTTTCTTTATTGTTCCATTTTTTTCTCAGGAAGTGAGAATATAGCAGGAACCAGTCGGGGTATAGAGAGATGGTCCTAGACAGTTGTTTTAGCAGTCCTCACTATTTTTGTAAAATAATGCATCAATAATTGTAATGAGGACTTTATTTGGGTGTGGATATTGTCTAGAAGACAATATTTGTATTTAAACTCACAGTATGTGTTGTCGTATTTTGCACGACAATTATAATAATAAAGTTGTAGTTGTTTTCTGTACCATGTATTTGATGACTTAGAATGAGTGATGTATACATATTTTGGGGGAGTCACACACACACACACATAAACACACACACACACACACACACACACACATATATATATATATATGTAAAATTCCAAATTTTCCAAATAAAGATTTAATTTTCTCAAAATTTACAGGATTTATTGAACACTGGATAAATTGATTAATAGTCCTCACTATTCTATAAAATAGTGTGTGACAATAAATGTAATGAGGACTCTATTTGAGAGTGGAAATTGTCTAGAAGGCAACATTCCTGTTTAAACTCTCAGCTATGTTTTGTCGTATATTACATGACGGTTGTTTAATTAAGTTTGTATTTGTATTCTGTACCACGTATTTGGCGACAAAAGATGGGTGATGTATACCTATTTTGGGGGCGTCACAGTTGGTATCAAAGCTTAGGGATATAATCTCTGGCTGAGATGTGAGACAAGAACTAGGAGGGGAGAGACGAGGAATTCCTTCGCTAGTATGACCTACCTAAGTTTATTTGGTATTTAATTGGTCGGTTAGAGTATAGGGATAATATGTGATATGATAATTAACCCTTGTTTTGTGGCATTATTTGAAAATGGCATCCGAAAATGTTGAGATAAGCAATGAAGCACATGAGACCGTTGAGTCACCACAGATTAATACCCAGGATAATGTGCAACAGGAAGACAATATTTCTCAGGTAAACAACAACGATCAAATGATGAATGATGTAATGTTCAGAGGTTTTATGCAATTCATGCAACATCAGGCGAAGGCGGCTCCTGTCCAAAATGTAGGTGAAAACACTAATAACTCTCGGACAGTTACTGCTAAGCAGTTCAAGGAGCTGGGACCACCGAAGTTTTTTTGAGAGCCAAAACCACTTATAGCGGAGACGTAGATAAAACAGATCTGCAAGATATTTGATGTCTTGGGATGCTACGAGGAGCAAAAGGTTCCCTTTGCAACCTTCATGTTGCGAGCAGAGGCATATTACTGGTGGAAATCTGTAAAGCGTACTCAACCTGCCGCATTGAAGATAACTTGGGAGAAGTTCCAAAAATTATTCAACGACAAGTACTTTCCCGAAAGTATTCGTTACATGAAAGAGGTAGAGTTCATCAAGCTAGAGCAAAACAACATGACCGTGTCACAATACGAAGCCAAGTTTGTCGAGTTATCCCGGTTTGCATCCCATTTGGTTGATAATGAGGAGAGAATGACGCAAATATTTCTAAGAGGTTTGAAACCCGAGATACATCAATATCTTATCTCTCATAAACTGTGTTTGTATTCAGATGTTAATAGGGCTCAGTTATTGGATCGCGATAATGAGTCAACCCAACCAAAAGAGAGCAACCGGCAAGATGATAATATCAGTGATAGCAGTCATCGAAGCGGTGACAATAAGCGTGGAGGGAATCAACATGCCAGAAATGGTAATCACTTCGGTGGTAATCATGGCTAAAACAATAAGAATAGATATTTCAAGAAAAGTAGATTCAACAATGATGGAAAGACGTCAACATCAGCACCAGTTGTTAAGGAATGAGAACAATTGCCGGTCGTATATTACAAATGTGGAGGGAAAGACACATCAGTCCAAACTTTACGCGGCAGTCCAAAACGTGTTTCAAGTGTGGAAGAGAAGGTCACCTAGACCGATTTTGTCGTGCACCAAAATCAAGTCCAACTGGGACGGTGGCACCAAAGGCGGATACAGACAAAACAAAGTAGGTGCTTTCAAGAAGAGCATTTTTCGTGACTTCTCAAAAAGCGAGTAACCCAAACAAAGATAGCACGGGTTAGTTAATTATAGATTTTTGTGAAGTCTATACCTTATTAGATATCTATTCTACCCATTCTTTTATCTCTCTTGCTTGCGTTCAACGTTTAAATTTGAGTCCAGAGAAATTAGACTTTGACTTATCTGTTGAAACTCCGTTAGGAGAAACCTTCGTTATCTCCACTGTTTATAAATCTTGCTGATTCAAATAGACACTTTCACGTTACCTGTCGATCTTATCTCTTTGAAAATACTTATCTTTGATGTAATTTTAGGAATCGATTAGTTAACTACTCATCATGATTTTCATAAGGTTGTTAGTTTTCATATTCCTAACCAACCTGCTATGCGAATTCAAGCAACCAAACCACTAAAGTTAATCATTGTTATATCAAGCAATAAGTAAAGAGCCCCGATCCTTTCTTTGTTGACTTCCTTGTGTGTAATGCATCGAAGCCAGACTTTTTGTAGGCGACATCGTGAATGACGATGACAAGTTGATAGGTATCAATGTGACGTACTATCCAAGCCTTGGATGAGAGTCACAGTTTTGAATGATATTTCTATTGTTAATGTAAGACCCAAAATTTTATGAAATGAAAGTATTCAATTTTATTACAATTATTATTTTATTTCGTAAATGGTTAAATTGATAAAAGGTTAAAGTTAAGGGTGATATGTGAAATTTTTTTACAAAGTAAGCAAGTTACTATAAAATATTCGTTTGGTCGGGGAATATTCTTTTTGTCGGAGAATATTCGTACGACGGCACAATCATTGGTGGACCCCACAACGTAAGTATTCTCGTAGTTAAAAAACTACAGAATTATCTTTTATTAAAAATAACGGCGAGTGTTACCATTAAAACTGTTGAACTACCCGATAGTAAAAGTACAGTAATACGCGTAGTTACATAGTATCACACGGTATTGGTTATTGATGTTTACGTGAGAAGTCACTCAGTTGTACTCAATTATTACTACAGTGATTGCTGCATCATATCTCTCATATTATTGATTCGATTATTATCACAGTATCATCTACAAATATGTTATATTATTAAATCAATAATTGAGACGATAAAGTTATTTATATTATTAAATTACAATATTTACAATGTCTAGAAGTTCTGTCAAGAAGAGGTTTTGTCATCTAATTGCGCGCCAATAAGGAGAAATCCTTATCAGAAAGCCCCCTCTTTTCTGGAAACGACCTAGTTGTTAAATATTGTGAGTTATAATATTAATGATGAAAAAGTTTGTGTTGATTAAAGATGAATTTGATAGTTCCATTGTGTTAGGATTATTAGTGTTAGTGGAAAACGACATTTATTCCGATGATAATTGATGTCTGGGTTTTATTGATAAATCGGGTAATTAATCGGATAAATGAGCAATTAATTGCTATTAATTCACATGCTTATATAACTATTTGTTCACATGTGTGTTCAATTTAATCACATTTTTGTACTATTAGGGGAGTTGGTACAAGATTGATAATACTTGCATGACTATGTTAAAAATGGAGGTATAGATGGAGGTACTATACTGTAATTCGTATTTTCACATGATTATAACTATTGATTCACATGATTGAACTATTGATTCATATTATTTACTATTAGGGGAGGTGGTGCAAGTTTGATAATACTTGCAGAACTAAATTAAAAATGAAAAAAAGTTAGAGGTATTGTACTGTAATATTTCAAGTCCCAAAATGTGCAATTATCGAGACTATATTTTCCTATAAATAGAAGCTCATTCTTCCTTCATTTCTCACCAATTCACTAAAGCTATAGAGCAATTATTATAGAGAGAAATTATAAAGAGAAAGAAGTAGAAAAATCTTCTACCTCTCTACTCTAGTATCCAGTTTCTTTCTAAGGTAAGGGGTATTATTTCTTTCGTATTCATGAAGAGAGCTATTGTTATTCCATTCCTTATTATTATATTGGAATAACCTGTCTATGTGAAGTACCACATACATGGTAAAATTCTTCTGTTATTCCATTCTTTATTATTCTGTTGGAATAACCTGTCTGTGCGGTCTATCGCATGTCTGGTGAATTCTGTTGTTATTCCATTCCTTATTATTCTGTTGGAATATCCTGTCTGTGCGGTTTTTGCATGACCTGATTCCATTCTTTATTATTCTGTTGGAATATCCTGACTGTGTGATTTACATATGACCTGGTTCCATTCTTTATTATTCTGTTGGAATATCCTGTCTCTGCGGTTTACGCATGACTTGGTTTCATTCTTTATTATTCTGTTGGAATATCTTGTCTGTGCGGTTTACGCATGACCTGGTTCCATTCTTTATTATTTTGTTGGAATATCATGTCTGTGCAGTTTATGCATGACCTGGTTTCATTCTTTATTATTCTGTTGGAATATCCTGTATGTGCGGTTTATTCATGACCTGGTTCCATTCTTTATTATTTTGTTAGAATATCATGTCTGTGCGGTTTTCGCATAACTTGGTTCCATTCTTTATTATTCTGTTAGAATATTCCATATGTGAGGTTTATGCATGACCTGGTTCCATTATTTATTATTCTGTTGGAATATCCTGTCTGTGCGAATTACGCATAACCTAGTTCCGTTATTTATTATTCTATTGGAATAACCTATTTGTGCGGTCTATCGCATGCCTGGTGAATTCTTCTGTTATTCCATTCTTTTTTATTCTGTTAGAATAACCTGTCTACGCGGACTATCGTATGTATGGTGAATTCTTCTGTTATTCCATTCTTTATTATTCTGTTAGAATAACCTGTCTATGTGAATTATCGCATGCATAGTGAATGATCCTTTGTATTTATATGAATAGTATTTTCATTCAAAAGGGATTTCTGCCAGGGCAGTTTCGCAATTTTTCTGACCCTAAAAAATTCTGGAAAATTTTAAAATGATAATTTGATGAGTTTTCTAGATTGTGTCCAAAAATGACGATTTTTGGATGTATAGATTAAGAGTTATGGATTTTATGGGAAAAGACTATTTTAAAAGTAAACCCTTATAACTCTTTGTGGTTAACTCCAAAATTGGTGAAATTTTTATTGGGAGTACATGTATATAACAGGAGTATACCCTGTAAAATTCAGAATTTTTGGACAAAAATATAATTTATGATAAATGTCTAAATATTCGACAATTTTGGCCATATAAAAAATAGTAAATGAATTTTAAAAATTCAGAGAAAAATATATATTCAATATGGGACTATATTCTGCTAAATCCCAGATAAGAAATATTTTTGGGACTGATTTGGTATTTTTCATAAAAATGAACTAGTTATAAGTAAATTAATTAAATATATTATGTAAAGTAACAAAATTGGTAAATAGGATTTTATAGTTTGGGAATCCTATATAGGGTATATGCAGATTTTTGATGAGAGATTTGATCATTGGTGATGAAATCTTATGAGTATGTCATTTTGAATGATTAAATGTATTATGTGGTAAAGTGTAAATAATTGAAATAAATTGTTTATAAGTGTAAGAAGTGATTAAAATATTGTTATAATATTAGATTATGAGTTTATTAAGTAGTTGATGATATTTGAATAAATTTAAAGTCATTAATATTTATCATTGTTTTCTTTTGATTAATGCTTATATCATTGTCATCATCCTCATGCTTATATTGTGATGAAAATTATCTTTGGCTTACGTGCATAGATTGACTTGGTATGATTATGACCAGGGATCATTCTGTATAATTATGACCTGTAATATTATAAATGATGTGGTAAAAGTTCTAAATGACCTGTAGTGCATTGATGGATAGTTTTTGGTATGATTATGACCAAGGATTATTCGGTATAGTCATGATCATTGATGATTTAATGAATATCCTTGGCCCATAGTGCAGGGATGACTTGATGATGTGGTTTATTTATTAAGCTGAGTCTCAGCGATAAAAATTGATGAAAACATTTTAAAACATAGAAGATAGTAGATATCATGCTCTACTTGACTCTTCTAATGGATTGCTTATTCCGCTACAGTTAAACTTGATGTATATTGTATATTATCAGTTTAACATTGTTGAAGACTAATGATAATTTATTTTATATTATCTTAGTCATACTATTTATTACTGGGCTAGTTGAGCTCACTCATTCTTTCACTGTTCTCTTCAAGAAATGAGAACGTAGCCGAGACTAGTCGGGGAACGGAGTGACGGTCCAGATGATAGCATTAGTAGTCCTCACTATTCTGTTAAATAGTGTGACAATAAATGTAATGAGGACTCGATTGAGTGTGGATATTGTCTAGATGACAATATTCTTATTAAAACTTTTAGATTATGTTTGGTCGTATTTTACACGACTGTTGTATAATTAAGTTGTATTTGAATTTTATGTACCATGTAAGTGGTGACCCAAGATGGGTGATGTATACCTGTTTTAGGGGCGTCACAGTTGGTATCAAAGCTTAGGGATATGATCCCTGGCTGAGATGTGAGACAAGAACTAGGAGGGGAGAGCCGGGGAATTCCTTTGCTAGTATGACCTACCTAAGTTTATTTTGTATTTAATTGGTCGGTCAGAATATAGGGATAATATGTGATATGTCAATTAACCCTTGTTTTGTGACAGTGTTTGAAAATGGCATCTGAAAATATTGAGATCAACAATGAAGCACATGAGACCGTTGAGTCACCAACGATCAATACCCAGAATAATGTGCAACAGAAAGACAATAATCCTCAGGTAAATAACAACACCGATCAAATGATGAACGATAAGATGTTCAGAGGCTTTATGAAATTCATGCAACATCAGGTAAGAGAGACTCCTGTTCAAAATATAGGTGGAAATAATGGCAACCCACGGCTGGTCACTGCTAAGCAGTTCAAGGAGCTGGGACCACCGGAGTTTTTGGGAAAGCCAGAACCACTTAAGGCGGAGACGTGGTTAATGCAGATCACCAAGATATTTTACGACGCCCCCAAAATAGGTATACATCACCCATCTTGAGTCACCAGAAAATACACTATAAAAATCATTTACAACTTCATTTATACAACTGTCATGCAAAATACGACGACATGTATACTGTGAGTTTAAATACAAATACATATACCAACTCTGACTCATGTCACAATTTCACCTTACATAAAGGTACATTCAAAAAATGTTTTAGAAATTAAAATCTTTGGAAAGTGCTCAAGGAAACCTTCGTACATAGGAGGCCATGAATCTAAGTTATGATAGATATCATATGTCCAGAGAATTATCCTTGGTTGACCCAATAGACTCCAAACAAAAATGAGAAGATTACTATCATGTTCCTTCCAATGGCAAATCTTCTCTTGACATATAACTATCTCCACTGTCTCCAAGTGAAAATTATATTTCAAATAAACTCCAAGATCATATAGGTGGTGCTCGTAGATATACTCAGCAAGTGGATGTGCACAACCTTGTCTTATGATAACACGAGATTGTATGTCATTAGACGTCTTGTATGATAGTGGCAAAACACCCTTCCAAAGTTAGGTTCACCTCACCCTATTCGGTTCACCAAAATTAAATATCAAATGACGTATACAATACGACACACTTATCTAAAGTTCTCAATAAAATTATTTTCACACTATTTAGGGAGAACCTCAATCTATAGACCACCATTCTATTCCCCTGTTATCCCCGCTCGACCCAGTTACACTCTTATTACCTGAAATGAATTGTGAAGCAAAAGGGTGATCACAACTAGCCCAGTAAAAAATATTATAACTAAAGATAATTAAATTATCAATAGCTTTTGTCAATAATAAATCAGAGATTTAGAACATGTGGTAGATGATAAAACTTTTCAACCATAGTTACAGCGGAACGAACAATCCATTAAAAGAGTCAAATAGATCATCAGGTCTATTATCTTCTCCATGTTAAAAGTCTACCAATAATGTTTTATCTCTGTAACATCAATCAACAATTCATGTCCACAATCATATGAATAACTCATAATCATAATTGTGATTCTGAATTCCTTTTCGCACCCATGACGAAGATAATTTTCATCACCTATCTTCACCTGAAACATCAAAAATCATGGTTATACCAAATCACAATCCTTGCTCATAATCATACTAATAAATTCATCTTTGCACTACGGCCAAAGATATTCATTAACAATTCATCTTTGCACTACAGGCCAAAGACATACAACTGTATTTTAGAAGAGTTAAGTAGAGCATGATATTTACTATCTTCTACGAATTTAAAAGTTTATTATCAATCTTTTATCGCTGAGACTCAGCTTAATAAATAATCCACATCATCGAATCACCCCTGCACTACGGCCAAGGATATTCGTTAATATCACATCCATGAATTATCCATGCACTACGGCCAATGATATTCATTATTATCACATCCATGAATTAATATTTAATTGCTGAGACTCAGCTCAATAATTAATCCACATCATTAATTCATCCCTGCACTATAGGCCAATGATATTCTTTTAATATCATGACCACGAATTATCCATGCACTACGGGCCAAAGATAATCGTGTTTTCATTAACAGTCCTGATCATGCCATAAAACAATTCATCTTTGCACCCTTGGCCGAAGAGAATCCATAGCCATAATCATACCAAAAACTGCCCATCAATGCACTATGGCCAATGAGAACTTTTTCCACATCATTTGTAATATTACGGTCATGATTATACTGAATAATCCCTGGTCATAATCATACCAAGTCCATCTATGCACTACAGGCCACATATGACTTTCAACATAATATATACATGAGGATGATGACAATGATATAAATATTAATCACACGAAAATAAGGATAAATATTAAAGACTTTAAATTTATCTAAATATTATCAACCACTCACAATCTAATATTATTAATATCATAACAATATTTTAATCACTTCTTAAACTTATAAACAATTTATTTTAATTGTTTACACTTTGCCAAATAATGTATTTAATCATTCAAAAATGTCATACTCATAAGATTTCATCATCAATGATTAAATCCCTCATCAAAAATATGCATATACCTTATATAGGATTTTCAAGCCATAAAATCGTATTTTCCAACTTTGTTACTTCACATAACATATTTAACTCATATGTTCGTAACTAAACCATTTTTATGAAAAATACTAAATCAGTCCCAAAAATATTTCTTTTCTGGAATTTAGCAGAATATAGTCCCATAATGAACATATATTTTTCTCAGAATTTTTAAAATTCATTTACTATTTAAAAAAAATCAATTTCTAATTAATTCCTTAAGAAATTAGCTACCTCAAGTTTAACTCAAGAAATTACCAAATCTTGGCAGGATCTTACACATGTTAACGTGAGCTTCCAGTTTAAATTTCATGGTCATCGGAGTTATAGAACTCCAGTTATAGCATTTTTTGTTGGGAAAATCTAAATATTGAAATGGTCACAACTTGCTCATTTTAAGTCGGAATGAGCTCATTTTTGGACAGGAGGTACTTTATACCATATACTTTCATGTCCCAAAAGGCCGGAATTTTTTTCATAAATTAAGTGGCCAAAAATTCCCTTTTAAAATTTCTGGCAGTAGCTGTTTTCCCATTTTCACTTTTTCGTGCTTTGCTAAAATCAGTCCGCACGAAAATCTACAACACCTTTTCCAGTGTTTCCACTTGAATAAGTTAGGAAACTCATAGATCTAACTCTAGAACTTGACCACACTCAAAAATTCAAAATATAATAGGAGATATGGTCAATTGAATTTCATGTTCCATTTTCACCAAAATCTGATTTTTCAACCCTTTGCGATTTCTAAGAAACTTTCACGTTTTCATATAATAACCAACATAACTCATCATAACACTTACTAATACTTCATATACCCATTATTTTCATTAGTCCAATACTTTTATTATGACTCTCATCATAATCAACGTAACCAGATTATTTCTACAATTTAATAAGGAATGAATATAAAGGATCATTCACCATGCATGTGGTAATCCACATAGACAGGTTATTCTAACAGAATAATAAAGAATGGAATAATAGAAGGATTCACCATGCGTGCGATAGACTGCACAGACAGGTTATTCCCAACAAAATAATAAATAATGGAACCAGGTCCGGCGTAAACGCACAGACATGATATTCCGATAGAATAATAAATAATGGAACCAGGTCCGGTGTAAACACACAGATAGGATATTCCAACAGAATAATAATGAACGGAACCAGGTCTGGCGAAATTCCCACCGACAGGATGTTCCAACAGAATAATAAAGAATGGAATAATAGAAGAATTTCACCATGTATCCGGTACTTCGCATATACAGGTTATTCCAACATAATAATAAAGAATGGAATAACAGAAGAATTTCACCAAGTATAGGGTAGCCCGCGTATACAGGTTATTCCAACAGAATAATAAATAACGGAATAATAGAAGTTCACTTCATGAATACGAAAGAAATAATACCCCTTATTAGTACAACAAATAATATCCCTTACCTTTGAAAGAAGAGTACTCCGACTAGTAGGGCGAGGGTATACTTGAAGAAACTTGCACTACGCTCAAAGCTTTCTTAAACGCTAAAAAAATACGCTCAAGATTATAGAAGAAGAATTCTCTCTCTAGAGTTTCAGTGAATTCATAAGAAATAATGAAGGAATGAACTTCTATTAATAGAAGAATAGACTGAATAGTAACCAATCCATGAACGGTCTAGATTGATTTACTTTTAAACGGACGGTCCAGATTGGTTTACAATAAAATATAATATATTCTATTTATAATCTAATAAAACGAATAACTTTAAAAAAGTATTCTGTTTTATATATAAAGATTTTATTATGTAAATACTATGCAGGCACTATGCAAACACTATACATAATAAAATATAATATATTCTAATTATTGTCTAATAAAACATATAACTTTATAAAAGTATTCTGTTTTATATAAAAAGATTTTACTATTAGACTAATAAAACGAATAACTTTATAAAAGTATTCTGTTTTATATAAAAAGCTTTTCTATTTTATTACATTAATAATACTAATAAAACAAAACTTCATCATCACTTACTTTGAAAAATTTTCAAATGTCACCCTTAACTTTAAACTTTTATCAATTTAACTATTCACCAAAATAGAAAAATTGAATACTTTTATTTCATAAAATTCGGGGTCTCACAATCTCCCCTCCTTATGAAATTTCACCCTCGAAATTTACGTACGTACCTGGTATTTCGAAGAGATGAGAATACCTTGATTTCTTTTCGGATTGTACCTTCTCGGTTATTTCCTCAGTATCATGATTTTCATATTGCTCATCTCCTGTGTTTCAGATATCATTCTAAAATATACCTTCAAAACTAAGGTTAATTGACATATCATTATTTGTCAACTTATCAAGTAAACAATTTCAGCTTAGGTAAGTCACACACTAGCGAAGTATATTACTCGTCTCTCCACTCTTAGTTCTAGATTCTTATCTCCACCAGCAACCATATCCCTAAGCTCTGATACCAAATATGACGCCCCAAAAATAGGTATACATCACCCATCTTGAGTCGCCAAAAAATACACTATAAAAATCATTTACAACTTCATTTATACAACTGTTTCTCCCCTCTTAGTTCTAGAGTTATCGGTTGAAACTTAGTTATGAGAAACCTTCGCTACCTCCACTGTTTATAAATCTTGTTGATTCAAATCGACACTTTCACGTTACCTATCGATCTTATCTCTTTAAAAATACTTTCCTTTGATGTGATTTTAAAAATCAATTGGTTAACTACTTATCATGCTTTTCATAAGGTTGTTAGCTTTCATATTCCTAACCAACCTGTTATGCGAATTCAAGCAACCAAACCACTAAAGTCAATCATTGTCATATCAAGCCATAAGTAAAGAGCCCCGAGCCTTTATCTGGTGACTTCCTTATATGGAATGCACCGAAGCCAGACTTTCTGTAGGCGACGTCGTGAATGACGATGACAAGTTTATAGGTATCAATGTGACGTGTTATCCAAGTCATGGATGAGAGTCACAGTTTTGAATTATATTTTTATCGTTAATAAATTTCCTGACGTATTCTTGAAGACTTCCTAGCCTACCCCTAGAGTGTGAAATCAAATTTTGTATTGACCCCAGTACAAAACCCATTTCTAAAACCCTTAAATATTTCTTCAACCAAAACGAACGAATAATGCGCCAAAGATGTTGGCTCGAGTTGTTGAAGATTACGACTATAACATTCAATATCATTGTGGAAGAGCGAACGTGGCAGCTGACGTGTTGAGTAAAAGATCTTATAAGTTTACAAGTGCGATGTTGTTAACACAAAAACCCATTTTGTATAACTTACAAATGATGAAGATAGAGTTAAAGACTCTAGCGACCCACGTGAAGATAACGAATATACGAGTAGAATCGACTTTAATCGATAAAGTTAAAGCGGCTCAAGCTACATACTCAGAGCTGATGAATGTGAAGAAGAAGGTTCAAGAGGGCGTTATTCTAGAAGCAAGAATTGATGAAGAGAGGAAATCTCAACCCTCGATTTAATTGATCCATTTAAAATCCTTGATCGAGTAGGAACTGTGGCCTATAGACTCGTTTTACCGCCAAATATGTGGCGTGTTCATAACGTTTTTCACGTATCGATGTTACGTAATTATGTGGACGACCCGAACCACATTATTGAATTAGAACTAGACGAGATAGCAGAAGATTTAACGTATGATGAGATACGTGTTAAAATCTTGGATAAGAAGAATCATATTCTATACTCAAAGGTTATACCTCAAGAATTAGAATCTAAGCAAGGTATCCTCACCTCTTCGGCATACCAGGTACGTACATAAATTTCGAGGGCGAAATTTCATAAGGAGGGAAGATTGTAAGACCCCAAATTTTATGAAATGAAAGTATTCAATTTTATTACAATTATTATTTTATTTTGTAAATGGTTAAATTGATAAAAGGTTAATGTTAAGAGTGATATGTGAATTTTTTTGCAAAGTAAGCAAGTTGTTATAAAATATTCGTTTGGTCGGGGAATATTCTTTTTGTTAAGGAATATTCGTACGACGAAACAATCATTGGTGGACCCCACAACGGAAGTATTGTCGTAGTTATAAAATGACAGAATTATCTTATATTAAAAATAACGGCGAGTGTTACCATTAAAACTGTTGAACTACCCGGTAGTAAAAGTACAATAATACGCGTGATCGCATAGTAGCACACAGTATTGGTTATTGATGCTTACGTGAGAAGTCACTCAGTTATACTCAATTATTACTGCATCATATCTCTCATATTATTTGTTCGATTATTGTCACTGTATCATCTGCATTATATGTTATATTATTAAATTAATAATTGAGACGACAAAGTTATTTATATTATTAAATTATAATATTTACAATATCTAGAAGTTCTGTTAAGGAGAGGTTTGGTCATCTAATTGCCCGCCAATAAGGAGAAATCCTTATCGAAAAGCCCCCTCTTTCCTGGGAACGACCTGGTTGTTAAATATTGTGAGTTATAATATTAATGATGAATAAGTTCATGTTGATTAAAGATGAATTTGATAGTTCCATTGTGTTGGGATTATTAGTGTTAGTGGAAAACGACATCTATTTCGATGATAATTGATATCTGGGGGTTATATTGATAAATCGAGTAATGAATCGGATAAATGAGCAATTAATTACTACTAATTCACATGCTTATATAATTATTTGTTCACATGTGTGTACTATTGAATCACATTCTTGTACTATTAGGGGAGTTGGTGCAAGATTGATAATACTTGCATGACTATGTTAAAAATAGAGGTATAGATGGAGGTACTATACTGTAATTCATATTTTTACATGATTATAACTATTGATTCACATGATTGAACTATTGATTCACATTATTTACTATTAGGGGAGGTGGTGAAAGTTTGATATTACTTGCAGGACTAAATTAAAAATGAAAGAAAAGTTGGAGGTATTGTACTGTAATATTTCGAGCCCCAAAACGTGCAATTATCGAATCTATATTTTCCTATAAATAGAAGCTCATTCTTCCTTTATTTCTCACCAATTCATTAAAGCTATAGAGCAATTATTATAGAGAGAAATTATAGAGAGAAAGAAGAAGAGAAGTCTGTTACCTCTTTACTCTAGTATCCAGTTTTTTCTAAGGTAAGGTGTGACGCCCCCAAAATAGGTCCATTCCATCCAACCTATTCTGAGTCGCCAAATATATAGTACAGAAACAACTACAACTTTATTAATATATTTGTCGTGCAAAATACGACAACACATATACTGTGAATTTAAATACAAATATTTTCTTCTAGACAATATCCACACTCAAATAAGTCCTCATACAATTATTGATACACTATTTTACAAAATGGTGATGACTACTAAAACAACTGTCTTAAACCATCACTTCACACCCCAACTAGTTCCCGTTATATTCTCGCCTCCTGAGAAGAAAAATAGAACAAAAAGAAAAAGGGTGAGCTCAACTATCCCAATAAAGAATATTATGACTAAGATAATGTACAACAAATTATCCTTGGTCTTCAACAGGGAAAAATCTGATAGAATACAATAGACAACAAGTATTAGATCAACAACTGCATCGGAAACAACAATTCATTAGAAGAGTTAAGTAGAGAATGAAATCTACTATCATCTATGAATTTAAAAGTCTATCATCGATATTTTATCCCTATAACATCAATCAATATACATCTTGAATCAAATAGTCATCTTTGCACTACAGGCCAAAGATATTCATCAGTTGGTCATGTTCATCTCAACACCTGTTCATCCTTGCACTACGGGCCAAAGATATTCATTAAAAAATCATTCATCTTTGCACTACAGGCCTAAGATATTCAGTTATATCATCATTTAGGACTGAGGATGATGAAAAATATTTTTAAAGAAAACAAATCTAGTGAGACAAAAGAACAAATATTAGAGATTCGTACTTTAGACAATCCAAGTTCAAAAATACTCCATAATAAACTATTGTGGAGCAGAATTTAAAAAATGAAGAACAAAACATAGATCCAATCAAAGATAGGAACCATAATAGACAATCTTGGATAAAAAAGAAAATTTAATTTTTCTGTGAATAGTATCGTATTTGTAAATAGTGCCGTATATGTGAATAGTTACGTATACGTGAATAGTAACTCCGATACTAAAAGGTAGAAATTCCACAAGAAAAATCATCATGCTTCGTGAATAGTACTCATAAATAGTAACTCGTGAATAGTAACCCCGACATGAAAATATAAGAATTTCACAAGAAAAATATTACCAATATTTTGGCATAATGATATTGAAAGAAATAATATCATTTTTAAAAAATATAACATCTCTTACCTCAAAAGAATAATACTTCTGACTTGAATATCAAATATAACACTGAAGAAAACTTGCACCGTATAGCAATACTCAAGATATCAAAATACTCACAAGAATATGCTCGATAATATAGAGAGAGAAAACTTCAGTTTCTGGTGTGCTTTTCAATTCTAACCTAAACACCATATTTATAGAAAAATGCTTAGAACATCAAAGAAAAAATTTAATAAAATAATATATTTTTAATAAAATTTTCCTTAGCCCACCACATCAAAAACACATTTTCCCACACAAATGCACCAAAAATGAAAAACACGTTTTAAAAATTTTTTGTAACAAAATCAATTAAGACTCAATATTCTGTAACTTCAATAATTCATAATAAATAGCCATTTTATCAAAAAAATTCGAATCTTATGTCCATTCCATAGAAAATTTAATTCTCTACAACTTTGCAGAAGAAAGTTTTTCCAAATTCCAAACAGAAATTGACCGAAATCCACATACGGACGATTTTATAGGCTATAATCAAATTTCAATCAAAAATAGGGTCCACCAACACACAAAACATGTGTTAAACATTTTTGTAACATAAAACATGTGTTAAACATTTTTTGTAACAAAAATACTCTTCCTCCTCATTTATTTATATATCACACATTCATTATAAAAATATCACCATTATTATATTATTAAAATATAATAATATATTTAAATAAATTATTTTATCAGAAAAGATAAAATATCAATTTTCAACAATTGTCATTTTAAAATTTTTCTCCATCTATATCTACATAAAATGAATATTTTCCTTATCATATAAATCAATAATTAATTATTCACAAATAATATTACAAAATCACAATACTGACAACCAGGCTGTTCCCAAGAAAGAGAGGGCTTTCCAATAAGAATTTCTCCTTGCTAGAACGCAATTAGGTGACCAAACCTCTCCTTAGACAGAACTTTCTAGACGTTGCCAATAATGCTATCTAACAATATTATTCAAATAATATGAACTATTGATCTGATAATAAAAAATACTGTGTACTGACAATTATTGAAACAACAATAATATAAAATATCAACGTAGTAATTATTGAATCAATAAAATAAAATATTGAACAGTAATTACTATAACAATTATTGAGTAGTGCCTTTTTACGTAAGAATCAATAATTGGTGCAATAACGTGTGCTACTGTGTTTTAACCACCGGGTATTCCAATAGTATTAACGATAACAACTACTCCGTTATTTATAAAAACTCAAACTTGTCATTTTCTTCATCCAATCGCTTTCTGTTATGGGGCCCACACAAGGCTGCGCCGTCGTACGAATATTCCCCGATAGCAACAATATTCCACGACCAAACGAATATTTCCCGACAACAATAAATATTTTATAACCACTTGCTTATTTGAAATGTTTGCGCATTTTACCTATAACTAACCACATTAATCAAATCAACCCTTACTATTTCAAAATAATAAATAGAGGAAATTTTATTTTATTAAAAAAAAAAATTTGGGGTCTTACATAAGGGGTATTATTTCTTTCGTATTCATAAAAAGAGCTATTGTTATTCCATTCCTTATTATTATGTTGGAATAACTTGTCTATGCAAAGTACCGCATACATGGTGAAATTCTTCTGTTATTCCATTCTTTATTATTTTGTTGGAATAACCTATTTGTGCGGTCTATCGCATGCCTGGTGAATTATGTTGTTATTCCATTCCTTATTATTTTATTGGATTATCATGTCTGTGCGGTTTACGCATGACCTGGTTCCATTCTTTATTATTCTGTTGGAATATCTTGTCTGTGCGGTTTACGCATAACCTGGTTCCATTCTTTATTATTCTGTTGGAATATCCTGTCTGTGCGGTTTACGCATGATCTGGTTCCATTCTTTATTATTCTGTTGGAATATCATGTCTGTGCGGTTTACGCATGACCTGGTTCCATTCTTTATTATTCTGTTGGAATATCCTGTCTGTATGAATTCCGCATGACCTGGTTCCATTCTTTATTATTGTGTTGGAATATCCTGTCGGTGCGAATTACGCATGACCTGGTTCCATTTTTTATTATTCTGTTGGGAATAACCTGTCTGTGCGGTCTATCGCATGCATGGTGAATTCTTCTGTTATTCCATTCTTTATTATTCTATTGGAATAACCTGTCTATGTGGATTACCTCATGCATGGTGAATGATCCTTTGTATTCATTCCTTATTAAATTGTGGAAATAATCTGTCTACATGGATTACCGCATGGCGGGCGAAAATCCATTTGCAGTTTCATATATTCTATTATACTCAGTTGGTTAAAGTTTTGGCTTCTTTACTCCATGAAATTAGTAGAATATCCTGGATATTTGCGCTTCATCCAGTATCTTTTCATGAAAATATTCTTCTGAGCATTCTTGAATTTTACTCCACAAAGCAGTATCATGTTGACAATTTGGACATTATTGAGTTCAGGATAAATTAAATTATAAATCTTTAAAATTTATTCTTGAACTTGTTTTATTGAATTATTATGTCATTTTCATCATCCTCATGCTTATATTGTGATGAAAGTCATCTTTGGCTTATGTGCATAGATGGACTTGGTATGATTATGACAAGGGATTATTCGGTATAATCATGACATGTAATGTTATAAATGATGTGGTAAACGTCCTCAATGGCCTGTAGTGCATTGATGGATAGTTTTTGGTATGATTATGACCAGGGATTATTCGGTATTGTAGAACCCCCAAATCCGGGTATCTTCCAGCCCGACAGATGGTGCTATACTGTACTAACATTCATACATTCATCCAATTGAAAATCCTCAAAAGAATGAATATCTCTTCTATATAATCAAAATAATATTTATATTTCCCCAAGTTCTAAACCCTTTACAAAAGTTCTTTGTCATAATATCAACAACATTACAACATTAAACCTATACTATTATATAGATAGCTTAACGATCTGCCTTAGCTTTTCCTTTATCCTTATTCGATCCTTCGGGGTGTTCAGTCTTAGCTGCATTTATATGGTTCAAGCAAGAGTGAGCATAACTAGCTCAGCAAGTATGACAATTTCAATAAACAACATGCTTGACACATAAGAATTGTATATCTTCAATATCTGAACAATAGTTATGAAGTACTATTGATAAATCAAAATAGCACTTCATCTTTCTTTCAAAATGTTTTACAATAATAACAATATTCAGTAAAACGTTAACTCCGGTCCAAGACCTTGAGTATTTCATTCTTTCTTTATAAAGGACAACCCGACACTAAGTCCGTAAGTTCGATATTACTTACGAGCACTTCTAGATGATCAGCCTATTGTACTCTATGTTTATCAACACTACATTCATTAAATGTATGTACGTTTAATTTGTGGCAACCTCACGTGCCTGTTGTATGACGACAAAACTTTTGATTATCATACTCAGTCTTCTTTTGAAAACCATATCAAGTAGTTGACAAAAGATAACAACATTTAATAACAGTTGGATAGATTATCAATAATCCACCAAATGCATTTAAGTCTAGCCGAAGAATTGGCTTTAACTTTATCATACCTTAATTCATGCGTAAGGATACATGAATTACAAAATTTGTTCAGATTGAACTAAGACAAGGGTTAGAATACTTGCCTTTGGCGTCTTCTATAGTATAATTACTTTATGTTCGAGTCTTTCAAGTCTCTACAATATATGATCATATAACACCATACATTAGGTAATATATAATCAAGTATTTATATGACTATATCTTACCCTTCATCTCAATCTTATCATATATTAGATTTGTTTACCATCAATTTCGGCTTATCACTCTACTTGCATTCATCTTTGAATAGGTTATCAACAACCTTTATATACTATCCTTACGGTTTAACAAAGTTTTAACAATGTTACTTCAAGTTTCTTTAAGCTAAGTTCGATTCGAATTAATCCCATTCCTTTCTTTGTACTCATATTTATTCTTTACTATCTTTAATCAAGGACTGGCGCTGCGGCGCCAGTCATAAGCTTACATCTCGCGCTGCGACGCGAGTTAGCAGTAGCAACGTCCCAGACTTGGCGCTGCGGCGCGAGTCCTTACTCAGTGGGCCGCGCTGCGGTGCCACTTTCCAGTATGCTCAGTTTTAGTCTCGCGCTGCGGCGTGATAAATTGGTCTCTGTGCACCAGATAGTTTAGACAGTTTTTCAACTTTACGAATTTCCCGGGCTCATAACTTCTTCGTTATAAGTCCGAATTAGCTCGTTCAAAAGCCTACGGTTCACAAATTACATACTCTAAGCGTTCATGTAAGAATTTTATCTAATTGACTTCGTTTGCTAAAAATTTACCTATTGGTTCATTTTTAACGAAAACGATAAATGTTCGTGAAATTTCAACGCTCATTTCTTCGTTATAAGTCGGAATTCGATCATTTTTGAGTCCACAACTATAGAATGCCAAATATGACTTGTCTCCATCGAAAACCAACGTTTCTGAGTTCAAACACAAAATTTGACTTCTATTCCGAGAATTTCACGAATTGGACGATTATCGTCTAATCGTGCAATTTCCGGCAAATCCTCATTACTTATGATTTTTTCATTACTTCAAATGAATTCAATTCATCATATGAACATCTCAACATACTTAATACAACAATTATTTTCATGTTGGATTTTTGACTTATTCTTTCATGAGCTTATAACTTATTAAAGTATAAACTACTTATAGCTTCATTGTTCATAACTTATGAAAGTTAAGGTCTTTTTAATCACCATACTTACATGTTCTCAACATATAATATCATTCATGTATACATGATACATATTCATACAAGTTCTTCACTTTCATACTACTTCTTAAGATAAACTCATATTAAGTTCATATAACTTCTTCATAAGTTCATAACTTATAAAAGTGTAAACGACTTATTTCCTACTTATACGACTTAAGTTCATTGATTACTCATTCTTCTTGCTTCTTAACATCCATGTTCCTTAATCCATACTTTTCTTATCAACCTATCATGGTAGAGATAGAAGATAAATGGAGAAGAAGTCTTACCCTTTGAAGTTCTTATAAAGTAGTCTTGTTCTTCTTCTTACAAATGGAAGTAACTTATTGTTGCTTATTCTCTCTAACACTTAAGCACTTTATAAGTTTGTTGGATTATTTGAACAAGTAAGAAATGGCTAGCATTCTTCTTCTATTTATAGAATTTCCAAAGCTAGGGTAGTTTAGTCAAAACACAATCCCACCTCCTAAAGCCACCTCCTTACTATTCATTACTTGCTAATCACAACTCTTATCTTTTGCTTGGCCATTACTCTTAAGTCTTGGTCATCACACATTATGCTTGATCACCAAGATTAACCACAATAACATGGTTTGCTCCATGGGTCAATCAACTTATTGGATCCTAGCTTGGGCTAAGATTTACTTAACCTTTGGGCTTTATATTAACAAACACTAACTTGTTTATTAATCAATAGTTGGGCCTCACCATTAATTCACTCGGGCTTGTACAAATTCCTAACCAATCTTACAAGTCCAATATCATTGCTCAATACATATACGTATTGTTGACTTATCATTCTCGTATTCTAATTCATATACAACTTCGTTATACACGATATACCATCCTTCATACAAACTCGTATAATACATCATATTATACTGGTATTTATTACTTCGTACAATACTCATGTATCATACGATTATTACCTAACCCATTAATTCTTCTCTTTCCTTAACGTTCTCAATTTAAGTCCGCATGCGAAATATTGTGTTTTCCATATTTAGATTATTATTACATAATCCATCTTACCTTGACATTCTATCATTACGTATTTCTCGAAAATTCAAAAATAAATCCCGAGCAAATATCGATGAATACTGTTTTTCGGAAAATTTCTCGGAAAACTTTTATTTTCGTCTTGGACATTCAAACACTTTAATTCCTTCATGTAGCTAAAATACTACGACATTCCAACATTATTAAGTTATAAAATAACAACCATCTTGATATCACATATAATATAATTTTATTTATTATTTAATTCAATAAAATTATTTTACAATAAGATCCGAATTTCTCAGTCGTTACCGGTATAGTCATGACCATTGGTGATTTAATGAATATCCTTGGCCCGTAGTGCATGGATGACACTCGATGATGTGGTTTATTTATTCAGCTGAGTCTCAGTGATAAAAATTGATGAAAATATTTTAAATCATAGAAGATAGTAGATATCATGCTCTACTTGAATCTTCTAATGGATTGCTTATTCCGCTGCAGTTAAACTTGATGTCTATTGTATTTTATCAGTTTAACATTTTTAAGACTAATGATAATTTATTCTGCATTATCTTATTCATAATATTTCTTACTGGCTAATTGAGCTCACCCTTTTGCTTTCATTGTTCTCCTCAGGAAATGAGAACGTAGTCGGGACTAGTCGGGGAACGGAGTGATGGTCCGAGATGGTGTATTAGTAGTCCTCACTATTCTATAAAGTAGTGTGACAATAAATGTAATGAGAACTCTATTTGAGAGTGGGTCTTATTTAGAAGGAAACATTCCTGTTTAAACTCTCAGCTATGTTTTGTCGTATATTACGCGACAGTTGTATAATTAAGTTTGTATTTGTATTCTGTACCATGTATTTGGCGACTCAAGATGGGTGATGTATACTTATTTTGGGGGCGTCACAGTTGGTATCAAAGCTTAGGGATATGATCCCTGGCTGAGATGTGAGACAAGAATTAGGAAAGGAGAGACGGGAAATTCCTTCGCTAGTATGACCTACATAAGTTTATTTGGTATTTAATTGGTCGGTTTGAGTATAGGGATAATATGTGATATGATAATTAACCCTTGTTTTGTGGTAGTATTTGAAAATGGTATCCAAAAATATTGAGTTAAGCAATGAAGCACATGAGACCGTTGAGTCACCACAGATTAATACCCAGGATAATGTGCAACAGGAAGACAATAATCCTCAGGTAAACAACAACTATCAAATGATGAACGATGGGATGTTCAGAGTGGAGGAAGAATGCATATTGTGATTTGATGTTTAATGTAAATGCTCATGATTATGTGTAAAGTCCTTCGAGGAATATATGTACAAGGACTTAGTGATAGATCAAAATTGTTAGGTTGATCTTAGCCTTTAATGTTCACTTGTATAGAGAAAGAGATCAAATATGTTAGGTTGATCTATGGCTAGAAAGAAATAGATAGCCCTTGAAGAGAATCGTAGTCTATCCGGCTGATCAACAGAATGCAGTAGCTAAGGCAGGATCGTAGAGCTTAGATGATCGTAGTATATTTGCCTTAAAGGGCCTCTCCAGTAATCGTAGAGTGGTCCAGACGTTTGCCGAAGCTAACTCTGAGATCGTAGTGTGCTTTCGGAAACATAGAGTCTGTAAAACGAGCAAGTGAAGATTGTAGTATGCAAAACTATTGAAAGAAATCGTAGTGGTCTATTCAGAACAAGTACAAATATGACAAGACACCACGATATGCATCATAGAGTATCATCTGTCTTGAGTCAGAAGCGTCGAGCCCTATCACTTGTTTGAAAACAAATTCCAACAAATGTGGAATGGGTTTTGAATGTTGAAGCTCTCACCTGTCCCAACGTTACAAAATATATCCTTAGTATTGATCAAAAGAAACGTATTCAAAAAGCTAAGAAATGGACCATTGGGCAGAGGAAAACACCTTTTCAGGTGTTAGGTATGAAAGCAGTCTGCTGTGTCAGTGGGCCAGATTGCAATTCAAAAGATGTGCAGAAAAGTCTACATCAAAGCTCAAAAATGTTAAATAATTTTAATGGCTCATCAGATGACTTCAACGGATAGATTTAAAGAGATCACATATATACAGAACAAAGACAGATGAGATAGATAAGCAATCATTTAACCAAAACATACAAGGACACTCAACGCTCAACTCTACGATATGAGAAAAAGAAAAAGCTTGCTCAGCTACTCAGTTCTTTCAAACAAGTGCTTAATAGAAACTGAGTAGCATCATTCACTATCTCAACAAACAACCAATCAACTAAAGTGAGAGTTCCAAGTCTGAAGGACTTGAAGAGTTCTAAGTGAACTGTGAAGAACCAAGTCTGCTGGACTTGAAGAGTTCAAGAGTGAACTAAGAAGTGCCTAAACTGCTGGTCTAGAAGGAATCTGTGAGATTCAAGAAGTGTAACAGACATCCTTAGTGGATTTCCTACTCAAGGAGTAGAAGAGTGGATTAGGAGCTTTAAGTGCTCTGAACCACTTAAAACTATTGTGTCCATTATAACTGCTATAACTGTCATAACTGCCTCACTTTCATTAATTCAAGATATCTAAAAGAAGGTTTATCATATACTCATTCCGCTGTGCATTAATCACAATCATACTAGCTAGTTTAAAAGAAAAGTTTTTAATTATATATTCAACCCCCCTTCTAGATATCTATTGTGCCCCTGGGAACTAACAATTGGTATAAGAGCAAGTTCTATAATACAGCCTACAAAGCTTGAGTAGATCCAATGGCACACTTACCAAGCAAATCAAATACTAGTGGAGGCAGCAAGTCACCTATGTGCAACAAAGATAAATTTGCTAACTGGAAGGTTAGGATGCAACCTTACATGGATTCAATAGATGAAGATCTATTTGAAACTGTTTAGAATGGGCCCTATGTTCCTACAAAGCTTGCACCAACTACAGAAGACCCAGACAGAGTACAGATCAAGGTCAAAGGATAATGGATAGAGAACGAGAAAAGAGCTGTCCAGCTCGATAAAAAGGCCAAAAACATCTTGTTCCAATCCTTAGAAGATGGTCTGTTTAAAAACGTGGTCAACAGAAAAACAACAAAGGAGGTTTGGGAAGCACTACTCATTATGCATGAAGGAACAGAAGAAGTCAAAGAAAATAAACAATCTCTCTTGACTCAGCAATATGAGATGTTTGCTCACGTTCAAGGAGAGAACGTTACTGCCACCTACGAAAGATTTAATATTCTTCTCAACTCTCTACGAGCCTACGGAAAGATCTATCCAAACAAAGATCTAATCAAAAATTTCATGAGAGTCTTGCCAAGCAAGTGGGATGCCAAAACCACTGCAATTAGAGAATCGAAGAATCTACATGAAATGAATGTCCAACAGTTGTATAGCAACCTTCTCACATACAAACTGGAGCTGACTCAACGAGCAGAAACCCTGTCTAAAAGAAGAAAGAAGGATAAAGGTGTTGCTCTCAAAGAAATAGATAACACCTCCAAAGTCAGCACTGAAGTTGATTCTGACTATGATGAAGATGATGATGAGGACCTTGCAATGCTGGTGAAAAGACTAAGAAGGTTCATGTGACGCCCCCAAAATAGGTATACATCACCTATTCTGAGTTGCCAAATACATGGCACATAATACAAATACAATCTAAAAAATACAACAAGAGAGCTGTGAGTTTTAATACAAATATTGTCTTCTAGACAATATCTACTCTCAGAATAAGTCCTCATTACATTTATTAATACACTATTTAACATAATAGTAAGGACTACTAATACTATCATCTGGACTGTCAATCCGTTCCCCGACTCGTCCCAGCTATATTCTCATTTTCTGAAGAGAACAGTGAAGGAAAGGGTGTGCTCAACTAGTCCATTAAGAAATATTATGACTAAGATAATGCAGAATAAATTATCATTAGTCCTCAACAATGTTAAACTGATAAAATACAATAGACATCAAGTTTAACTGCAGCGGAACAAGCAATCCATTAAAAGAGTCAAGTAGAGAATAAAATCTACTATCTTTTATGATTTAAAAAGTTTTTCATCACTTTTATCGCTGAGACTCAGCTTAATAAATAATCCACATCATCAAATCATCCATGCACTACAGGCCAATGGCATTTTTTTTAGTATCACGACCATAAATTATCCATAAACTACGGGCTAAAGATAATCGTGTTTTCATCAACGGTCCTGATCATGCCATAAAATAATTCATCTTTGCACCCTTGGCCGAAGAGAATCCATAGACATAATCATACCAAAAACTGTCCATCAATGCACTACGAGCCAATGAGGACTTTTTTCACATCATTTGTAACATTACGGTCATGATTATACCGAATAATCCCTGGTCATAATCATACCAAGTCCATCTATGCACTACAGGCCACAGATGACTTTCAACAAAATATAAACATGAGGATGATGACAATAATATAATAATTCAATAAAACAAGTTCAAGAATTAAATTATTCAGGAACTAATAACGTCCAAATTGTCAACATGATACTTCTTTGTGAGTAAAATTCAAGAATGCTCAGAAGAACATTTCCATGAAAAGATACTAGATGAAACGCAAATATCAAGGATATTCCACTAATTTCATGGAGTATAGAAGTCAAAACTTTAATCAACTAAGTATAATAAAGAATGGAATGACAAAATAAATCACCATACACGCAGTACTTCACATAGACAGGTTATTCCAACAGAATAATAAATAACGGAACCAGGTCAGGCGTAATACGCACCAACGGGATATTCCAACAGAATAATAAAGAATGGAATAACAACAGAAATCACCATGCATGCGGTACTTCGCATAAACAGGTAATTCTAACAGAATAATAAATAACGGAACCAGGTCAGGCGAAATTCGCACCGACAGAATGTTCCAACAGAATAATAAAGAATGGAATAACAACAGAAATCACCATGCATATGGTACTTCGCATAGATAGGTTATTCCAATAGAATAATAAATAATGGAACCAGGTCCGGCGTAAAACGCACAGACAAAATATTCCAACAGAATAATAAAGACGGAATCAGGTCCGGCTTAAATGCACAGACAGGATATTCCAATAGAATAATAAATAATGGAATAACAGAAGAATTTTACCAAGTATAGGGTAGACCGCGTATACAGGTTATTCCAACAGCATAATAAATAATGGAATAACAGAAGTTCTCTTCATAAATACGAAAGAAATAATACCCCTTACGAGTACAATAAATAATATCCCTTACCTTATAAAGAAGAGTACTCCGACGGTAGGGCAGGGATATACTTGAAGAAACTTGCACTATGCTCAAAGCTTTCTTAAACGCTAAAGAAATACGCTCAAGATTATAGAAGAATAATTCTCTCTACAGTTTCTCTCTCTAGAGTTTCAGTGAATTCGTAAGAAATAATAAAGGAATGGGCTTCTATTTATAGTAGAATGGACTAAATAGTAACCAATCCATGAACGGTCCAGATCGATTTACTTTAAACGGACGGTCCAGATTTAAAGCAAAATCTTTTAAATAAAATATAATATATTCTATTTATAATCTAATAAAACGAATAACTTTATAAAAATATTCTATTTTATATAAAAAGATTTTACTATGCAAATACTATGTAGGCACTATGCATAATAAAATATAATATATTCTAATTATTGTCTAATAAGACAGATAACTTTATAAAAGTATTATGTTTTATATAAAAAGTATTTCCATTTTATTACATTAATAATACTAATAAAACAAAACTCATATATATATATACACACATAACAATCGACAATAATTGAATCCAATAACGTGAGATATTATGCAGTAACTACTGTAGCAATAATTGAACAAAACTGAGTGACTTCTCACGTAAGCATCAATAATCAATACCGTGTACTACTATGCAACCACGTGTATTACTTTACTTTTACTACCGAGTAGTTCAACAGTTTTAACGGTAAAACTTCCGCCGTTATTTTCATAAATATATTTTTGTCATTTTCTCATTTTGACAATAATTCCGTTGTGGGGTCCACCAATGATTGCGCCGTTGTACGAATATTCTCTGCTAAAACGAATATTCCCCGACCAATCGAATATAATACAACAACTTGCATACTTTACAAAATTTATAAATACTACCCATAACTATAACATTATCTCAAATTCATACCATAATATTAAAAAAAATATTTCGAGAAAATTAAATCTTTATTCTTAAAATTTGGGATTTTACAGTTCATGCGACAAGGCAAAACCAGCAAGCCAAAGAAAGTCAGCAACTAAAACAGCCAGGAGCAAATGAATGACCTATGCTACAATTACAAGAAATCGGGCCACTTAATTGCTAACTGCAACAAACCTCTCAGAGAAGAACTCAAAAAGAAATCACATTCTAAGAAGGAATATAAAGGCAACAAAAGGCCACAGAAGAGAGACAAAGGTCTTGTAGCTGGAGGATCGTGGAGTGACTCAGACAATGACTCAACTCCAGAATCGAGAGATGATGAAGATCCTCAAGTGGCAAATCTCTGCCTTATGGCCAAAAATGCAAGGGACAAATAGAACTCCAACATACATGTAGTAAGTATCGATGAGGTATTTGACTTCAACTCTCCTGATGTAGATATTGATGACCTTAGAACTGCATTACACGGTATAACATCTGATCTACACCAATACATGAAGTGGTTTAGAGCTCTGTCTAAAGACTATTCACTTCTTCAAAAGGAGAAAGAAAAAGTTTAAGAGGAACTGGAAACAGCCCTTCTCAGTACTAATTCTCTTTCAAAGTTTGAAGCTGAGAATAAGCTTTTAAGACAAGCAAATGAGCTCAGTGCACAAAGAGAGTCTAGTCTAACCTCCAAGATTGAGGATCTAGAAAAGGTAGTCTCTTGGAATAAATCCTCTTCATCCATGGACTCCTTAATCTCTAACCAGAGAAGTGTCTCTGATAGAACAAGGTTAGGCTTTGGGAAATCTACCTCAGAGCCATGTGTGAAAAAAGTAAAGGAGATTAGCATGAGTGATGCCTCAAGTTTAAGTAGAGGCATTATATTTGTGAAATCATCACAGAACGATGAGCATGTCAAACCCTACCCAGTTAATTCAATTCATATTCCCAGGAGTAAGGGATCTCATATTGGTCTAGGTTTCAGAAAAGAGAAGAGTAATCTAGCTACTATTCATCAACCTCGAAGGATCGTAGAGTCTAATAAAATCAACACTATGAACCAACCAAGAAGATACAGTAAAAGTAAGATACACTCCTCACAAATAATGAAACAAGAGAACACATGGAAAACAGAATATCAGCCTAGCAAGAGGATGACCAATAACCCATAAAAGTTTAAATGGATGAAGAACTTTCACACACGCACAAACATGCATCATATCAAATGTTTTGTGTGCTATAGAGTTGGCCACAAGGCTGCAAAATGTTATTACAATTCCATGCATACGAGACCCAAAATCAAGCAAATTTGGGTCCCCAAGGGCACTAACAATGTAAAACCCATGCAAGTATGGGTACCAAAATGAAGGTTTAATGTTATTACAGGAAAAGAGCTTCACGATCACAACCTGGTATCTGGACAGTGGTTGCTCAAGGCACATGACAGGGAACAAAGCCCTTCTGTCTGACTACATAGAAAAGGAGGGTCCCTCCGTCATCTTTGGAGACAACGACTCTGGCAAGACAAGAGGCTATGACTCAGCTGGAAATGGTGCAGTATCCTTTAGCAAAGTGGCCTATGTGGAAGGACTACAACACAATCTTCTAAGCATTAGCCAACTCTGCGACAAGGTTCATCAAGTAACATTTCTCAACAATCAATGTCATGTTCGAGACCTGAAGACATCTGCTGTGAAGCTAACCAGAAAAAGAGAAGGAAATGTATACACATTAAATCTTGGAAAACTGAGCTCAGACAAGATAATATGCTTTCTGGCTAAAGCATCTGAAGAAATGAGCTGGCTATGGCATCGAAGACTGTCTCATCTCAACTTCAAAAGCATGTCCAAATTAGCTTTAAAAGATCTAGTTGCAGGCCTACCCAAGTTCAATTTCATTAAAGAAAGGTCGTGAATGCCTGTCAACTTGGAAAACAGACCAGAAGCACATTCAAGAGCAAAACTATCAATTCAATTGACAAGCCTTTGCAGTTGCTACACATGGATCTTTTTGGGCCAATTCCAATAACGAACCTTGGAGGAAAGAGATACTCTCTGGTCGTAGTCGATGACTTCACCAGATTTACATGGGTGTTCTTTCTAACCTCAAAAGATGAGACAAGTTATCAGCTGATTAAGATGTTCAAGCTTGTGATGAACGAAAAAGGAGAGAAAATCAAGGCTATAAGGAGTGATCATGGTAGAGAATTTGATTTCTCAGAAATGGACCAATTCTGCATAGACAATGGCATTAGTCACAACTTCTCAGCTCCACGAACTCCTCAACAAAATGGAGTTGCTGAGAGAAAGAACAGGACATTAATAGAGGCTGGAAGGACTCAACTAGCAGCAGCTCATCTGCCTAAGTACTTCTGGGCTGAAGCGGTCAACACTGCATGTTATACTCAGAACAGATCACTCATACAGTCGATTAAGAAGACTCCCTATGAATTGTGTAAAGGAAGAAAACCTAGTGTCAGCTACTTTCATGTCTTCGGTTGTGGATGCTACATTCTTAACAATGGAAAGCAATACTTGAAAAAGTTTCAACCAAAATCAGATGAAGGAATCTTTATTGGATATTCCACAGATAGTAAGTCCTACAGAGTGTTTAACAAGAAGACACTGAGTGTTGAAGTCTCGATTCACATCATCTTTGATGAAACAGACTTAGACAAAACAATGCCTCAAGACACTGCGAATAATAGTCCAGACACTACGAACAAGGTCGTCGAGCTCAATACTACGATTGTAATACTAGACAGTAAAATTGTTGAGCAATGGAATGAGATCGTAGAGAGGCCTATGTCAGACAACGAGCCTCCACATCAAGAAGAAGAAATAGATCTTGAAGATCTAAGATAAGAAGGCATAAGAACTGATGTCCCAACAGGAAGCAGATGGGCAATATATCACACTCAAGATCTAATCATTAGAGATCCGAATGCAAGAGTTAAAACAAGAGCTGCTACTCAAAATGAATGCTTCTATCTAAGCTTCCTATCTCAAATGTAACCAAAGAAGATAGAGGATACTATGGAAGACTCCAGCTGGATAAAGGCCATGCAGGAAGAACTTAATTAGTTCAAGAGAAGCAAAGTATGGAGATTGGTTCCAAGACCAAAGAATCATCCTATAATTGGAACCAAGTGGGTCTTCAGAAACAAGATGTATGAAGATGGGGTGATAACTATGAATAAGGCTAGACTAGTGGCCAAAGGTTACTCTCAGGAAGAAGGCATTGACTACGATGAGACATTTGTACCTGTTGCCATACTAGAAGCCATCAGAATATTTCTTGACTTTGCTACTCAAATGAAATTCAAGGTCTTTCAGATGGATGTCAAGAGAGCATTCTTGAATGGTGAACTTCAAGAAGAAGTCTATGTAGAGCAGCCTTCAGGTTTCATCAATCCATCTCTTTCTACTTATGTCTTTAGATTAGACAAAGCCTTATATGGTCTTAAACAAGCACCTAGAGCATGATATGAAACACTAACTAACTTCCTTATTGAAAATGGATTCACTAGAGGTAGAGTAGATACCAAACTATTCTTAGAAAGCACAAAGACAAAGTCCTATTAGTTCAAATATATGTTGATGATATTATCTTTAGATCTATTGATGAAAAGCTATGCAAGAGATTCTCCAAGCTTATGCAGAGCAAGTTTGAAATGAGCATGATGGGTGAGATGAAATTCTTCCTTGGACTGCAAATAAAGCAGACTGATGAAGGAATCTTCATCAACCAAACCAAGTACATTAAAGACTTACTTAAGAAGTATGGCATGGAGTCAGCCTGTCCCATGAAAACCCCAATTGCTCCTGCAACCAAGCTTGACAAAGATAAAAAAGGTAAAAGTATTGATATAACTCAATACAGAGGTATGATTGGCTTTCTTTTATATCTAACTGTCAGTAGACCATATATAATATTTGCAACATGCATTTGTGCTAGATTTCAGGCTAGTCCTAAAGAATCTCATTTATCTGCTGTAAAGAGGATTTTCAGATACCTCAAAGGTATACCCCACTTGGGGCTTTGGTATCCCAAGGAGTCCTCATTTGAGCTAACAGGATACACAGATGCTAATTTTGCAGGCTGCAAAATTGATAGATAGAGTACCAGTGGCACCTGTCAATTGCTAGGAAACAAACTTGTGTCCTGGTTTAGCAAGAAGCAAAATTCAGTATCTACTTCAACTGCAGAAGATGAATACATTGTTGCAGGCAGTTGATGTGCTCAGATCTTATGGATGAAAAATCAACTAGCAAATTATGGGTTTGAATTTAAATCCATTTATATTCACCGTGATAACACAAGTTCAATTGCTATAACTCATAATCCTGTCATGCATTCAAGGACTAAGCATATAGAAATATGGTATCACTTCATTAGGGATCATGTGCAAAATAGAACTATATCTTTACAATATATCCCTACTGAAAATCAACTTGCTGATGTCTTTACAAAGCCTCTAAATGAATCCAAATTTAACAAGTTAATAAGTGAGCTAGGCATGTTTAACTTAAAACCATGAAAAATATGCTCTAGTATGTGCTAATTATACAGGTTTAAAGGCTATGTTCGAAATCATAGACATGATAAAAGGAAGTCCACGATCATAGAACCGAAGTGTCATATAACGACAATGATAGAAGTGAAGACTCAACGATCGCAGTGAAGACACAACGATCGCGATGCAGACTCAAAGGTAGCAGAGCTACATCAAAACCAAAGGAGCACCCTATGATGATCAAGTATCAAACAAAGCAATCTCTCTGATAAGTGCCTCAGGGACAAACCTAACCCTTGATTCATTCAATGAGGTTGGCCCTTCCTGAGCTACCTTAAACCAAGAAGAATGCTAAGTTAAAAGTTCATCATGAGGACTTGGTCAGACTCTACGATTGCTAGTCAGACTCAACAATCACAATTCAAACTCTACGACTGCAGCTCAGACATGACGAGTGCTGAATAAACTCAATGATGGTAGAACATACTCGACGATTCCAAGGACCATTTCAACGATCATATTCCTCCCGAAGAACATATTAGTCCAAAAAAAGTCAAGGGTAATTCAGTACAATCCCTCTCTGTCAAATTCGTAGAGCCAAACAGAATTTGACACCTATCCCACTAAACAAAATGGAGAGAGGGAAGTTACTTGTACCATTTGAAGGCGCCCTTTTGAAATTAGAAGTTCAAAAGCTTATCCCTCTTCTTATCTCTGCAAGAAGAAACCCTAAGCTGTCTAAAAAGCTCAGTAAATCACACTTCCTACAAGAAAATTAATGGCGGGTTCCAGTGTTATCTCCGGCTACAGACTCTACTTTGATGAGTTCAAAATAGCTGAACCCCAATTTCACAAGACTTTGTCGCTAATGAAGAAGGTAGGTCTCAAAGAAGTCTTGGGTACAGACACATTGATCTACCCAAAGCTGGTAAAAGAATTCAATAATAACGGGGTATTTGAAAATAACACCATCACTGCGAAAGTCAGGAACGTTGAAATCAAACTAAGGGCTGAGGACATCAATCTAGCCCTAGGTCTCAAATATGAAGGGTGTCCGTCTATAGATGGCATAAACTTCCATAAGGGACTCAAAAAGATGCATCACAAGAAATCACCTTCTGTCAAAGGATACAAGAAGAAGGAGTTTCCACAAAGGTATGAATTTCTACCTGACATTGTTTGAAAATGTATATGTTGCAAGAGCTCGGGTCATGACTCTGTGAATGAGGTGCAACTCAAGCTCATGACTGCCATATGTTATGGGATACAACTTAACTATGGGGCTCTATTACTTGAATGGATTGGGAAGTGGTTAATCAACTCAAAGAAGACGTTTAGCTCTCAGAATATGCTCTATGGGCGATTTGTAAGCATTATCCTACAGGCTGCTCTTGGTGACTTAATTGAGGACGATGAAGGTGAAGCCATCAATCCAAATCGTCGAATGACCCAACAACTATTTGAGAACTGGAAAAGGAATCCAGCTAAAAATGTGAGGATGATGTCTGAATCCAGTGGAAGAACTAGTAAAATAAAGGAATCGGGAGTGCCAGGAAACATGTCAGTTGTCAAAGAAACTGAAGAAGAAGAAGAAGCTAACCAGGAACAACCCATTGCTTTAATCAGAAAAAGTAAGGGGAAAAGGAAGCTGAAAGCCAGAAGAACCTCAAGGATCCACTACCGATAAGCCCATAGAGTCATCAGATATTGAGACTCTAAGGATCTTAAGAAGAAAACTACATCAGGCTGAGGCAGAAGAAGATAGAGCTACCATATCTCAGCTACTGAAGCAGAATAAAATCAACCACAAGTCCAAAAAACCATCAATCTCTTCAATCGTAGAGTCCAGACCAAACACATCAAGAAAAGATGTAGCTGAATCAAATACTCTGGATGATCAGCAGAACAAAATTAAAGTTCAAGAAAGTCCTGAGGCTGTGGCTCAGCCTAGAAAAATAAGAAGAAAACTGGTTAAGAAGTATATCCTTGTTAATGAAGGAGTACTCAAAAAGGAAGACAAAGAGCTTGCTGCTGAACAAGAACTGTCCAAAGAAAGTCAAATGGACAGAACTCAAGTTGAGGGGGAGACACCTGAAATTCTAATCACAGAGAACATGTCAGCTGAGAGGGAGATGCCTGAAGAAAATACTCCAGCTGAGGGGGAGCTGCTAATCATCCAAGAGGATTATCACACTGAGGGGGAGGCTCATAATATCCCCTTGACAGAAGAAGAGGTTCTTGCAGACAAAGAAGGAGAACCAGTACAAGAACATCATGAGGCCATTGATATAATGGAATCCTCAAACGAGAATAGAGAAGCGAATGAAAACGACGAGGTCGAGATCATAGAAGTAGGCATAGATGAGTATAGAAAAGCTAACTATGAGCAACTATTCTCCAATCTACCCATGATGCCTTTCCACCAAGCTCAAATTCTAAACTCCTGGAATCACATGTTCTGGAGCTTCAAAGAGTATCCAACCATCTCAGTGCTAACTAATGGATTTCCAGGAAGATTCAATTTTGCCAAGAAACTAATCACCAATAAATCTTCCTCAAAGAAAAAACCTGAGGTACTATCTATCCCAACCCTTTTCAGAGTTAATCACTTGCCATCATCCTCATTTAATCAATTTTATGAATTCCCACGATGGTTGGAAGTAATTCTTCATCCACTAAATCAATTTCCAGTTGCAGAATCCCAAAATTTTGTAACTGAGGAACCAAATGCGACCAACTTCATAACTCTCCCACATCCCATCAACTCTATGATTACAGACTCTAACCCCAGTAAAGAGTCCCAAGTCCAAATTGTAGAGCCACCTACTACATACACCCAAACACAGGCCCCTCCATCAGATATTCCCTCCTCATCCAGCAAAGAATACTTCAATCTTGATCTTGCCCTCTACTCTTTGCAAGATCAATTCAAAAGCACATCAACTCCCTTCTCAAAATTTCCCCAATTGGATGAAATTCTTTCAGAGTTGTCCACAAAGGCTGATCTGTCAGCAATGTCTGTGAAAGTAGTTAAGGAACTAGATGAGAGCCTTGAGGATCACACTGCACTTATTCAGCTGAAATTAACATCAATGATCAATGCTGTAAATAATCTTCCAAGCTCCCTCAGCAATGAGCTCTTTAAAGCGCTTAAAGAGATTATCAAAGAAATGCTTCAAAGCATAAAGGACAAGGACGACATTCACTTCTTCACAGCTAAAAAGCATCGGGATGATGTCTTAATCTCACAAAAGACTCAAGAATCTCAGAATGATCTAATGATACAGAGCATCAAAAGTCTTCAAATTGCAGTCAAAGAATTTCAAGACTTCTTCATGGGTCAAATGCAGCAGACTGAAACTATCCTAAACATTCTTCAACGACGTAAAACTCGTTCTGATGCTTTGATCCAAGAGAATTGCGAGGACATTGCCCAAACTCAGAGTCAACTCAATGAGCTTGTCCAAGGAGTCACTCGCCTCTCTGAAGACATTCGAACCCTTGATCCTGACATAAAGGGGGAGAATAAAGGGAAAGGAGATCAGGGAGGCAAGGGCAGAGGTCAATTCTAAACTCAAATTAAGCCTCGAGGAACCTTCCTGCAAGGAAAATCACCCAGCAGACTCCACGATCCAGCCATCAGGCCCAATGAGCTAATCAACAGGAAGTTTTAATGGCTCAACCATTAAGGAGTCTAGGGCCAACTACCAGCTCTCATGAGGTGACAACTACATGCCTAAGAATGCCAATTGGAGATCCTGCATTCATGAATATGCATGATCACAATCCAAGACTAAGCCCAAGTGAGCTGGAAGATATAGCTAGGAGAGACGAAGTGAGCAGAAAAAGGAGAGCTGAGGAATATGCAAATCTTCCGAGAAGCAAAAGGCCGAAGAAATAGAGATAAGTTGAAACTTAAATTCTTATTGATGTAAAGCTTATCTGTAATGTTTACTCTTCAGACATCAATAAATTCATGCTTATTCTCTAGAAATTTCAGCTGCTCACTGAAATACTAAGTCATGTTTACTTTGCTGCAACTGTATATAAAATTTAATAATCATGACAACAAATCTTCTTGTTTATGTCAACATCAAATAGGGGGAGATTGTTGGAAGAATGCATATTATGATTTGATGTTTAATGTAAATGTTCATGATTATGTGTAAAGTCCTTCGAGGAATATATGTACAAGGACTTAGTGATAGATCAAAATTGTTAGGTTGATCTTAGCCTTTAATGTTCACTTGTATAGAGAAAGAGATCAAATATGTTAGGTTGATCTATGGCCAAAAAGAAATAGATAGGCCTTGAAGAGAATCGTAGTCTATCCGGCTGATCAACAGAATGCAAAAGCTAAGGCAGGATCGTAGTGCTGAGATGATCGTAGTATATTTTCCTTGAAGGGCCTCTCCAGTAATCGTAGAGTGGTCCAGACATTTGTCGAAGCTAACTCTGAGATCGTAGTGTGCTTTTAGAAACATAGAGTCTGTAAAACGAGCAAGTGAAGATCGTAGTATGCAAAACTATTGAAAGAAATCGTAGTGTTCTATTCTGACCAAGAGCAAATATAACAAGACACCACGATATGCATCGTAGAGTATTATATGTCTTGTGTCAAAAGCGTCGAGCCCTATCTCTTGTTTGGAAACAAATTCCAACAAATGTGGAATGGGTTTTGAACGTTGAAGCTCTCATTAGTCCCAATGGTACAAAAGATATCCTTAGTATTGATAAAAAAACGTATTTAAAAAGCTAAAAAAAGGACCATTGGGCAGATGAAAACACCTTTTTATGTGTTAGGTGAGAAAGCAGTCTGATGTGTCAGTGGGCCAGATTACAATTCAAAAGATGTGCAGAAAAGTCTCCATCAAAGCTCAGAAATGTCAAACACATTTAATGGCTCATCAGATGACTTCAACGGATAGATTTAAAGAGATCACATATATATACAGAACAAAGACAGATGAGATAGATAAGCAAACATTTTAACAAAAACATACAAGGACACTCAACGCTCAACTCTACGATCTGAGAAAAAGAGAAAGCTTGCTCAGCTACTCAGTTCTTTCAAATAAGTGCTTAATAGCAACTGAGTAACACCATTCACTATCTCAACAAACAACCAATCAACTAAAGTGAGAGTTCCAAGTCTGAGTTCTAAGTGAACTGTGAAGAACCAAGTCTGCTGGACTTGAAGAGTTCAAAAGTGAACTAAGAAGTGCCTAGACTGCTGGTCTAGAAGGAATCTGTGAGATTCAAGAAGTGTAGTGGATTTCCTACTCAAGGAGTAGAAGAGTGGATTAGGAGCTTTAAGTGCTCTAAACCACTTAAAACTACTGTGTCCATTATAACTGCTATAACTGTCATAACTACCTCACTCTCATTAATTCAAGATATCTAAATGAAGGTTTATCATATACTCATTCCGTTGTGCATTAATCACAATCATACTAACTAGTTTAAAAGAAAAGTTTTTAATTATCTATTTAAACCCCCCCTTCTAGATATCTATTGTGCCTCCGGGAACTAACACAGAGGTTTTATGCAATTCATGCAACATCAGGCGAAGGCGGCTTTTGTCCAAAATGCAGGTGGAAACACTGATAACTCTCGGATGGTCACCGCTAAGCCGTTCAAGGAGCTGGGACCACCGGAGTTTTTTGGAGAGACAAAACCACTTAAGGCGGAGACATGGATAAAGCAGATCTGCAAGATATTTGATGTCTTGGGATGCTCCGAGGAGCAAAAGATTTCCTTTGCCACCTTCATGTTGCGAGCAGAGGCAGATTACTGGTGGAAATCTGTAAAGCGTACTCAACCTATCGCACTGAAGATGACTTTGAAGAAGAAGGTTTAGGAGGGTGTTATTCTTGAAGCAAGAATCAATGAAGAGAGAAAATCTCAACCCTCAATTTTATTGGCCCATTTGAAATCCTTGATCGAGTAGGAACTGTGGCTTATAGACACGTTTTACTACCAAGTATATCGCGTGTTCATAACGTTTTTCACGTATCGATGTTACGTAATTATGTGGACGACCCGAACCACATTATTGAATTAGAACTAGATGAGATAACAGAAGATTTAACGTATGATGAAATACGTGTTAAAATCTTGGATAAGAAGGATTATATTCGACACTCAAAGGTTATACCTCAAGAGTTAGAATTTGAGTATCCTCACCTCTTCGACATACCAGGTACATACGTAAATTTCAAGGGCGAAATTTCATAAGGAGGGGAGATTGTGAGACCCCAAATTTTATGAATAAAGATTTAAATTTCTCAAAATATTTTTTTAATATTATGGTGTGGATTTAATATAATGTTATAGTTGTGGATAATATTTATAAAATTTTCAATGTAAGTTGTTATATAATATTCCATTGGTCGGGAAATATTCGTTTTAAAAAGGAATATTCGTACAATGGTAAAATTATTGGTAGACCCCACAACGGAATTATTATCGGATTGAGAAAACGACAAAAATATTTTTATGAAAATAATGGCGGAAGTTTTACCGTTAACTGTTGAAACACTAGGTGTTAAAAGTACAGTAATACGCGTGGTTGCATAGTAGCACATGGTATTGATTATTGATGCTTACGTGATAAGTCATTCAGTTTTGTTCAATTATTGCTACAGTAATTATTGCATAGTATCTCACTTTATTTGATTCAATTATTGTCGATATTTTATATATTATTAAATCAATAATTGAGATAACAAAGTTATTAATATTATTATTTGCAATATTAACGATGTCTAGAAGTTCTATCAAGGAGAGGTTTGGTCACCTAATTGCGCGCCAATAGGGAGAAATTCTTATTTGAAAGCCCCCTCTTTCCTGAGAACGACCTGGTCGATTAATAGTGTGAATTATAATAATGATGATGAATTTTGTTTTATTATTATTATAAATATAATAAAACAGAAAACTTTTTATAAAGTTTTGTTTTATTTGATTATAAATAGAATATAATATATTTTATTATGCATAGTATTTGCATAGTGCCTGCATAGTATTTGCATAGTAAAATCTTTTTATATAAGAATAAATATTTTTATAAAGTTATTTATTTTATTAGATTATAAATAGAATATATTATATTTTATTATGCATAGTATTTGTATAGTGCTTGCATAGTATTTGCATAGTAAAATCTTTTTATATAAAACAGAATACTTTTATAAAGTTATTTGTTTTATTAGATTTTAAATAATATATAAAAATATATATATATATATATTATAAATAGAATATATTATATTTTATTGCATAGTATCCTTTCCATTCTCCTATAAATAGGATGATTAGTTAGAATTGAAAACACACTAGAAATTCAGAGGATTCTTCTTCTATAATCTTGAGCGTATTTCTTTAGAGTTTTAAGAAGTTTTGAGCGTAGAAAACAGTATAAGTTTTCTTTAAGAATATCCTCGCCCTACCAGTTGGAATACACTTCTTTCTAAGGTAAGGGGTATTATTTCTTTCATATTCATGAAGAGAGCTTATGTTATTCCATTATTATTATACTGGAATAACCTGTCTATGCGAAGTACCGCATACATGGTGAAATTCTTCTGTTATTCCATTATTTATTATTATGTTGGAATAACCTGTCTATGCGAAGTACTGCATATATGGTGAAATTCTTTTGTTATTCCATTATTTATTATTCTGTTGGAATATCCCGTCTGTTCATATTACGCATGACTTGGTTCCATTATTTATTATTATGTTGGAATAACCTGTCTGTGCGGTCTATCGCATGCCTGGTGAATTCTGTTGTTATTCCATTCTTTATTATTCTGTTGGAACATCCTGTCTGTGCGAATTACGCATGACCTGGTTCCATTCTTTATTATTCTGTTGGGAATAACCTGTCTGTACGGTCTATCGCATGCATGATGAATTCTTCTGTTATTTCATTCTTTATTATTCTGTTGGAATAACCTGTCTATGTGGATTACCACATGCATTGTGAATGATCCTTTGTATTCATTTCTTATTAAATTGTGGAAATGATCTGTATACGTGGATTACCGCATGGCAGGCGAAAATCCATTTGCAGTTTCATATATTCTATTATACTCAGTTGGTTAAAGCTTTGGCTACTATACTGTAAGACCCCAAATTATTAATAAATGAAATTTATTTTCCTTTATTTATTATTTTGAAATAGTAAGGGTTGATTTGATTAATGTGGAAAGTTATGGGTAAAATGCGCAAATATTTCGAATAAGCAGGTGGTTATAAAATATTCATTGTTGTCGGGGAATATTCGTTTGGTCGTGGAATATTCTTGCTGTCGGGGAATATTCGTACGACGGCGCAGTCTTTTGTGGGTCCCATAACGGAAAGCGATTGGATGAAGAAAACGACAAATATAAGTTGTTTATAAATAACGGCGTAGTTGTTACCGTTAACACTGTTGGAATACCCGGTGGGTAAAGTAAAGTAATACGCGTTGTTGAACAGTAGCACACGGTATTGCACCAATTATTGATTCTTACGTAAGAAGGCACTACTCAATAATGGTTACAGTAATTACTGTTCATTATTTTATTTTATTGATTCAATAATTGCTGCATTGATATTTTATATTACTGTTGTTTCAATAATTGTCACTACACAGTATTTTCCATTATCGAAGCAATAATTCATATTATCTGAATAATATTATTTGATAACATTATTGGCAATGTCTAGAAAGTTCTGTCTAAGGAGAGGTTTGGTCACCTAATTGCGCGCCAGTAAGGAGAAATTCTTATTGGAAAGCCCCCTCTTTCCTGGGAACGGCCTGGTTGCTAGTACTGTGATTCTGTAATATTATTTGTGAATAATTAATTATTGATTTATATGATGAGAAAAAAATATTGATTTTATGTGGATATAGATGGAGAAAATTTTTATTGTGACAATTATTGAAAATTAATATTTTATCTTTTTCTGATAAAATAATTCATTTAAATATATTATTTTAATAATATATTAACGGTGATACTTTTATGATGAATGTGAGATATATGAGTATATGAGGAGGAAGAGTATTTTTGTGGCATTAAATGTTTAACACAGATTTTGTGTGTCGGTAGACCTATTTCTTGACTGAAAATTTGATTATAGCTTGTAAAATCGCCTGTTTGTGGATTTCGGTCAATTTCTGTTTGGAATTTGGAAAAACTTCCTTCTGGAAAGTTGTAGAGAATTGAATTTCCTATAAAAACTCGCGAGATTCGAATTTTCTGACAAAAGAGCTATTTATTATGAATTATTGAAGTTTCAGAGTTCCGAAATAATTGATTTTTGGAAGTTTAAATTATTTTATAAAAGAAAAACGTTTTTATTTTATTTTTCTAGAAGGGAGCATGTGTTATTGAGCTGAATCAGATCTGAAAAGTAGGCGTAAGAATTTTTAATATATATATTATTATTATATTAAATTTTCTGCTTTGGTGTTCTAAGCAATTTCCTATAAATAGGTGCTTAGGTTAGAATTGAAAATCACACCAGAAACTGAAGTTTTCTCTCTCTATATTATAGAGCGTATTCTTGTGAGTATTTTGAGTATACTTTGAGTATTGCTATACGGTGCAAGTTCAAATCATAGCCTATATCCGGTGTTTTATCTAGAAGTGCTGTCTTTCGAGGTAAGGGATGTTATTTTCTTCTAAAATGATATTATTTCTTCAATACCATTATGCTGAAATGTTGGTTGGAACTTTTTATCAAATTTGGAACTTATTCATGTCGGGGTTACTATTCATGAGTTACTATTCACGAGTTACTATTCATGAGTTACTATTCACGAGTTACTATTCACGAGTACTATTCACGAAGCGTGAAGATGTTTTTGTGAAATTTCTATCTTTTGGTGTCGAAGTTACTATTCACGTATACGGCACTATTCACGTATACGGCACTATTCACGTATACGGCACTATTCACCGAAAAATGAAATTTCTTCTTTTTGTCCAAAATATCTATTCTGGATACTAGCTTTGATTGTATCCATGTTTTGATCATTCTTGAATTTTACTTCAGTATGATTATTTATGAAGTATTTTTGAAATCGGATTGTTTAAAGTACGAATCCTTAATACTTGTTATTTTGTTTCACTGGATTCGTTTTCTTTAAAATATTTTTCATCATCCTCAGTCCTAAATGATGGTGTTACTGAATATCTTTGGCCTGTAGTGCAAAGATGGTTGATTTTATTATGAATATCTTTGGCCCGTAGTGCAAAGATGAACAGGTGTTGAGATGAACATGAACAATTGATGAATATCTTTGGCCCGTAGTGCAAAGATGAACAGGTGTTTAGATGAACATGACCGACTGATGAATATCTTTGGCCTGTAGTGCAAAGATGAATATTTGATTTGATTTGAGATATATATTGATTGATGTTACAGGGATAAAATATTGATGATGGACTTTTAAATTCATAGATGTTAGTAGATTTTATTCTCTACTTTACTCTTCTAATAAATTGTTGTTTCCGCTGCAGTTGTTGATCTAAAACTTGTTGTCTATTGTATTCTATCAGATTTTTCCCTGTTGAAGACTAAGGATAATTTGTTGTACATTATCTTAGTCATAATATTCTTTACTGGGCTAGTTGAGCTCACCCTTTTCCTTGTTGTTCTATTTTTCTTCTCAGGAGACGAGAATGTAGCGAGTACTAGTCGGGGTATGGAATGAAGGTTCTAGAGAGAGTTGTTTAGTAGTCCTCACCATTTTTTTTGTAAAATTATGTATCAATAATTATGATGGGGATTTATTTGCATGTGGATATTGTCTAGATGACAATGTTTGTATTCAAACTCACAGCTTATAGGTTGTAAAAGTTGTAGTTGTTTCTGTACCATGTATTTGGCGACTCAGAATGGGTTGGGTGGAATGGACCTATTTTGGGGTTGTCACATATACTCCATGAAATTAATAGAATATCCTGGATATTTGCGCTTCATCTATATCTTTTCATAAAAATATTCTCCTGAGCATTCTTGAATTTTACTCCACAAAGCAGTATCATGTTGAAAATTTGGACATTATTGAGTTCAGGATAAATTAACTTATAAATCTTTAAAATTTATTCTTGAACTTGTTTTATTGAATTATTATGTCATTGTCATCATCCTCATGCTTATATTGTGATGAAAGTCATCTTTGGCTTACATTCATAGATGGAATTGGTATGATTATGACCAGGGATTATTCGGTATAATCATAACCTGTAATGTTATAAATGATGTGGTAAAAGTCCTCAGTGGCCTGTAGTGCATTGATGGACAGTTTTTAGTATGATTATGACCAGGGATTATTCTGTATAGTTATGACCATTGATGATTTAATGAATATCCTTGGCCCATAGTGCAGGGATGACTCGATGATGTGGTTTATTTATAAAGCTGAGTCTCAGCGATAAAAATTAATGAAAACATTTTAAATCATAGAAGATAGTAGATATCATGCTCTACTTGACTCTTCTAATGGATTTCTTATTCCGCTGCAGTTAAACTTGATGTCTATTGTATTTTATCAGTTTAACATTTTTGAAGACTAATGATAATTTATTCTGCATTATCTTATTCATAATATTTCTTACTGGGCTAGTTGAGCTCACCCTTTTGCTTTCATTGTTCTCTTCAAGAAATGAGAACGTAGCCGAGACTAGTCGGAGAACGGAGTAATGGTCCGAGATGGTGTATTAGTAGTCCTCACTATTCTATAAAATAGTGTGACAATAAATGTAATAAAGACTCTATTTGAGAGTGGATATTGTCTAGAAGGCAACATTCCTGTTTAAACTCTCAGTTATGTTTTGTCGTATATTACACGACGGTTGTATAATTAAGTTTGTATTTGTATTATGTACCATGTATTTGGTGACTCAAAATGGGTGATGTATACCTATTTTGGGGGCATCACAAAAACCCATTTCGTATAACTTACAAATGATGAAGATAGAGTTAAAGACTCTAGAGACCCACGTGAAGATAGCGAATATACGAGTAGAATCGACTTTAATCGATAAAGTTAAAGCCGCTCAAGCTACATACTCAGAGCTGATGAATGTGAAGAAGAAGGTTTAAGAGGGCGTTATTCTATAAGCAAGAATCGATGAAGAGAGGAAATCTCAACCCTCAATTTTATTGGCCCATTTGAAATCCTCGATCGAGTAGGAATTATGGCCTATAGACTCGCTTTACCGCCAAGTATGTCGCGTGTTCATAACATTTTTCACTTATCGATGTTACGTAAATATGTAGACGACCCGAACCACATTATTGAATTAAAACTAGACGAGATAGCAGAAGATTTAACGTATGAGGAGATACGTGTTAAAATCTTGGATAACAAGGATCGTATTCTACACTCAAAGGTTATACCTCAAGAGTTAGAATTTGATGAAGTGTCCTCATTTATTCGGCATACCAGGTACGTACATAAATTTCGAGGGCGAAATTTCATAAGGAGGGGAGATTGTAAAATCCCAAATTTTACAAATAAAGATTTAATTTTCTCGAAATATTTTTTTCAAAATTATGGTGTGGATTTGAAATAATGTTATAGTTGTGGGTAATATTTATAAATTTTACAAAGTATGCAAGTTGTTATATAATATTCGATTGGTCGGGGAATATTCATTTTAACAGGAAATATTCGTATAACGGTATAATCATTGGTGGATCCCACAACGAAATTATTATCGGATTGAGAAAACGACAAAAATATTTTTATAAAAATAACGGCGGAAGTTTTACCGTTAACTGTTGAAACACCCGGTGTTAAAAGTACAGTAATACGCGTGGTTGCATAGTAGCACACGGTATTGATTATTGATGCTTACGTGAGAAGTCACTCAGTTTTGTTCAATTATTGGTACAATAATTATTGCATAGTATCTCACGTTATTTGATTCAATTATTTTCGATATTTTATATATTATTAAATTAATAATTGAGATAACAAAGTTATTAATATTATTATTTGGAATATTAACGATGTCTAGAAGTTCTGTCAAGGAGAGGTTTGGTCACCCAATTGCTCGCCAATAGGGAGAAATCCTTATTGATTATTGATGTTTACGTAAGAAGTCACTTAGTTATACTCAATTATTGCTACAGTAATTGCTGCATCATAACTCTCATATTATTGATTCAATTATTGTCAAAGTAACATCTGTATAATATGTTATATTATTAAATCAATAATTGAGACGTCAACGTTATTCATATTATTATTTGTAATATTGACAATGTCTAGAAGTTCTGTCAAGGAGAGGTTTGGTCACCTAATTGCGCGCCAATAAGGAGAAATCCTTATCGGAAAGCCTCCTCTTTCCTGGGAACGACCTGGTTGTTAAATATTATGAGTTATAATATTAATGATGAATAAGTTCATGTTGATTAAAGATGAAATTGATAATTTCATTGTGTGGAAATTATTAGTGTTAGTGGAAATCGACATTTATTTCGATAATAATTAATGTTTGGAGGTTATATTGACCAATCGGGTAATTAACCGGATAAATGAGCAATTAAATGCTATTAATTCATATGCTTATAACTATGTGTTCACATGTGTGTACTATTGATTCACATGATTTACTTTTAGGGAAGTTGGTGCAAGATTGATAATACTTGCATGACTAAATTAAAAATAGAGGTATAGTTGAAGGTACTATGTTTAGAACTATTGAGTCACATGATTTACTATTAATTCACATGATTTACTATTAGGAGAGGTGGTGCAAGTTTGATAATACTTGCATGACTAAATTAAAAATGAAGAAAAAGATGAAGGTATTATACTGTAATATTTTGAGCCCCAAAATGTGCAATTAGCGAAACTATATTTTTCTATAAATAGAAGCTCATTCTTCCTTCATTTCTCACCAATTCACTAAAGCTATAGGGAAATTATTATAGAAAAAAATTATAGAGAGAAAGAAGAAGAGAAGTCTGTTACCTCCCTATTCCAGTATCCAGTTTTCTTCTAAGGTAATGTGTATTATTCTTTCGTATTCATGAAGAGAGTTATTTTCTTTCAATACTCGTAATGGTTGTTATTCCATTCTTTATTATTATGTTGGAATAACCTGTCTATGCGAAGTACCACACACATGGTGAAATTCTTCTGTTATTCCATTCTTTATTATTCTGTTGAAATAACCTGTCTGTGTGGTCTATCTCATTCCTGGTGAATTCTGTTGTTATTCTATTCTTTATTATTCTGTTGGAATATCCTGTCTGTGCGGATTACGTATGACCTGATTCCATTCTTTATTATTCTGTTGGAATAACCTGTCTGTGCGGTTTATCGCATACCTGGTGAATTCTGCGGTTATTCCATTCTTTTTATTCTGTTGGAATAACCTGTCTACGCGAACTACCGCATGCATGGTGAATTCTTCTGTTATTCTATTCTTTATTATTTTGTTGGAATAACCTGTCTATATGGATTACCGCATGCATGGTGAATGATCCTTCGTATTCATTCTTTATTAAATTATGGAAATGATCTGTCTACGTGGATTACTGCATGGCGGGTGAAAATTCATTTGCAGTTTCGTATATTCTATTATACTCGTCTGAGATATCATTTCTTTTGTACTCGTCATGTAATATCATTTTATTTGGTATTTTTCTTTTACGAGTTACTATTCACGGGTTACTTTACTATTCACTCTAGTATTATTCACTCGGGTATTCGGGACATTTTTTGTGCTGGAGTACTATTCACGAGTTACTATTCATGGGTTACTATTCACCTGATTACTATTCACTCGGGTATTTGAGGCACTTTTCGTGTCGGAGTACTATTCACGGGGTACTATTCCCGAAGTACTATTCACGGGGTACTATTCACCCAAAAAATATATTTCTTTTCTGTCCAAATTATTTTTGGTACATGAATATTATTCTTGAATTTTTACTCCACAAAGCAATATCATGTTTATAATTTGGACGTTATTGATTTCTGGATAAATTAAATTATAAATCTTTAAAATTTATCCTTGAACTTGTTTTATTGAATTATTATGTCATTGTCATCATCCTCGTGCTTATATTGTGATGAAAGTCATCTTTGACTTACGTGCATAGATGGACTTGGTATGATTATGACCAAGGATTATTCGGTATAATCATGACCATAATGTGATGATGTGGTGAAAGTCCTCAGTGGCCTGTAGTGCACTGATGGACAGTTTTTGGTATGATTATGACCAGGGATTATTCGGTATAATCATGACCATCGATGATTTAATGAATATCCTTGGCTGTGGTGCGGGGATGATGTGGTTTATTTATTAAACTGAGTCTCAGCAATAAATTTGATGAAAAACTTTTTAAATCATAGAAGATAGTAGATTTTATGCTCTACTTGACTCTTCTAATGGATTGCTTATTTCCGCTGCAGTTGTTGATCTAAAATTTATTGTCTATTGTATTCTATCAGTTGTTATACTGTTGAAGGCTAAGGATAATTTATTCTGCATTATCTTAGTCATAATATTTCTTACTGGGCTAGTTGAGTTCACCCTTTCTTTCACTGTTCTCATTAGAAAATGAGAATATAGCTGGGACGAGTCGGGGAATGGATTGACGGTCCAGATGGTTGTTTTAGTAGTCCTCATTATTCTGTGAAATAGTGTGATAATAAATATAATGAGGACTCCATTGAGAGTGGATATTTTCTAGAAGGCAATATTCTTGTTTAAACTCTCAGCTTATGTTTTGTCGTATTTTACACGACAGTTGTATAATTAAGTTGTATTTGGATTTTTGTACTATGTTTATCTGGCGACCCAAGATGGGTGATGTATACCTGTTTGGGGGGCGTCACACATAAAGTACTATTCACTCAGATACTATTCACCCTGGGTACTCCACAAAGCAGTTATCATGTTGACAATTTGGATATTTTTAAACTCTGAATAAATTATAAATCTTTAATATTTATCTTTGATTTTGTTTGATTGATGCTTATATCATTGTCATCATCCTCATGCTTATATTGTGATGAAAGTCATCTTTGGCCCGTAGTGCATAGATGGAATGTTGATTGGTATGATTATGATCATGAATTATGTATTAAAATAATCATGACCTGTAATGTTATAAATGATGTGGTAAAAGTCCTTATTGGCCCGTAGTGCATTGATGGACAGTTGTTGGCATGATCATGACCATTGGTGATAATAATGAATATCTTTAACTTGTAGTGCATGGATAATTCATGGATGTGATACTAACGAATATCATTGGCCCGTAGTGCATTGATAATTCGGTGATGTAAATTATTTATTGAGTTGTGTTACAACGATAAAATATTGATGATGAACTTTTAAATCATAGAAGATAGTAGATATCATGCTCTACTTAACTCTTCTAATGGATTGCTTGTTCCGCTGCAGTTTAACTTGTTGTCTATTGTATTCTATCAGTTTTACACTATTGAAGGCTAACGATAATTTATTTTGCATTATCTTAGTCATAATATTTTTTACTAGGCTAATAGAGCTCACCATTTTCTTTCATTGTTCTCTTCAGAAAATGAGAATAAAACTGGGACTAGTCGGGGAATGAAGTGATGGTCCAACCTGGTGGCTATAGTAGTCCTCACTATTCTATGAAATAGTGTGCTAATAATTGTAATGAGGACTCCATTTGAGTTTGAATATTGTCTACGAGACAATATTAGTGTTAAAAACTCTCAGCTACGTTTTGTCGTATTGTATTATTGAAGTTTGTATTTAAATTATGTATTATGTATTTGGTGACTCAGAATATGTTGTATATATCTATTTTGGGGGCGTCACACCATTGATATGCATAGGTACTCCGATCAGAACATTGTGGTTTTTCATGAAATCCATTAGATCTGATTTACTAGATAATATATATATATATATATATATATATATATATATATATATATTCATAGAGCATATTTGTCAGAATATAATTTTGGATCTGCACTTGTATACTTTATGATAATATAAATTAGACTAAAGTTTTGAGTATATGCAAGTATCATCATTTAACAATGAATTGGGTATCAAGATCAGACCTTTGTACTTGACAAACAAGTGTTTTTAGATAAAGCAATCGGTAGAAATGTTTATATGATGATTATAAACCATTTAATCAGATGATTTTGACATAAAAAAGTTTGGAATCCATGATGGAGATGAGAGAGTTTTGGAGTTTAGTCGTTTGTGTTTAAGATAAGAGATAAATTTATTGAAAGTTCTAGATAAGAGAGAGAATGAGTTGAATAAAAATGAGGACTAAAGGATTTTATTGATGTTTATATTTTTGAGCAAATGGGTAATCAGACAGTTAATTTCATTTGATGACTTGATTCAACGGGTGGGAAAGAAAAATCAATTGACTTGGGACTTGGGGGTATAAACGTCCAATAAGTGCAAAACATCTATCCGCTAGTAATTCTAGCGGACACCAATTTTCTCTTTTTAATATTCATCATTGATATATATATATATATATATATATATATATATATATATATATATATATATATATATATATATATATGAACACGGATCAGGTCCGGGAGTCCGGACCTGATCAAAATCCGGACCCATTTTTTTTTTGTAGAACAACTAAAAAAAATTATGGAACTAAATTTTTTCCATAATACAGTGTTTTGGGTGTGTTTTTAATACGTACACAAACCAATGTATGTACAGTCTGCCCAGACTGTATAGATATTGTGACGCCCCCAAAATAGGTCCATTCCATCCAACCCATTTTGAGTCGCCAAATACATGGTACAGAAACAACCACAACTTTTACAACCCATAAACTGTGAGTTTGAATACAAACATTGTCATCTAGACAATATACATACCCAACTATGTCCTCAATACAATTATTGATATATTATTTTACAAAAATGGTGAGGACTACTAAACAACTCTCTCAAGGACCATCAATTCATACCCCGACTCGTACCCGCTATATTCTCGTCTCCTGAGAAGAAAAATGGAACAAAAAGAAAAAGGGTGAGCTCAACTAGCTCAGTAAAGAATATTATGACTAAGATAATATACAACAAATTATCGTTAGTCTTCAACAGGGAAAAATCTGATAGAATACAATAGACAACAAGTTTTAAATCAATATTCGCAGCGGAAAATATTAATTCATAGAAGAGTTACGTAGAGGATGAAATCTACTAATGTCTATGAATTTAACAGTCCATCAACAGTATTTTTTTTTATCCCTGTAACATCAATCAATGCACATCTTGAATCATATATTCATCCTTGCACTACAGGCCAAGGATATTCATCTGTTGGTCATGTTCATCTAAACACCTGTTCATCTTTGCACTACGGGCCAAAGATATTCATCAGAAATCATTCATCTTTGCACTACAGGCCAAAGATATTCAATAATAACCTCTTTTAAGACTGAAGATGATAAAAAAAAATATTTTTAAAGAAACGAATCCAGTGAAACAAAATGACAAGGATTAAGGATTAAGGATTCGTACTTTATTTTATCCATGTCCAAAAATACCTCAAAAATAATCATAGTGGTGTAAAATTCAAGAATGATCAAAACATGGATACAATCAAAGCTAGTATCCACAATAGATATTTTAGACGAAAAGAAAAAAAATAATTTTTTTTCGTGAATAGTGCCGTATTCGTGAATAGTGCCGTATACGTGAATAGTACCGTATACGTGAATAGTAACTCCGGCACAAAAAGTTCCAAATTTGATAAAAACGTTCACCAATATTTCGGCATAATGATATTAAAGAAAATAATATCATTTAAGAAGAAAATAACATCCCTTACCTCAAAATAGCCGTACTTCTGACTGAATTTCGGTATAGTGCTGACAGAAACTCGCACCGTATAGCAACACTCAAAGTATACTCACAAGAATACGCTCGATAATATAGAGAGAGAAAGAGAGAAAACTTTGTTTCTGGTGTGATTTTCAATTCTAACTTAGCCCTCTATTTATAGGAAAATGTTAGAACGCCAAAGGAGACTAAAATAATAAAATAATAATATTTATAAACCAATTTCTACGCATGCCTCAAAACTAAGACCAGCATGCCTATTCTGAAAATAATTCCAGCAGCCCACATGTTTGAATCACAAAAGTGGGTCCCACCCATAAAAATTATTTTATTTTCCAAAACTTCAATAATTCGTAGAAAATAGCTCGTTTATCAGAAAAATTCGAAACTCGCAATTTTCCATGGGAAATTCCATTCTCTACAACTTTGCAGAAGAAATTTTTTCCAAATTCCAAATAGAAGTTGACCGAAATCCACAAACGGGCGATTTTACAGTCTATACTCAATTTTCGGTCAAAAATTATGTCCACCGACACACAAAACATGTGTTAAACATTTAATGCCACAAAAATATTCTACCTCCTCATATAATCATATATCCCACATTCATTGTAAAAATATTATCGTTAATATATTATTAAAATAATATATTTAAATGAATTATTTTATCAGAAAAAGATAAAATATTAATTTTCAACAATTGTCACATTAAAAATTTTCTCCATCTATATCCACATAAAATAAATATTTTCTTTATCATAATAATCAATAATTAATTATTAAAAATAATATTACAGAATCACAGTACTGACAACCAGGCCGTTCCCAGGATAGAGGGGGCTTTCCAATAAGGATTTCTCCTTACTGGTGCGCAATTAGATGACCAAACCTCTCCTTGACAGAACTTTCTAGACATTGCCAATAATGTTATCTGATAATATTATTCAAATAATATGAATTATTGATCTGATAATGGAAAATACTGTGCAATGACAATTACTAAAACAATAAAAATATAAATATCAACGCAGCAATTATTGAATCAATAAAGTAATGAACAGTAACTCTTGTAGCAATTATTGAGTAGTGCCTTCTTACGTAAGGATCAATAATTCAAAATACTGTGCAATACCGTGTGCCACTGTGCAACAACGCGTATTACTGTATTTTAACCACGGGGTATTCCAACAGTGTAAACGGTAACAACTACGCCGTTATTTTTAAACAGCTTATATTTGTCGTTTTCTTCCTCCAATCGCTTTCCGTTATGGGGCCCACACATGGCTGTGCCGTCGTACGAATATTCCCCGACAGTACGAATATTCCACGACCAAACGAATATTCCCCGACAACAATGAATATTTTATAACCACTTGCTTATTTTGAAATGTTTGCGTATTTTACCCATAACTATCCACATTATTCAAATCAACCCTTACTATTCAAAATAATAATTAAAGGAAATTAAATTTCATTTATTAATTATTTGGGGTCTTACAACCTCCCCTCCTTATGAAATTTCGTCCTCGAAATTGACATACGTACCAGGTGTTTCGAAAAGGTGAGGATACCTCGCTTTCATTTCCGTTTCCAACTCCCAGGTCATTTCCTCTATAGCATGATTCCTCCACAAAACTTTAACTTGTGGTATTACCTTCGTGCGTAGGACATGCTCCTTCCTATCCAAGATCTTGACAAGTATCTCCTCATACGTTAAATCTTCGGCTATCTCGTCCGGTTCTAACTCAATGACGTGGTTCGGGTCTTTCACATATTTACGAAGCACAGATATATGAAAAACATTATGAACACGAGACATACTTGGAGGTAACGCGAGTTTATAGGCTACATTACCTACTCGATCAAGAATTTGAAACGGACCAATAAATCGTGGATTAAGCTTTCCTCTCTTCCCGAATCTTGTAACTCCCTTCCATGGGGCAACACGCAACAATACATGATCCCCAACACTAAATTCTACGTCCTTTCGATGAAGATCCGCATAACTCTTTTGTCGATCTTGTGCCGTTTGTATACGTTGTCGAATCGTTTGGATCTTCTCTGTAGTCATACGTACTAACTCGGGTCCCAACAATGTTGCTTCACCCACCTCGTCCCAACATACTGGAGAGCGACACTTTCGTCCATACAATGCTTCAAATGGGGCCACACCAATGCTTGCCTGATAACTGTTGTTGTAGGAGAATTCCACCAATGGTAAATATTTATCCCAACTGCCCTTGAAGTCTAGGACACAGAGTCTTAATAAATCTTCAAGAGTTTGAATAGTCCTCTCTGATTGTCCGTCCATTTGAGGATGGTATGCCGAACTGAATCGTAACTCCGTACCCATAGCTTTTTGCAAGCTAACCCAAAATCTTGAAGTAAATCTTGGGTCACGATCCGAAACTATGGATACTGGCATGCCATGCAACCTTACAATCTCATTTACGTACATTTGAGCAAGACGTTCAAGGGAATAAGTCTCTCGTATCGGCAAGAAATGAGCAGACTTGGTTAATCTATCAACAATAACCCAAATAGCATTGATGCCTTGAGAAACCGTAGGAAGACCCGTAACGAAATCCATAGTAATGTGTTCCCATTTCCATTTCGGAATCTCAAGTGGTTGCAATGGACCCTTTGGCACTTGATGCTCCGCCTTTACACGTTGACAAGTTAAACACGTTGAAATAAACTTTGCAATCTCTCTTTTCATATTGTTCCACCAAAATGTATGTCGAAGGTCACGATACATTTTGGTACTTCCAGGATGAATTGCAAACGGTGTATTGTGTGCCTCCATCATGATCTTGTACTTCAAATCAGGATTGTTAGGAACACAAAGTCTGGAGTGGACTCGAAGTATTCCTTCTTCATCAATTCTCGCTTCTGGAATAGCACCTTCTTGTACTTTCGTCTTCATATGCATCAGCTCCGGATCGCTGGCTTGAGCAACCTTAACTTTTTCTATTAAAGTTGGCTCTATACGTATACTTGACATCATTGCACTCATTCCTGCATATGATCTTCTACTCAATGCGTCAGCTACCACGTTCGCTTTTCCAGGATGGTATTGAATAGTGTGGTCGTAATCTTTCAACAACTCGAGCCAACGTCGTTGCCGCATGTTGAGTTCTTTTTGAGTGAAGAAATATTTGAGGCTTTTATGATCTGAATATATCTCCACTTTCTCCCCGTATAGATAGTGCCTCCAAATCTTTAGCGCGAAAACGACTGCTGCCAACTCTAGATCATGAGTAGGATAATTCCTCTCATACTCTTTAAGTTGTCGCGAGGCATAGGCTATGACTTTCCCACGTTGCATGAAAACACATCCTAACCCTTTGCCTGAAGCATCGCTGTAGATAACAAATCCATCCGAACCAGATGGTATTGTTAGAACAGGTGCCGAAATAAGTCTCCTCTTAAGCTCTTGGAAACTCTTCTCGCATTCCTCGCTCCATACGAATTTTGTATCCTTCCGAGTTAGCTGAGTTAATGGAGTAGCAATTCGAGAAAACCCTTCCACGAATCTCTGATAATAACCAGCTAAGCCCAAAAAGCTACGTACTTCAGTGACCGACTTCGGTTGCTCCCAACTTTGTATTGCTTCAATCTTCGTCGGGTCAACAGATACTCCATTTTTTGACACCACGTGCCCAAGGAATGCTACTTCCTCAAGCCAGAACTCGCATTTCTTCAACTTAGCATATAACTTATTTTCACGAAGCCTTTGGAGTACCAGCTTCAAATGGTGCTCATGATCTTCACGGCTTTTGGAATATATGAGGATGTCATCAATAAAGACAACAACGAATTGATCCAAATAATCTTTGAATACTCGGTTCATCATATCCATGAAAGCAGCAGGAGCATTAGTCAATCCAAAATACATGACTAAGAATTCATAATGCCCATACCGAGTTCTGAAGGCAGTCTTTGGAATATCCTCAGTTCTAATTTTCAGCTGATGATATCCAGAACGAAGATCGATTTTTGAAAAGAATTGTGCTCCTTGCAAATGGTCAAACAAGTCATCAATACGAGGTAGAGGATACCTATTCTTGATGGTGACATGGTTCAATTCCCGATAGTCAATACAAAGTCGCATACTCCCGTCTTTCTTCTTTACGAATAAAACAGGAGCACCCCAAGGAGATGTACTAGGACGAATGAAACCGATGTCCAATAACTCCTGTAGTTGGACTTTTAACTCCTGAAGTTCTATAGGAGCCATTCGATATGGGGTTTTAGAAATGGGCTTTGTACCAGGTTCAAGATCAATAAAGAATTCAACTTCACGTTCTGGGGGTAGACCGGGAAGTTCTTCAGGAAATACGTCAGGAAAGTCAATAACAACAGGAATATTATTCAATTTTGACGTGTCTTTATTCAAATCCATAACATGGGCTAAGAAAGCTTGACATCCGTTTTTCAATAAACGAATAGCTTTATGATTAGATATGACAGTGATTGATTTTAATGGTTTAGTTGCCTGAATTCGAACAACAGGTTGATTAGGAATATGAAAACTAACAACCTTACGAAAACAATCAATTTTGGCATGATGAGTAGTTAACCAATCAATCCCTAAAATCACATCAAAAGCAAGTATCTTTAAAGAGATCAGGTCAACAGGTAAGGTGATGGTGCCAACTTGAATGAAACAAGATTTATAAACAGTGGATGTGATAAAAGTTTCTCCTAACGGAGTTTCCACAGATAGGTCAAAGTCTAATTTCTCCGGAGTCAAGTTTAAACGTTGAGCGCAAGCAGGAGAGATAAATGAATGGGTAGCACCGGTATCAAGTAAGGTATAAACTTCGCAAGAATTTATAAATAGCTTACCCGTGATCACCTCGTTTGGGTTCCTCGCATGTTGACCAGTCACAACAAACGCTCTTCCAGGAACCATTGACTTTGGCTTTTCTGGGATAGTCTTTTGAGTCACCGTCCCCGCTGAACTAGGTTTTGCTACCGTACAATCTCGAGCGATATGTCCTTCCTTTCCACAATTATAGCATACCTTGAACTGTTGTGGGCAGTTTGGACTGATATGTCCCTCTTTCCCGCACTTATAGCATATAACCGGTGGTCTTTCTCCTCCCTTAGAACCAGTTGCTGCCGGCACTGTCGTCTTCACATGGTCGTTGTTAAATCTCCTCTTTTTAAAATCTCCTCCTGACTCACTTCTCCTATTTTCATGGCCATGATTACCACCAAAGTGGTTACCATTTTTGTCCGTCTTTTTCTTTCTCCACTGGTTATCGTTATTTTGTTGACTGCTATCTCCGGTATGATCCTGATTGTGGTACCTCGGTTGACCGTACTCGTTATCTCGCTCCAACAATTGAGCCCTGTTAACAACATCTGAATAGAGAGAAAATTTATGAGAGATGAGATATTGTCGTATGCCGGGTTTCAAACCTCTCAGAAACATCCGCGTCATACGTTCCTCATTCTCCACCAAATGAGGTGCAAACCTGGATAACTCTGCAAACTTTGCCTCGTACTGAGACACCGTCATGTTATTTTGTTCTAATCTGATGAACTCCACTTCCTTCATATGACGAACACTTTCAGGAAAGTATTTGTCATTAAATAGTTTCTGAAACGTCTCCCAAGACATGCTGAGTGCGGCTGGATGGGTACGCTTCACAGACTCCCACCAGTAGTCTGCCTCGCCACGGAACATAAAGGTGGCGAATGGAACCTTCTGTTCCTCCGTGCATCCCAAGACATCAAATATCTTTGTAATTTGTTTGACCCATGTCTCCGCCATGATCGGGTCTGGCTTTCCTTTAAATTCTGGTGGTCCCAGCACTTTGAACTGCTTGGCTGTGACAACCCGTGAATTGTTATCATTTCCTCCTGTATTTTGAACACGAGTCTCCCTCGTCTGATTTTGCATGAACTGCAAAAAGCTTCTAAACATTGCGTCGTTCATCGTCTGATCAGTGGTGTTGTTCACAGGAGGAACATTACCAGCCTGTTGCACGTTCTCCTCGTTGGTAAGTACAGGCATCTCCACGGTCTCATTAACTCCATTATTAACATTCTCGGTTGTCATTCTTAAATACTGCCATAAAACAAGGGTTAATTAAGCAAATCACATATCACATAATATCCCTATATACTGACCAACTAACAAATAAGCTTAGGTAGGACAAACTAGCGAAGGATTTACTCGTCTCTCCCCTCCTAGTTCTATTCCCCGATCTCCGCCAGAGATCATATCCCTAAGCTCTGATACCAACTGTGACGCCCCCAAAATAGGTCCATTCCATCCAACCCATTTTGAGTCGCCAAATACATGGTACAGAAACAACCACAACTTTTACAACCCATAAACTGTGAGTTTGAATACAAACATTGTCATCTAGACAATATACATACCCAACTATGTCCTCAATACAATTATTGATATATTATTTTACAAAAATGGTGAGGACTACTAAACAACTCTCTCAAGGACCATCAATTCATACCCCGACTCGTACCCGCTATATTCTCGTCTCCTGAGAAGAAAAATGGAACAAAAAGAAAAAGGGTGAGCTCAACTAGCTCAGTAAAGAATATTATGACTAAGATAATATACAACAAATTATCGTTAGTCTTCAACAGGGAAAAATCTGATAGAATACAATAGACAACAAGTTTTAAATCAATATTCGCAGCGGAAAATATTAATTCATAGAAGAGTTACGTAGAGGATGAAATCTACTAATGTCTATGAATTTAACAGTCCATCAACAGTATTTTTTTTTATCCCTGTAACATCAATCAATGCACATCTTGAATCATATATTCATCCTTGCACTACAGGCCAAGGATATTCATCTGTTGGTCATGTTCATCTAAACACCTGTTCATCTTTGCACTACGGGCCAAAGATATTCATCAGAAATCATTCATCTTTGCACTACAGGCCAAAGATATTCAATAATAACCTCTTTTAAGACTGAAGATGATAAAAAAAATATTTTTAAAGAAACGAATCCAGTGAAACAAAATGACAAGGATTAAGGATTAAGGATTCGTACTTTATTTTATCCATGTCCAAAAATACCTCAAAAATAATCATAGTGGTGTAAAATTCAAGAATGATCAAAACATGGATACAATCAAAGCTAGTATCCACAATAGATATTTTAGACGAAAAGAAAAAAAATAATTTTTTTTCGTGAATAGTGCCGTATTCGTGAATAGTGCCGTATACGTGAATAGTACCGTATACGTGAATAGTAACTCCGGCACAAAAAGTTCCAAATTTGATAAAAACGTTCACCAATATTTCGGCATAATGATATTGAAGAAAATAATATCATTTAAGAAGAAAATAACATCCCTTACCTCAAAATAGCCGTACTTCTGACTGAATTTCGGTATAGTACTGACAGAAACTCGCACCGTATAGCAACACTCAAAGTATACTCACAAGAATACGCTCGATAATATAGAGAGAGAAAGAGAGAAAACTTTGTTTCTGGTGTGATTTTCAATTCTAACTTAGCCCTCTATTTATAGGAAAATGTTAGAACGCCAAAGGAGACTAAAATAATAAAATAATAATATTTATAAACCAATTTCTACGCATGCCTCAAAACTAAGACCAGCATGCCTATTCTGAAAATAATTCCAGCAGCCCACATGTTTGAATCACAAAAGTGGGTCCCACCCATAAAAATTATTTTATTTTCCAAAGCTTCAATAATTCGTAGAAAATAGCTCGTTTATCAGAAAAATTCGAAACTCGCGACTTTCCATGGGAAATTCCATTCTCTACAACTTTGCAGAAGAAATTTTTTCCAAATTCCAAATAGAAGTTGACCGAAATCCACAAACGGGCGATTTTACAGTCTATACTCAATTTTCGGTCAAAAATTATGTCCACCGACACACAAAACATGTGTTAAACATTTAATGCCACAAAAATATTCTACCTCCTCATATAATCATATATCCCACATTCATTGTAAAAATATCATCGTTAATATATTATTAAAATAATATATTTAAATGAATTATTTTATCAGAAAAAGATAAAATATTAATTTTCAACAATTGTCACATTAAAAATTTTCTCCATCTATATCCACATAAAATAAATATTTTCTTTATCATAATAATCAATAATTAATTATTAAAAATAATATTACAGAATCACAGTACTGACAACCAGGCCGTTCCCAGGATAGAGGGGGCTTTCCAATAAGGATTTCTCCTTACTGGCGCGCAATTAGATGACCAAACCTCTCCTTGACAGAACTTTCTAGACATTGCCAATAATGTTATCTGATAATATTATTCAAATAATATGAATTATTGATCTGATAATGGAAAATACTGTGCAATGACAATTACTAAAACAATAAAAATATAAATATCAACGCAGCAATTATTGAATCAATAAAGTAATGAACAGTAACTCTTGTAGCAATTATTGAGTAGTGCCTTCTTACGTAAGGATCAATAATTCAAAATACTGTGCAATACCGTGTGCCACTGTGCAACAACGCGTATTACTGTATTTTAACCACCGGGTATTCCAACAGTGTAAACGGTAACAACTACGCCGTTATTTTTAAACAGCTTATATTTGTCGTTTTCTTCCTCCAATCGCTTTCCGTTATGGGGCCCACACATGGCTGCGCCGTCGTACGAATATTCCCCGACAGTACGAATATTCCACGACCAAACGAATATTCCCCGACAACAATGAATATTTTATAACCACTTGCTTATTTTGAAATGTTTGCGTATTTTACCCATAACTATCCACATTATTCAAATCAACCCTTACTATTCAAAATAATAATTAAAGGAAATTAAATTTCATTTATTAATTATTTGGGGTCTTACAGATATATTTTGTTATACATATCCAAATCACACACAAAATACTGTATTATGTAAAAATTCAAGTTCCATAATTTTTTTTTAGTTGTTTTAAAAAAACAAAAAAAAAGGTCCGAATTTTAACAAAATTCGGGAGTGCGGACCTGATCCGGACTCATATATATATATATATATATATATATATATATATATATATATATATATATAGAGAGAGAGAGAGAGGCCAGATCCTGTCCGGACTCCCGGACAGGTTTAAAATCCGGACCTTTTTTTTTTTTTTTAAAAACAACTAAAAAAAAAATTATGGAATTGAAAATTTTACATAATACAGTGTTTTGGGCGTGATTTGGATGTCTATAACAAAATATGCATGTACAGTCTGGGCAGACTGTACATACATTGGTTGGTGTAGGTATTAAAAACACACCCAAACACTGTATTATGGAAAAATTTCAGTTCCATAAAAAAAAAATTTAGTTGTTCTACAAAAAAAAAAAAAATTGGGTCCGAATTTTCTCCCGTCCGGGAGGTCCGGACCTGATCCTATTTCTATATATATATATATATATATATATATATATATATATATATATATATATATATATATATATATGGAACAGATGGTATTAATGCTATTATATATATATATACACTGTCTGGCTTTCTAACGAATTTGTTCGTTAACGAACCAACTATTACGACAGTTTGAATTGTTGCCATAGAACAGAAAGTCGCGCCATAACATACAACAACTTTATGCTCTTTGTAAGGTTCTCAAAACCGGACCGTTCATCTAACCGGAACAGGTTTTGGGTGGATGGGTCACTGGTCCAACCAATAGTCGAACCGTTATTGACCCAGTGACGTCATTAATATATAAAAATATATATTATTAATAATTAATAAAAAATTTAAAAATCTCATTTTTTATTAACTAAAATATAATACAGATGAGTTACAATATTAATAAAATTGGTTAATTTTAATATTAATTTTTTTTTAGAAAAAATTGGGTCAATTAACAAGGTTTACCGGTTGGACCCGTGGTTAACGGGTCAACCCAGATTTTGACCAAAATCGGGTTATTAGTCTAAACTAGACCAGAAGGCGGACCGATTTTGACTTATTATGAATCCTTATAGGACGTACATCATCTATGACATTGAAAAAAAAAAAGAAGGAACGGTTAGGATTAGAAATTGAAAATTAATGTCTGCAACTGTTAGTATTAGACGGTAAAAAAACACATATCATTCGCTATTAATAGTAATAAATGCTAATCTAAATAAGAGTTTGACTTTATTCTAGAGTTTATGGTTTATTAACTCTTTTTTTTAATTGAGTTTAAGGTTTATTAACCTTATTAGTCTCTACTTAGTAAACCATAAACCCTATTTAATAAACCTTAAAATCCTAGTTAATAAATTCTAAATCTTAAAATAGAGTCAAACTCTTATTTTGATTAGCGTTCACTATTATTAGTAGCGGATGATATGTATTTTTTTACTGTCCGCTATTATTAGTAGCGAACGTTGATTTTTTATTTCTAATCCTGATCGTTCCATCTTATTTTCAATGATATAGATGGCGTGTGCCCTATAAATATCCATAACAAGTACATGTTATAGATAATTACCTATATATATATATATATATATATATATATGAAATTGATATTTTTACAACACTTTAAAATATTTTTACATAAAAAGTGTCGCTATAAATATATAGCGACTATTTTTCATGTAAAATATTATTTTTTGTTGTGAATTTATTAGTTTCCTATATATATATATATATATATATATATATATATATATATATATATATAGGGTCCGGATCCTGTCCGGACTCCCGGACAGGTGTAAAATCCGGACCTTTTTTTTTTTTTTTTTTTTTTTGCTTTTTTTTTTTTGAAACAACTAAAAAAAAAAAAAAAAAAATTTATGGAATTGGAATTTTTACATTATACAGTGTTTTGGGCGTGATTTGGATGCCTATAACAAAACATGTCTGTACAGTCTGGGCAGACTGTACATACATTGGTTGGTGTGGGTGTTAAAAACACACCCAAAACACTTTATTTTGGAAAAATTTCACTTCCATAAATTTTTTTTTTTTTTTTTTAGTTGTTCTACAAAAAAAAAAAAAAAAAAAAAATTTTCAGGTCCGGATTTTCTCCCGTCCGGGAGTCCGGACCTGATCTTTATTCTATATATATATATATATATATATATATATATATATATAACGGATCTAAAACATACCTCTTAAATAACACATCTCTCTTAAATAATATATTTTTATTAAAACTACGTCACTTTAAATTTTTTAAAAAAATAAAATAATATTAAAAGAAAATGATCACACTTATATTTTTTTATTTATAAAAATATCACCCGCGATCTCATTTAATTTTTTAAAAGAATCTCCATAAGTAGTTTTAATAAAGGTATATATATAAGACTGCATAGCGGCGTACAAATAACGCCCTCCAAACACTCCCTTATATTATCATGCTAATTCCCTCTACATCATCAAACTTCAACTCATAATATACTACAACTATCTACTTTCCTCATCGATTTCTAATTCATCTCCCTATATTTTCGCATTGGCATTCGCATTCTCAGAGTAATTTTTTAAGAAGAAGATTTATGATTAATTCTCGTTTCAGATAGAATTTCAAGGTATGAATCCTCTGTCATTTGTTTTTCGATTGCCTCTGCTGAATTAATTTTACTTTTTAATCTTTTACCGAATTTATTGAAAACAAATTGGTGAAACCATAGTTTCTGTTATACTAGATGCAGAGCCAGCCCTGGGGCAGGTCTACCAGGGCGACCGCCCAGGGCCCAAAGCTGAAGAGGGCCCAAATTTTTTTAAAAATTATGTATGTGTATAAAAAAATAAAAAAATAATTATAAAATATAATATAAAATAAATTAATAAATTAATATGGAGAATCAAAATAGACTCTTAGCCACAAAAAAAAGAAGAAAAAACCCTTCAACCCTCTCAGTTCATATTTGATTCACGGTTTAACTGTAAAATTTAAAATATTTTGTATTAACTGACGAGAATAAATATTTGATTCACGGTTTAACTGCAAAATAAGGCATACTTAATTAAAAAGTTGTTTATATTACACATCTCTATATCATAGATGCTAACAACTTAAGAAAACACAAAAGTCCTATTTTGATTTTTGATTATGAGTTTTAATATTATATTTATTATTCCCTCCGTAATATGATAAAAAATTTAGTTGACTTTTTATGTATATTAAAAATATAAAAAATAAAAAAAAATTATTCATATTTAAATTTTCATTTAATTGTATAATTTATTGTACATAATTTATGATATTTCATAAAATATGCATTTAAAATAAAAATACGACAATTGAACTTAATATATGGCCAGGGCAGGGGCAAAACTGCTTTCGAGATAGTAATTAACCTTTAACAAAAAGATATTAAAGTGAATTTTATATAGTTATATAAACAAACTAGTACTAATATATAGTGAATTTTATATAGTTATATAGTGTAAATTATGTGTCTTGTGTTGAATACGTCTTCAAAAAAGTCACAATCCGTACCAAATAGAATTATTTTGTAACAATCCTTGTAACTGTAGATATGTAATAATCCTAGACATTTTTAAAAGTTAAATAAATTATATTAATTTTAAAAAATTAAATTTGATTATATACTTTAAAAGTAATTTATAATATTATTAGAATTTTAATTGATTGAGATATGTAGTTAATGTAGGTAATTAGAATTATTGTTTATTATAAATTATTTTATTATTTTTAATATTTATTATTTTTACTATTTTTGGTGTAGCAAGATTTTGCAAATAAATAAATAAATAAAGGAAGAAGCTCACGGCTCGGCCCGACTCGGGCCACGGGCCTCACAATTTCAACTCGTCAAAACCCGGGTCATTTTGGACCCGGCCCGAGTCCGGTCCGCCCGCCCGTTTGCCACCTCTAAAAGGGGCACATTTGAAATTTTTTGCCCTGGGCCTTGTAAAATCGAGGACCGGCTCTGACTAGATGGTAGAGCTTCAGTAATGTAGTTGTTTGCTGTTTTTTGTTTGTTTCTGTTGGCTTCATATTTTTTCAGATCAGTTGGAATTACACAAACTATACATATTTGTAGGTGTTATCATAATAAGTAGCTCTTAAGCATTCAAGTTGGGATTTTGTTTCTTACTCTTATTTTGAGAAGCTTTGGAAATCAGTTCAGTGTGATTAAAAATTCAATTTTAGCCTTACTTGTAAGAAGAGCAAATATATTCATTAATTAAATACTGTTGTTTGCTTTAGTTAGAGTTGGTGTTGGATCTATGGTTTAATTGTCTCATCATTAGTTTTTGAATAATGCTAGGGCCTGGGGGTATAACCAAAAAAAGAAAAAATTGAGATTTTTAGCATTTCCCTTAGTTTTTAGCATGCATCCAGCATATCCGCACAACACTTTTTTTTTAACTAAATAAAATAAACTACCCGCTTACTTTGTTTTCTCCTTATTGCTCATACACGCACTTTTTTGAAGGTTGTGCTCGGTGATAATACACACAATCTATATATAATATAATATTTTTTTCTGGAACCCTTCTATACTTACCATATTACTTTAGAGCTATTAGTTCAAATTTCATTTATCACAATCAAATCAAGTGAAAAGCATGTTTACCTTTTCTGATTATTTGTTGTCAATTGTGTATTATTCAATAGAAGTAGGAAGAATCAGTTTACTGGTAAAATAGTTATTGTTAGTTTGCTTTTGGAGTTACAAAGTATGATCTAGCCTAAAATGATTGTCAATTGAAATTATACCATTTACATTTTCGATTTGAGCCAAGTATGCGCATAAACATAGTGTCCTAATTGAAATGGATTAGAAATAACGAAGTTTTACAAAAGTAATTAAATTACTTGACACCAAGGGTTTCTAGTAGCTATAGTAGTCTAAACCAAGAGTGTTTCTAACAGATTCTTAAGGCTAAATGATACACAAATGCACAGGATATCATGGTCAAGCTTCCAAACGCAATTAGTTTCGTTGTTGCTGATATCCAGCTGTTTAAAATTGTGATTCTTATTTATTTGCTTTAATTAGATTAATAAAAACCTGCTTTTATACCATCCTCATAGTCATGTATCTCTTGGGATTGTTAGCTGCTTTAATTGAACATAATATTTGTTAGCTGAAAGCCTTGTTTCATAATTTGAGCAGACTCTAAGTTGAGCTGTCTTTCTTGATCACAGGCTTGGTATAATTGTCTTGCATTGTGGGTTTTTTGGTGGAATTGTATACTGCTGGTTGAATTTTTTCTAGTAGCTTTTATATATATATTTACACACACTTACTTTTTACACCCACTAGACCTTAAGATGCCATCTGCAATCCTGAATCATCTGATCAAGACAGAGAACCATTTGTTGAGGTTGATCCATCTGGACGATTTGGTCGATACAGTGATCTACTAGGTGTTGGAGCTGTTAAGAAGGTTTATAGGGGATTTGATCAAGAGGAAGGTCGCGATGTGGCATGGAATCAGGTTCTGTTGAAGAAGTTTAGTGGTGACCCATCTGTTGTCAATAGGCTTCTCTCTGAAATTGAGTTGCTGCAAACACTAAAAATGAGAACATCATTGTTCTCTACAGTTTCTGGAAGGATACCGAACACAACACATTGAATTTCATTACTGAGGCATGTGCATCAGGTAACCTGAGGGAATACAGGAAGAAGCATCGGCGTGTGCCAGTGAAAGCCTTGAAGAAGTGGGCAAGACAGATACTTTCCGGCTTGGAATATTTGCATAATCATGAGCCTTGTATCATTCATAGAGATCTGAATTGCAGCAACATATTCATCAATGGGAATATTGGAAAGGTATCTATCTACTTCTCGTCCTGCTTATAAATTCTATTTCGAAAATTAGTTCTTCTATAATCTTATGTGCCCATAACCCATGTTAGAAAATGAAAAAGGAGTTTTGTGTTCTTCTCTCATCCTTTCTCTTTCTTATCGTAGTTCTTTCAGTTGGCTTCTCATTAGTTACTCTTGGCAGCTTTATATGTTGACTTTCAGAATTCAGTGTCAATTTATTTTCTTCACTTGAGTTGAATATCTGAGAGCGAGATAGTATCACCTATTATTTATCTTCTAGGCACTTATCTTTAGATGGTCATAATATCAATAGAATGCTAAAATTCTGGGCGTGATATTGTTTTTCAAGGTTAATAATCAATAGCCATCGAAATAAATAGAGAGCCCTCCTACCCTGTATGGCTGTATTTTATTGCCTTGTATGTTGTAGGAAATTCTTTTTAGTGCTTTTAGCAAACAAAGTTGAGGGCTCTATAACCCTCTACTCTTTTTCTTTGATTTAGGGAATTTTTACAAGTATACTGATTTATATGTACAGGTCAAGATTGGTGATCTAGGATTAGCAGCAGTTGTAGGGAAGAGCCATGCTGCACATTCCTTACTAGGCACACCAGAGTATATGGCGCCAGAGCTTTACGAGGAGGATTACACAGAGTTGATCGACATATACTCATTTGGAATGTGCTTGCTTGAAATGGTCACGATGGAGATACCATATTGTGAGTGTGACAATGTTGCTAAGATATACAAGAAGGTGACGACTGGAGTGAAATCTCTGTCCATTAGCAAAGTAAGTGATCCAGACTAGAAGGCTTTTATTGAAAGATGCATCGGGCAGCCCCGAGCTAGACCCTCCGCCTCTGATCTTCTCAATGATTCTTTTCTTTCCGAAGTTGAGAATAGTGAAAACGAATCGATTAGTAACTGATGGTGTTTGACTCAGAAGTGAAATATTCTTTCTGATGGCCTATGTTTTTTAGTCTTCTTTTCACAATTAATTTTTTCATGTTCTTGCACATAAGTAGGGTATTGGGGTTATAAGTCAAGTGTTATCATATGGCTGTATTGCTCCATTCTTATTCTTTAGTATTTGTGTAAGTTGGTATGTGAAAACATCTTCCCCAATAGGATATCATTATAGAGTAGAAGCACCTAGTTTCAACCCCAATCCCGAGCTTCAACAGAATCATGTAGCTGTTCTTCAAAAGGGAATTGTTATTTCTAGCAGAGATATTTTTACAAGGAATTATTTTCAATATTTACACAAGTTCTCTCACATGAATGTGCTTACGAGGGTCTTGGGATTTCCCTTGAAATTTCCTTTTTTTCAATATGGACCCGCTCAGACCCACAGCATTATATATTTAGAATGGCTAAACATTCAGCGATTTTTATTCAAAACAAATATTTACACTTGGCCATTTAATTCAAAAATCTGATTTTTATTCAAAACAAATGTGTTCTAAACAAACACGGTAATAGTCTCTCAATTTAATACGACTCCTACAAAGGATCAACAATAATTGTTTTACGATTCAAGGAAACTTAAGCACCTTCCTCCAAAAAATGTAAATAATTGAGTATTGAGTATCTGATTGTTTACAAGCTAACAGCAATGGGCCATTTTAAATATTCAACATAGATAAAATCATTAATAGTAGAAGCTCCTTTAAGCAGAAAATTTTAATAGTTAGCTTTAATGGCTGCCTTTGAAAATTTTCGTTATCATTAGATTATTGATAATTTTATTCGTTCCATATTATTTGATTATTATTATTTTTTTTAAAAACTCACATATTCTTTTAATTTTAAAAATTAACTTTCAAAAATCATATAATTTTATATTTCCTAAATATTTAGGCACAGTGATTCCCTAGGCAATATAAACAAGAAAACAAATGCCATACATATTCACAACAGTATAAAAAATTATTGGGGATCAGAGAGTTGGTGGGATGCGAGCAAGCAACCAAACCCGTCAAACCAAAAACTACCCCACCCCACCCCACCCCACCCCACCCCACCCCATCCCATCCCATCCCATTTTTCAGAAGCCGTGCCGTCTTGGGTGTTTGCTTATTCCACAAACCAAACAAAACTTCATCCGCACTTCATCTCCCCTCCCACCTTTTTCTTTACCTATTTTTCATATACTACTTATTATATTATTCAAGAATATATATATATATATATATATATATATATATTCCTACAGCTGAGAATTTTGGCACACTAATTCAACTACACAACACGACTCAAGGGAACCAACGTTTTTGAAACCTTAAATCTAGGATTTTCAACTTCACTCGTGCGCCTACCCTACGACTTTGACTAAATATAGAAAAGGCGGGCGGCATTCATTCGAAGTGTAAACAAAGTGATCAATTTCAGTTCTCTTGTTTTCTGGATTCTAGATCCTCTAATAATTACTAGTATTTTGTACAGTTCTAAACAAGATGGATAAATTCCATCAGTCTTCATTAATACCATTTATATATATAGCTTCACTTAAACATCTCTAGTGTCCCAAATTCATTCATTTCATGAGCTAGCAATGGATGCTGCTGCTACCTCAAAACACACTTGTTCATTGCTTTCCAGTCCTTTCTCATCCCCAAATGTTGCTGCCCTGCTGAAAATCAAGATCATTTCGTGGTAACATATATATATATATACATGTTCAGTTAAACTCTTAAATTTTTTCTCTAGTTAAAAAATTTAATCTTTTTAATTTCTTGTGGCAGGAGCCAAGAGACTGGTTTACCCGTATCTGTTCGTGTTCGTGTTGCTGATAGAATTTTTAATCTGCATAAGGTAAGATGCGAGTAAAATCTGAATTTTGTGTCTTTAGGTGCTAGCTAATACTTATACTTCACTTTTTCTGCAGTATCCACTGTTTTCCAAGAGCGGATACTTCAACAGGAAATTGAGTGAATCAAATGAGGTTGAGCTACCAAAAGATTTTCCTGGTGGACCAGAAACCTTTGAGATGATTGCCCTTTTCATCTACGGGTCATCCACCTTAGTCGATCCATTTAATGTGGCTGCACTGCAATGTGCTGCAGAGTATCTTGAAATGACAGAGGAATATAGCTCTGGCAACCTCTGTGAGAGGTTCGATATTTATCTGAACCAAGTTGTTTTGCAAAACTGGGATGATACTTTAATTGTTCTACAAAAGTGCCATACTTTGCTTCCATTAGCCGAAGAGCTACTGATTGTGAGCCGTTGCATAGAGTCTCTTGCCTTCATGGCTTGTATGGAAATTCTTGATCCCGAGAGGAGGAGGGACCAGCCAGTTGTTACTTTAGAGGTTTTGGCTAGTCAAGCTTGGAGCTGTCAAATGGTGAAGGAGATTGTAAGCCAGGATCTTTGGATCAAAGATCTTATTGCTTTGCCATTCGGGTTTTTCAAAAGGATAATAGAATCTTTGAGAAGACAAGGTATGAAAGAAAAATATGTCAGTCCGATCGTTCTTTTCTATGCAAATAAATGGCTTCTTTCCAAGAAGACGCGCCAGTTCTGGGAGAATTCTGGCACTGACGATGATATAAATGACAAAGATTCGACTATCTTACAAGGTGTCATTAGTTTGCTTCCCATGAGAGAGAAGGCTATTAAAGTGATACCGGTTGGGTTTTACTTCTCTTTGCTTTCTAGGTCTCTGGAACTTGGCCCAACAAGTACTAATGTTACAGCAAAGTTGCAAGATCAAATTGCATCCATTTTGCATACTGCTTATATTGAAGATTTTCTCCTTCCAATAAATGGGAAAGATTCTTTTTCTTCCAGCATTGAATTGGTCACAATGGAGAGCATTTTATCGACATATGTATCATTTAACATGGACTCAAATAATACTCCTTCGCCAAGTAACTCCGTCGTTGCAGAATTATGGGATATGTATCTCACCCATATAGCTACTGATCCAAAAATGGGTTCTAAAAGGTTCATGGATCTCATTGAAACTGTACCAATATCGAGCAGACAAAACCATGATTTTCTTTACAGAGCATTGAACACTTTCCTACAGGTAAGCTCTTTTAAACTTAAGCTCAAAACATGGATACATCTACTCCAAGATAAACAAACTAAAAATCCATTGAATTTGAAGTCACCCTATCCTAATTGGTAGCTTCTGTTTTCAGGTGCACCCGGACTTGTCACAAGAAGAGAAAGGGATGATCTGCAAAAACCTCAAATGCCAGAAACTATCACAAGAGGTGTGCGTTGAAGCAGTTCAAAATGAGTTGATGCCGCTCAGATTGATTGTCCAGGCACTTTTTGTTCAGCAACTAAGTACACATCAAGCCTTCAAAGAATGCTCAGACTCATTCAGATATGCACATTGTGGAGAATTCTCAGGCAGCCTATCAAGAAGCCAAAATCTAGGAGAGAGCTCCTATATGGATGGAGGAGGTTCTGGAAGCAGACCATTTAGCTTGTTGCTGCAGAAAGATTCAGCAATGCAGAGATCTGTGTTCTTAAGGAAGGATTATGAATCCACAAGCTTCCGAATTCAGAATCTTGAACAAGAACTAATGACCTTGAAGAGAAGCCTACAACTGCAGAACATGTCGAAGAAAATAGATCCAACTTCAGCCAATCCACTGAACCTGAGACCATATGGTTTGGAGGGAAGAACATTGAGCAAGAGAAATCCAATCGGGCAAGTGACAAGTTGCATTGGTTCTGTTAATTTTTCGTCCCAAAGAAAGTATGTCAATAGGTTACTGAAGGTGTTTAGGAGAATAAGTTTGTTTGGCAGCAGAAAATCGTAGAGAAAGCCTAGTACTGGTCTATGGCCATAGTCGGTGTAATATGTTAACTATGATTTTGGGAAAATGACCAAAAAACAGGAAAAAGGGAAAATAACAATAATCATGCCTCAATTTAACACAACAAAGAAAATCAACTATAAATTAGCATTCCACATTCAAATTTCAGTATAGCTTATATCTTACCTGCATTTGTTGAAGAAATCTATCTTGTTCTAAATATTCCACATTCAGCACCAATTAGCTAATGCCAACACTTAAAAGTTAAAACATCTCTAGGCTCTTAATATACATAGTGACAAAAGCTACACAACCATGGAAGGTCCAAATTTAACATTACACCCATTCAACTGATTGAAATAAGTAGAAGGCCATTAATAATATTAGTAGGGATGTAAAATAAGTCAGAGCTGTACTAAATAGCTGCAGCTGCCTCAAGAGTGTGATCACTCTGAACTTTATGATGAGACTCTAAAACACCTCTTGCAGCTTCCATTGCAGCTTGTCCATTGGCATAATGCTGGCGGCAAACTGGCATGTACACATCCGCACCACCTATAAGTTCTGTCTGTGTCTCATCTGACTTCCTTAGGGTAAAAAAGGCCCTTTTGCCACATAATTCACATCGAGCTGTCAACTTTGTTATGGTATCAGCAAGGGGTATTATGTCAAGCACTTGACCAAAACTCCTCCTGCAAGTAAACATTGTAAATTATATTGAGTAATGTGATGACAAAGCATGAGCAATAAATGAAATAATATCGACAAGTGAATACACATCCATATCTTCCCATAAGAATTTACAAAGTTAGTTACAGAAAAACAAGGAAAATGATGTTGTCCAGCACCTCAAATAGTCACCGTCTAGGCCAGCAATTACTATTGTTTTCCCGTCATTATCAGCTGCCTTGCAGCAGAAATCATAAAGGTCATCAAAGAATTGAGCTTCGTCAATACCAATCACATCCAACTGTCAGCACATAGAACTAGTAAGAAGACTGCCATAAGGCAATAAGCACATAAATAGTAAGGTCCATGACAGGTTAGTTGTACACTAGTTAAATTGCAATCCTATTAATGTAATTTTAGATAAAAACAAATTGTACATGCATACTAATTGACTTGGTTACTATCAAGTGTTAGATATTCTATTTTTCTGAGACGTACTACTTTGTCTGTCAATGGTCTCATAAACCCTACCCCTCTCCTTGTTCTTTCAGGATAGCTGATGCCTGATAGAGTTGCTAATAAATTTTATCCAATATGCATTCCTATTGATCCTACATGTCAGGGGACAAACAATCATATCCCTGTAAAAATGGCATGAATCACAAGTAGCTTCGGGTTCCTTTATATTGTCAATCAGATCACAATTTACTAATCAGTTAATTAATATCATTACAACAGCTCAAGTTAAATCAGTTGCATTGTTTGTGGCATCAATTCAAGAGTATCCTTCAAGATATTAATGCACAAATCCATAAGCACCATGGAAAAAATCTAGTATAATCTAAACTATGTGTGAGATCCCAGATTTTACGAATAAAGATTTAATTTTCTCGATTTTTTTTTAAAATATTATAATATGAATTTGAGATAATGTTATAGTTATGGGTAGTATTTATAAATTCTGCAAAGTATGCAAGTTGTTATAAAATATTCGTTTGGTCGGGAAATATTCTTATTGTCGGAGAATATTCGTACGACGACATAATCATTAGTGGACCCCACAACGGAAGTACTGTCATCGTAGTTAGAAAACGACAAAAAGTATTTTATAAAAATAATGGCAGAAGTTTTACCGTTAATACAGTTGAACTACTCAGTAGTAAAAGTACAGGAATACACGTGGTTGCATAATAGCACACGGTATTAATTATTGATGCTTACGTGTGAAGTTACTTAGTTTTGTTCAATTTATTGCTTCAGTAATTGTTGCATAGTATCTCACGTTATTTGATTCAATTATTGTCAATATTTTATATGTTATTAAATCAATAATTGAGATAACAAAGTTGTTAATATTATTATTTACATTATTAATAATGTCTAAAAGTTCTGCCAAGGAGAGGTTTGATCACCTAATTGCGCGCCAATAGGGAGAAATCCTTATTGAAAAGCCCCCTCTTTTCTGGGAACGACCTGGTCGATTAATAATATGAATTGTAATAATGATGATGAGTTCTGTTTTATTAGTATTATTAATGTAATAAAACAGAAAAGCTTTTTATATAAAACAAAATATTTTTATAAAGTTATTCGTTTTATTAGACAATAATTAAAATATATTATATTTTATTATGCATAGTGTTGCATAGTGCATGCAGTGTTTTGCATAGTAAAATCTTTTTATATAAAACAAAATACTTTTATAAAATTATTTGTTTTATTAGACAATAATTAAAATATATTATATTTTATTATGCATAGTGTTGCATAGTGCCTGCATAGTATTTTGTATAGTAAATTTTTTTATATAAAACAGAATACTTTTATAAAGTTATTCGTTTTATTAGGCAATAAATAGAATATATTATATTTTATTGTAAACCAATCTGAACCGTTCGTTTAAAAGTAAATCAATCTGGACTGTTCATGGATTGGTTACTATTCAGTCCATTCTTCTATAAATAAAAGTTCATTCCTTCATTATTTTTTACGAATTCACTGAAACTCTAGAGAGAGAAACCATTGAGAGAAAGAAGAAAAATATTCTGCTATTTCACTACTTCTTTATCAAATTCTTCTTTATAAGGTAAGGGGTATTATTTCTTTCGTATTCATGAAGAGAACTTCTGTTATTCAATTCATTATTATTATATTGGAATAACCTGTATATGCAAAGTACCGCATACATGATGATATTCTTCTGTTATTCCATTCCTTATTATTATGTTGAAATAACCTATATATGCAAAGTACCGCATACATGGTGAAATTATTCTATTATTTCATTCTTTATTATTCTGTCGGAATATCATGTCTATGCGTTTACGCCAGACCTGGTTCCATCACTTATTATTCTGTTGGAATAACCTATCTATACGAAGTACCACATACATGGTGATTTCTGTTGTTATTCCATTCTTTATTATTCTGTCGGAATATCCTGTCTGTGCGTTTACGCCGAACCTTATTCTATCATTTATTATTCTGTTGAAATAACCTGTCTATGCGAAGTACCACATACATGATGATTTCTGTAGTTATTCCATTCTTTATTATTCTATTGGAATATCCTGTCGGTGCGTATTACACCTAACCTGGTTCCGTTAATTATTATTCTGTTGGAATAATCTATCTATGTGAAGTACCGCATGTATGGTGATTTCTTTTATTATTCAATTCTTTATTATAATCAGTTAGTTAAAGTTTTGACTTCTATACTCTATGAAATTAGTGGAATATCCTTGTTGTATATCTTTGACTTACGTCAAAAAAAGCTATAACCGGAGTTCTATAACTCCGATAACCATGAAATTTAAACTGAATACTCACGTTAACATGTGTAAAATCCTGCCAAGATTTGAGAATTTTTGGAATTAAATTTGAGGTAACTAATTTCTTAAGGAATTAATTGAAAATTGATTTTTGAAAAATAGTAAATGAATTTTAAAAATTCCGAAAAAAATATATGTTCATTATGGGACTATATTCTACTAAATCCCAGAAGAAAAAAAATATTTTTAGGACTGATTTGATATTTTTCATGAAAATAGTTTAGTTATGAACATAAGTTAAATATGTTATGTGAAGTAACAAAATTGGAAAATAGAATTTTATGGCTTAGAAATCCTATATAAGGTATATGTAGAATATTGATAACGGATTTGATCATTAGTGATGAAATCTTATGATTATGACATTCTTTAAATAATTAAATGCATTATTTGGTAAAATGCAAACAACTGAAATAAATTGTTTATAAGTTTAGAGGTGATTAAAATATTGTTATGATATTAATAATATTAGATTATGAGTGGTTAATAATATTTGGATAAATTTAAAATCTTTAATATTTATCTTTATTTTAGTTTAATTAATACTTATATCACTGTCATCATTCTCATGCTTATATGGTGATGAAAGTTATCTTTAACTTACGTACGAAGATGAACTGTTGATTATTGAATTATATATCTTTAGCTTATGTGCAAAGATGAATTATTGATTATTGGTTTTCTTGTTGTATATCTTTGGCTTACGTGCAAAGATGGATTGTTGATTATTGATTTTATTGTTGTATATCTTTTACTTACATGCAGAGATGGACTTGATATGATTATGACCAAAGATTATTTGGTATAGTCATAACTATTAATGATTTAATGAATGTCCTTGGCCCGTAGAGCAGAAATGATTCGATGATGTAGTTTATTTATTGAACTGAGTCTCAGCGATAAAAATTAATGAAAAACCTTTTTAAATCGTAGAAAATAGTAAATTTTAATTTCTACTTGACTTTTCTAATAAATTGTTTGGTCCGTTGCAGTTAAACTTAATGTTTATTGTATTTTATCAGTTTAACATTGTTGAAAACTAATGATGATTTATTCTGCATTATCTTAATCATAATATTTATTACTGGACTAGTTGAGTTCATAATTTCCTTCACTATTCTCTTCAAAAAATGAGAATATAGCTAGGACGAGTCGGGGAACAGAGTGACGATCCAGATGATAGCATTAGTAGTCCTCACTATTCTGTTAAATAGTATGACAATAAATGTAACGAGGACTAAATTTAATTTTGTATACTGTCTATGAGGACTCCATTGAGAATGAATATTGTCTAGAAGGCAGTATTCTTGTTTAAACTATCAATTTATGTTTTGTCGTATTTTACACGACAGCTGTATAGTTAAGTTTGTATTTATATTTTGTATCATATATTTGACGACTCAGAATAAGTGATGTAAACCTATTTTGAGGGCATCAAACTATGCATCACTTACGGAGGTTCTTGAACATAGAAAACAAAAAACATCAAACTAAAATTTAGCAGCAAATAGAAAGCAAGATTTCAGTTCTCAAACTTGCAAATACCTTTTCATAAGCATCCTCACCAAATCTTTGACTGAAAGACAGCAGATCTGGCAAAGCCCTGCATGGGAACTTTGTCCCATCGTGTGTCACTACTGAATCTACAGCATATCGGTTATCCTTGCTTGACTTTATCAACGCCACATTCCTATAAAATATTTAATCAGCTATATGTATATGATTGTTAAAAACAGCTTTTAAAATTGCTACTGTAGGGCAACTATTGACTAAACAAACAAAAAAGTTAAGCTTTTGTAACTTAAACATTATTACTGAAAAAATCAAACACACAAACAAGTTGTTTCCATAATAACAAATTATAAGCAGTATCCTTAGCTAAAGAAACTCTGTAAAACATTAATACCCTTAAAATTGACAATAAAAAAATGCAAAAACTAAGGTACTGAACCTGAACTTCAAAAAATATGTAACCCAATAATTATAAACTTATAATTGTACAAGAAATTCAAATTGGATACGGTCAACTTTCTAGCTAAAGATTTAGATTTCTGTAATTGAAACAGAATTCCGCCAAATTACTCTTACCTGCCATGGGCGCCTTCAGATTTGACACGACGAAGAAGAGCAGTAGTTTTGCCTGCAAACATGGGACCCACGATGACATGGATCTCACCGGAAGAGCGATGAGTGGAACCCATCAGATCATCATCGCTTCCGCCGGCAGGACTGGTGGATGGAAATGAGATTTGGGGTTTGAAGGAAGAAGACATTTTAAAATTCTGGTTTTGGAGCGCAAAAGCAATCCGAGGACAGGAGAGATGGCAGTGTTAGGCGAAGAGACTTCATTTATATATATATATATATATATATATATATATATATATATATATATATATATATATATCACTTTGATTGTACAAGTGAAATCACTGAATTTGATTTTTGAATTCTGGAGGGAATGGAATCGTTTGGAGGGAAGGTATAAAAGTAGGCCAGTACAAAGGGCAATGTAGATTGACTAGCTGGTTCCCGTGCCTCCGGCACTGTATAATATGATTTATCTTAAATTTTGAACGACCAAAATAATTTATTGAGTGAGCGGAAAATTTAAAGTCATTTGTATTTTATTAAATTATTATTAGATTATTAAATAGATAGATGTATTTTATTAGATAGATGTATGAACGGTGGGATTTATCTCAAACTTTGGACGGCCCAGATGATTTATTAAGTGAGCGGGAAATTCAAAATCATTTGTATTTTATTAGATAGATAGATAGATGGATTAGAGATTATAAGCTTATTAAGCCCATCTCAACAACCTAAATATGCTGTTGGAGCTCTCCGTTCAATGAATCTGTAGTATAAAAAATTGGATCATGACAATTAATTTCGGTTAATTAATTAATATAGTATTGATATGCAGAAAAATAAAAAAAACCCTTGTGAAAATATTTTCTAAATAAAGAAATAGTCTAATGGTCCATGGTTTATACCCATAACTAGGGGTGCTCAAAATTTTTGAGTTTTTCGGTTTTTTACCGGTACCAACGATGCCGGTTTTTTCGGTACCGGTTTTTCGATATTTTAACATTTTTCGATACCAATAGCGGTAATGACTTTTTTGAATTCGGTAAAAATCGAAATAACGAAAATACCGAAATTTAATAATTTAATAATTAATAGTTAATATTTTGTAATTTTATATATTAAATAATTTTTTTATATATTAATAATTTCTATATAATAGTAGTTTTATTAATTTTTATATATATATATATTAATAATGTTTTGTAGTTTTATTTTATATATTAATTATTATTAATAGTTAATGATTTATTAGTTTTAAAAAATTATTAATATATAAAATAAATTATATAATTATTATTAATAATTATATATATTACCATGCGGCATAATCGAAAACCGAATCGAAAAAACCAATATCGATTTTGTACCGAACCAGTACCGAAACCGATAATTCAGTACCGGTTTCGATTCTTATTTTTTCGATAATTTCGAATCGGTAGTGGTTCGATTTTTTTATCGATGAGCACCCCTACCCATAACTTCAATAAGACATCTCTGATTTTAGACTATTATTATATTACTACCCGCTCAAATAACAAATATGTCAAAATTATAATGCATAAATTATAAATAATCACCCCTATAACGTATATAAATAAACTATGTTCTTCAAGAAATTTTTAATTAATATGAAAAGTTTATAAATAATCACCCTCATAATAATATCTTCTTCTTTTTCCCCCTTCATATACTTAATCTAATATTCTTATAAATAAATGAATAAATTATATTCACGAGTTAAAAATTGTATATCAAAACTTGCACAAAAGAATCATATGTGCCAAAACATATTTTCTTGACAACTCTCCCCCAATGTTATTTAAAAATATATAAAATGTTATTCGAGTTTCTTAGGAGATAAAACAAAAATTAAAGTTTAAAAAATTGCATTGAAAACACAATTTTTGAAAATGTAAAGGTGCGAGTAAATGTAACTAAATGATTTTTTATTTTTTATTTAAAAATGTGTAATTTAGACGACCTTCTTTTATCTATCTAATAAAATACAAATGATTTTGAATTTCTCGCTCACTCAATAAATCATCTGGGCCGTCCAAAATTTGGGATAAATCCCACCGTTCATACATCTATTTAATAAAATACATCTATCTATCTAATAATCTAATAATAATTTAATAAAATACAAATGACTTTAAATTTCTCGCTCACTCAATAAATTATTTTGGTCGTTCAAAATTTAAGATAAATCATATTGTCCATACAGTGTCGGAGTCACGGGACCCAGCTAGTTAAATTATATCATTGGAGTAATTTTATATGCACAAACTTTACACAACACAAATAATATTAAAAAAAAAAAGAAGAAGAAGAAACAAGACGTGGGACCTATCATTTAAAGTTTTTATATATTTTTTATTGGCATGTATTTTATGGGCCCTACCATTTATTTATAATTTGTGCATATAAATTATTCATATAAAATACTCACCCTGTTCTTTGACTTTTTTGATCAAATTGACTAATTTTAAAATTGATAATTAAGTACATTTGTTTATATTTTTTAAGTTCTAAAAATTGGATGTAGTAGTAAATTAAACGTGGTTTGCTTCTTATAGTTATAATAATCTTTTTATCAAAATTTAAAAGAAAATTAGACAAATTTTAACCATAAAACTGGTCAATTTAACTTTAAAATTTAAACTAATATAATTTTTACAGAACAAAGCAAATAATAATTATTTAATGTTAATTTTTAAAATTTATTTCAAACCTGCCCTTTTTGACTGGTTATAAGCTCAACAAGATTTTCTTGTAAAAAAGAAAAGAAAGAAAGGGAGGGACTTTGAAGCTCAAGGTGGTAACAATTTTACCTTATTTAAATGAAAAAAATCGAAAATAATCTAATACAAGTACTAGATTATCCAAGCGATCTAACCGTCCATCACCAAATATTAGCTGCAACGCATAGTATGGTCTGGTGGGCCCGTGGCACGCATAGGTATGCATGGTCATCATTCTCCATGCACATACATACATACACTGATAATATGAATTTTTCCAATAAGTATATAAGGCTCAATTTAGACGACAAGCAATTCTTCCATTTATCAGAATATAATCAGATCAATACATCCCATTTCCATTTTTCCCATTTTCTTTTCTCTCTCATTACCACATATTTCCCAATATTCTTCTTACAATAATATTAAACTGAAAATAAAATTCAAATAATTTTCCATTATATATATATATATAGACATTCCTCTCGCCTTCTTTCTTCGCTCTGGAAATACATATCTTCCCATCTGTTTTGGTGTGTATCTAATTTCACATTACTCAAAGAAATCAAATTTTGAAGAACTGAAAGAACACAAGGAGAGAGAAACAGAGGATGAACATGCCCTCAGTTCTTATTACACCTCCTCCTACCAGATCTTAGTATTTTTCAAGATTTCTCATCTGGGTTTTATTAAATCGGGTGGGTTTTTGTCAAAAATCTGAACTTGGGTATTGATTCTTGTAATTTGAAGTCAGTACTGTGATCTTGATGAGGGTCTTTGCTAATATAATTAAATCACCGTTGATTTCTATTTTTTTTCTTTATTTTCCAGGAATATTGAATTGTTGTTTAATTGATCATCCAAAGATCCAACGTTCTTTGATTGAATCCGAGAAAATCCAATTGGTATCAGACATACTATTTTGTGTTTTTTTGTAGCTTTTGAAAGTAAGGTATGTGGCTTGTTGTTTGATTAATTTTGAGTCTACATTTTTATTTCATGAACTGATAAAACAATTAGAGAACTTTGATGAGTTTTACTTTATGTGGCGTATTGAGCTGTATCTGGATTGACCCTAAAATTTTGCCTTTTATTTATAATTGAATAATGGCAATTTGTGATTCTATAGTTTGGAATTTAGATTGACAAGAAATTTTTTGGTAGGTAGGAAATATGCAATCGGATCTAGGCAAACTATTCATTGGTGGAATCTCATGGGACACAAACGAAGAACGTCTCAAAGAGTATTTTAGCAGTTATGGTGAGGTGTTGGAAGCTGTGATTATGAAGGACCGCACAACAGGACGTGCTCGTGGTTTTGGTTTTATTGTATTTGCGGACCCTGTTGTTGCTGATAGAGTGATTAAGGAGAAGCACAATCTTGATGGCAGGATGGTAAGTTGTTGCATCAATTAGATGCCCACATTCATATTAGTTAATTTATTGAAGAGAATTGCTCCACAAAAGGGAAATGAATTTTTATCATCAAATCCGTATCTAAATTTGTTAAGGGTTTGATTTAAACAAATAATATAATTCATACAATGACATATCTCCTAGTAGAGCCAATGTAGTTACCTCAGTAGAGTTTATGGTAACCTGACATTGTGTGCTTATCAGTAAATGAGTAAAAGAGTAACCTTTTGATCCTATTTGGCTATTTTATTGTTTCTTTTTTACTTATGATCTAGCAGTAGACCTTTTCGTATTGATATGAATTCTAACTTAAAATACATGTTTATTATGAGCTTAGTTTTTATCTTCAAATTCTCATTTTTTAGGTTGAGGCGAAAAAGGCTGTTCCAAGGGATGATCATAATAGCACAATGAGTAGAAACAGTGGTAGCATTCAGGGTTCTCCCGGTCCAGTTCGCACAAGAAAAATATTTGTTGGAGGTTTAGCTTCTACTGTCACGGAGAGTGACTTTAAAAATTATTTTGAGCAATTTGGGACAATAACAGATGTTGTGGTGATGTATGATCACAACACTCAGAGGCCAAGAGGCTTTGGATTCATCACTTATGATGTAGAGGATGCAGTGGACAAAGTGTTGCTCAAAACTTTTCATGAGCTTAATGGTAAAATGGTAGAGGTCAAGCGTGCAGTTCCAAAAGAGTTATCACCTAGTTCTATCCGAAGCCCAATCAGTGGATACAATTATGGATTGAGTAGGATGAATAATTTCCTTACCGGCTACAATCAGGGATACTCACCTAGTGCAGTTGGAGGGTATGGATTAAGAATGGATGGTAGATTCAGTCCAATTACTGCTGGAAGGAGTGGGTTTGCTCCGTTTGGTTCTGGTTATGGAATGGGCTTGAATTTTGAGCCAGGGATGAGCCCAAATTATGGCGGAAATGCAAACTTCAATAATACTATCAGCTATGGAAGGGGAATGAGTCCTTACTATGTTGGTAATTCAAACAGGTTTGGTAATTCTATGGGTTTTGATGGTGGGAATGGAGGAAACACTTCTTTTTTTAGTTCACAAACTCGAAATTTGTGGGGTACTGGGGGGCTTAACTACGGAGCAAATTCTACAAATTCAATTGGCTATGTGGGATCTGGAATTGGTAATCTTGGAGGAGGAAACTTTGGCAATAGTGCACTTAATTGGGGGTCTTCTCCAATTTCACCGCAAGGCGGGGGAAATGTTTCTAGTCAGGGTGGGAATCTTGGTTATGGAGGTGCTGATAACAGTTACAATTTGGGAGCAGGGGGGTACGGAAGAAATAGTGCAACTACTGGTGCACCCACATCATCCTATGCTGCATCAAATGGTGGCTATGATGGGGCTTTTGCAGACTTATATGCTAGTAATTCAGTGTATGGAGACAACACCTGGCGCTCAGCAAATCCTGAGCGAGAGGAATCTGGTGCATTTGGTTATGGGCTTGGCAATGGAGCTAGTGATATGCAGGTTAAAAGTTCTCCTGGTTTTGTTGGTGGTTATAGTGTTTCTAAGGGACAGTCAAACAGAGGTAAGAGCTACTTTTGACCTACTAGTTTTCTTGCTACTGTTTATGTGATCAAATTTCAGTATTGTGTACTGTCTAATGCAGATATGTTACAGCACTAATATGATTGCTTGTTCAGAATGTTGGTCATAACATCCTGTAGAGTAGTCTCATTGAGTAAAAGCTTTGTTGCTAGAATAGGTAGCTAAAACATATCCGAAGATAATCTAAATGACACGTGTTTTAGTTGATAAATTTCCGTTCCCACAACATTTATACAGAATTGTCAAATTGCATGGACGTGTTTATTTACATATCATGGAGCTTGTTCATTACAGTATTTGGTAGCGATGATTTGCAAACGATGTCTACTAAAAAGCTTAAACTAAGTGGTTTTATATTTCCATTCCCCTTTTCCATTTCTTCAGCAATTAAATGGGGAAAAAAGAAATAATTGAGATCAAAATATTAATTTCTAGAACTTCTAATGGAATCATGCACAGATATTATCTTAGGAACTAAACAATATACAGTTGTAGTAAAAAATTTCTACAACCAGCCTTTTTTTTCTTCCTTTGTCTTTTCATTAATTTATTGCAGATTAAAAATCAATTAAAAATTACAATGAACCTCATTTTGAAGCTTTAGTTAGTTGGTTTGAAACTTTAAATTTATGATTGAGAAATCATTTGTCATAGAACAAAGTCTATGAGTTTGGGCAGCTTAGTGATCATGTGTATTGAGTGTGTCGGGGAGTTTATAGTAGTGGCCAATCTTTTTTTGGTTAGATCTTATTATCATCTTCTGTGTGGTAGGGGTGAATCAACGTTTCTATGGCGGAGTGTTTGGAAAGTGGGTTCCACAAAGGTGTCTTTTCTTTACATGGACAACAGCGTTTGGGAAGATTTATCCCAAGACCTTTCAGTATTACATGTGTCAGGGAGTCGGTTAGATAATTTGTTTATTCGTTTAAAGACTGTTAGTCAGCTATGGCTGATGGTTTTCTCTTTGTGGGGATATCATGGGTGATGCCAGTTTCAGCAGTCCAATTTATGAGTGCTTGTGGGGGGAGGGGATCGAGTTCTGAAAAGGAGTCTTGCTAAGTGGGATATGCTTTTTGATTGACTGTGGTGATATGGAGGAGCTAAATGGTTGATGAATGACCAATTGCGAACATATAAATGCTTATGTATGATTTTTTTTTTCCTTTCCGAGTGCAGATGAGATTTAGCCTTGATCAGTTATTGCTGTTGTTGATATTTTGTCGGAGTTTAGTACAGGAACATGATTTTGCTTGTGCGATTTGGTTTCATGTGGTTTTCCTGCTGTTTTGTTAATTAGATTGTACATGGTAAACCCTCTTGGTGCCTCTATGAATAAATTCTTGCTTATTAAAAGAAAATAAATAAATATTGTACTCGACTCTTGGATCTGTTCCCGTCTTATCCTTGATTCTTGCTTGGCAGCAAAGTTCCTATTCCTGGACTCTTTTTTTTTCAATAATTGAGATTGCAGAAGTCAACTCCTTGTCATTTTAATGAATTGAAAGCAGTCTCTTAGGTGACAATGGAAGTGTAAAAATCTTTTATGACCGAAATTCAAGTGTTTGTGGATCATTATAATTCCTTATTTTTAATATGAAACTTGAAATATATGGAGGGATATGCCATTATTACCATTGTTGTTAAGTCGTCGCCTAGGTGTCCACTCATTGGGTTAGGCCAAGTTGTCCGAACGTCTTGCTAGAGGGGTAGAAAGGCGCGCGCTCAGTTGGATATGTCATCGCCATCACCTTGGATGACTTGGAAGCAGATCGGGCGACTTGGTGATGTTGGTTATAGTTCGACCTAAAGTCCAATTGGGTTAAATAAAAAAAACTAAACCCAGATTTAGATCGATCAGATCAGCCGAGCCACTTCGCGAACATACAACAGAAAGGGTGAGGGAGAGAAGGCGACTCACTTCGGCAGTTCGGCGACACCGACGAGGCAATGACCTCTAACGACTTCGACGGCGACATGTGATTTCTCTTCTTCTTGGCTTTACTTTTCTTCTTTCCTACAATTCTTCTTTTCTGTTCTTCTCGCTTATGCTAGTTTGCTACTTCAGTTTTTCTTCTTCAGTTCTTCGCCTCTGCTTTTTCGGTTCTTCTTCTTCACTGGTTCTGGTTTATTGCTTTGCGACTTGTGTTTTGTGTGTGCTGACTGCTGACTGCTGCAGCTGCATCTGCTTAATTGTTCCAAAATGACTAGCTAGGGATTAGGAGTATTATATATAATTGTGTTGTGTCTTGTGTGTGCTGCGACATGTGCTGCTGTCTATACTACTATATTATATATAGTACATAATTTATAACTTTATTACTTGTCATTGCTGCCTATACTGCTATATATTATATATATAGTACATAACATAATTCTGACCTTTTGTAAAATTAATGTAACATCTTAATGTAAAATTATAAATAGGATGTTTAATTATAAATTTATGGTATTCTATATATACAATATTAAAACTTAAGAAATTTGACATAAATTTAAGAATTATATTGAATTAAATTAAATATTACAAATGTATCACCGTTTATATAATTTGAAGTTTGTACAAGTTTAAAAAATTACAAGCTTACAACTATAATAAAATTATTTGATCTTGTTCACTTTTTGTTGTGATTTGATATGCTATAACATGCATTATGAATATGGTAAATCATTAGAAAAATAAATATATTAATATTCATATAAAGATTAAATATATATAATTTTATTTTGATAAAATTTACATTTTTAACGACTTGTCGACTTGTGGACGACTATTCGGGCGTCTTGTCGCCTAAGCGCTTAAGCCTCGCCTCGACTTGTCGCTTGATAACTATAATTATTACGTATCAGGAACTTTTTTTTGCAGGATTCTGTATTTCGAAATTCATCTCCTTAATTTTGTGCATACATTTTTCTACTTTCTACGATTGTTATATTGCAGAATTCAATTTACTGGAGTGAGGATCCTAGTCTAATTGTAATAGGAAAGTAGACAAGAACAAGGTTTTTGAATCATCACATGAAAACGTTGTTTGATTGAAGTTTTCTATTGAGTTGGGCAAATCTAGTTCAGCTGAAAGTATTGCTTTACGAGATTGTATATACGCTTTAAAGACATGATAATTTACAGTTTGCATAAGAAAAGAAAAAAATGCTAAAATTTATATCATAATTTGTTCGGATAAACTAAATCATGTAATAGGTTATTTACTTTCTTACAATACGGGGAATTGTGGCCACTTTGTTCAAGTACATGAGCTTTCTCATGACTACTCTTATAGTGTAAGTACTCCCTCCGTTGCACAAAAAGACTCCCATTACAAACTTAAAAAACATTAGGGATGCTTTTTCCTTGTCATGTTTACCTCTAAAAATAATAAGTTGTTAGTTTAGTAGTGATGACATGACAATGAAATTATGATGGCAAACACGAGGATATTGTCATTTTATACTACTCTTTGTAAAAACAAGATGACTCTTTTGTGGAACATAAAATTTTGTCAAATGAGACTCTTCTGTGAAAGTGTGGAACAGAGGGAGTATGTTTTTATAAATCATGTAAGTAAATGTATTCATTTGTGGAAATTCCGCATTTTTGCATCAGCATGATAATGAGTAACAGAATAGGGATAACATTTCTGCATCAACATGATAATGAGTAACAATAAGGATAGGATTTCCATTTGACCTCTAGAGCTTCAGCTCCTTGATCGATGTGAACTGTTATTCTTTCGCAGGCCATTAATACAGTCATCATGCTGTATGGCTATATTATGTGTTTCAAATAATAAAATTAAAAAAAAGCCACCGATGAGAAAAAGTAGGGTAGCTATCATCTCCATTATTAGGAGTCAATTTCTGTCTTGAGTTTTAACTTGAGATGCTCATGATTTGAGTTAGAGTGATTTGAGTAGCTTATTAAACTTATATTTTTTGTACACTATTTACTTGTCAAAAAATAATTAGAAAAATTGTAGTAGATTGGAGATCAGAGCATAAAACAATTCTCAGAAACTTGCCCTGAGAACCGAAAAATTGTACATAGCTTTGGGGCTACTCGATAGCTTCATCCAATTGTTGTGGCTATAACTACTAATCATCAAAGAATGATAAGATTAATATTTGAAACAACCCGGGTCAAATCCAGGGCCCGGAATAAATTTTGGGTCAAATCCCAAGTCCGAATTAAACCCATCCAAATAAAGCCTTAAACCATGGTCCAATAGTATCTTTTTAGGTCATCTTAGTCCACCACAGGCTCACCCAAAAGGTCATGACTTGAAGGTACTATTGGTAATAACTTAATTCCTCAATTAGATACAAATTTTTTCCATATCTTTCGATGTGGAACTTGGGTGTTACAAACTCCCCCACTTAAATTTCTGATGTTCCCGTCAGAACCAATCACACAATGATCTTTCTAGCCATTGTGGGATAATACTAACTGACTTCGTGTCTCCACCTCTGGATCTCATCCTCTCGATAATACCACCAGCCTTCGTGTCCTACCTCTGGCAACCCGATCGGGTGACCTGACTCGAGTTTTTGAGAGTCGGCTCTGATACCATATGAAACAACCAGGTCAAATCCGGGGTCCGGAACAAATCTTGGGTCAAATTCCAAGTCCAAATCAAATCAAATCCATCCAAATAAAGCCTCAAACTACTGACCCAATAGTATCTTCTTTGGTCATCTTAGTCCATCACAGGTTCACCCAAAAGGTCATGACTTGAATGTACTATTGATAGTAACTCAAATAATTTTTTTTCATATCTTTCGATGTGAGACTGGGGTGTTACAATATGTTATATAAATGATGTACTATTATCCTGTAACTCTGGGTAGCTTGGCACTTATCATAGACTTAAATATTCCCTTTTGGATTTAGCGAATCTCTGAGATTGTGTTGACCTGAATTGCCAATTCAGTTGTAATAACTAATGGTGTTTGAGCAAGAAAAATTTAGATGTGGGACTGGGGGTGTTACAATGTGTTATATAAATGATGTACTATTATCCTGTAACTCTGGGTAGCTTGGCACTTATCATAGACTTAAATATTCCCTTTTGGATTTAGCGAATCTCTGAGATTGTGTTGACCTGAATTGCCAATTCAATTGTAATAACTAATGGTGTTAGAACAAGAAAGATTTAGAAAGCCATGTAATTTGGTTGCACAGGCTGGATTGTTTGTGATGGAATGACGCTTGATCTTATAGTTATAGATTTCATATTTGAAGTTTTTGACTAGGAATGCCTACTGGAGCTTCATCATAAGTGGGGATGAAGAATTGTATATCAAGCCTTGTACTTCATACTTAAATTTAGTGATACTGAGAAGTCTTACATGCTTTTATTATATTAAAGCTCATTGATGTGGTTCCAAAGACGCATCAAATAACACAACATTAGCCTTTAACTTAAGACCTCCGAGTGTTATTTCTAGCAACCGATCTTCCCTATTTTAGTCTAGGGTTGATGCATGTAGGAATTCTTGAACATTTGATCTGAATTAAGACAAGATTTCTTGCTAAAATACCTGAACTCAGATTTCTGGAATCATGCATCTCTGAAAATTCATGTAGAGATTTTTCCAGGTGCAATCGGTCCAAGTTTGGTGCCAGTATTACTGATTCCAAACAGTTTATAAGAAAAAGGGAAAACCAGGACTTTATTGGATTGAGATGACCATGTAATTTATTTTTATCAAAGTATTATTTTTTCTGTAGAGTGCTTTGCTACTAGAGTAGTTTTAGCTATGCGTGTTATGAAATTTCCAGATGTTGGGCATGGATTGAAGCTATGGTGTGCAGCCCATGCTTTAAATTATGGCGTATGGGTGTATGCAAGTCATCTTAGGTCAAAAAAATTTAAAGTCAAAAAAATTAAGTATTCTACATTACCTCTTGGCTTTTGCAGAATTAGGGCAAGCCTAATTAGCATCTATCCAGGATTTTAATTTACCGAGGTTATGATTCAAAGCTTGTGTTAGTTTGGCTTAAGTTTTGAGGTTGCAGCACCTATCAGAAAAAATTAAAACTAAAAAGTTGAGGGATGTAACTATCTAAATATGAATGGAAGAGCCTCACAGTTGCTGGTCTAATCCCTGCACTTGGGCGCAGCTTATGGTCACCTATTTGTTCCAAGCATTATAGGTTAAAGGCAACTTTTGTTCTTGCTTTACTTATTGCCTCAGGTCACTTCAACAGCCTTTCTTACGATTCTAAATCTACCAAAAATGTATCAAACCTAATTCATTTTTTTCTCTAATGAAATTTACCATGACCAAGAAAAGTGGTTGGTGCCCCCTTGAACTTGCATCACTCTTTGTGAGATTTCATATAAACTTCTATTCAATAAACCCAGAATATAAGTTCAAACCTTTCTTGCAAAAAGGCTTCATCTTCCGTCTACCTTTATAAGTTTGACTACGACGTATTTATTGGCCAAACTTAGCACATGATCGGGCTGTACTGCCTTTAGTTTTCCTAAAGCTGTCTTGATTAGTGGGTGTTTATCAAATTACATAATATACATTAAAAAAGATCTCACTTATCAGAAAATTATATTTTGTAATATACATTTCAAGATTACTTGTCAAAATAATGAAATATACATTGAAAGTTTTCCACATACAGATTTTTGGGAGGTTTTAGATACAAAGGTGTAGGTGCGGAAGTGTTCTTCAGCCGTAAGTTTGGCATCATCATTCTTGCACATAACTCTCTCTAGTCTAGAAACGTGTGATATGGACTTCAAATGAGAAAATTTCGAAAGTTTCACATGTAATATAGTTGACATTCATCATTTGTTCCATGGGCCGACTATTATTAGGAATTATTAGACTAGTGAATTTGGACTAGTAATGTACTTGCGAATTTAACTGTGCATGATATTGGTATTCCTCATAAGTTACGTAGTTTGTGAACTAATGTTAGAATGTGCATGTTTCTATGACTTCTTATCTTATATATTTCTATAAACTCATGGTAGAAGTAGTTATACTTTTTGAAGCCAGTAGCAAACTGTTTCTTCTATTTGAATATCATATTAGTTATCCACTACAAACCTATTTTCTGATATTTTATGATTTTGTGGTTTCACTTGGTACAGGAATGGCTGGCTAGGAGGAGGATATTGGAATTCAGGATGTTATAGTAGGCGAAGAAGATGATGTAGCTGGCAAACTGTGAATTTTGCATACTCCTTTGATAGTACATTTTCAGTTGGAATGCTAAAGAGAACTGGTTATCTTATCTAGAGCTAACTGGAGGCCTGTTTTGAAGAATTTAAGTTTAGAGATAGAAGCTATAAAGGGATTTTTGTGTTCAAGGATTTCGATTTTGAGTTACGTTTAGGTGTTATTTTTTGGATTTGAGTGAGATGTATAATCTGTTTGCGGCATATAGTGAGAAACGTATCATGCATCTCTGGTGAGGCAGTGATACATTGAAAAAAAACAAGAATAGACCTTTTACTTATTGTTTTAATCAGGTTCCTTTAATGTAACCTTGCTGTATTGTCTCCACAAAGATTCTGGTTGTCTTGAATTTGTTTCTTCTCAGAATGTATTCAGAGGTTCTTCTTGGTATTAACATTTGCAGGATACCCTTCTAGGGTCCCCATAAGTTGCCACAAATTCTGATTCTTTTTCCAGTACAATTCCCTTCTCACTTATTTGAATGTGAGAGCTGGATATTTGCTGAATACTCTGTTACAAAATTAGAGTTGTATTTTGATTTTTTGAAGTCAAATTAGCGAAATTATTTAATTTAAAAACAAATTACTACAATAATTATAAGCTAACTATGAAGTATTTTTAACTATGATATTTGTTGTTTTAGAACAATATTATGTTTAAAGGATGTGGTAGTTGATATAATGCTCTCTTATTGAGGTCCCAAAACAATATTATCTCTAATATTTTCTGGATTTTTCTTCAAGACCTCTTTGTTCAAATATTTTATCAACTAATATGATTATTTAAAGTTACCTTTATTTTGATTCCAATTCAGAAAAGTAATAATGGTAATATGCATGCCTATTGGACATGATCATGATGTTGGGATTATCATCAAAACTCTCTTATGTAGGATCATTTAATTTATCAAATAGATGCCACAAAAACAAAATAAAAAACACTGGTCTCATTTTCTCTCTCTCACACACATCCACCCACAGTCACACACACAGAACAAACAAACACAAAGGTGCCCTACCCTGTAAAGCTTGCTTAAAAATTAAGGCAATATATTACACAACAAAGAAGTTTCCTATTTACAACAATGATAGAGTTACCTTAAAGAGGGACAATTCTGAAATTTTCATTGGTCTTCCCAACTGGGAATTGAAACTATTAAATGGGAACAATTCACCCTCAAAAAAGTTAGAAAATAGGAGAAAAATTGGACAGCATAATTGCCTCTTTTTTTTTTTTATTCTTTTCGGATTCATTGCACCTGTGTTACTTTGTATAAGAAGAAATTTCAATGTCTTGATTTGTGGAAGCAGCACACAGTTGATGAGAAAAGGCAACAGTCATCAATAATCCAAAATGGTGCATTTGAATGTCATGCTGCTTCTTTTTTTTCCTTTTTTGTTGAGGTGTCACAATGGGTTATCATTATGCCCCAGAGATGCACATGTGAATGTTGCAAACAGAATGTCCCTGGAAAATCTTCTTCTGTTCTGGAAGAAACTATCGAAATCGTGCAATATACCCTGCATAGGCAAAAATTGCAAAAGCACTTATTTGAGTAGCGATGACATAATTGCTAGTCAAAACTTGTATGCAGGTCACCGATATTGATGGAGGGTCACAATAATTTAGAAGCATCATCATCAATTCCTAAACATTAGGGAAAATACATTATTCCAGCCTTGTGAGATGATCTCCACATTCTTGGCATGATACTTTACTTATTTTTCTAAAAACCCAATTTTTCTACAAAAACATTTTGGAGTCTACATGAATAGGTTACAGCAAATCGTCTGCATAGTGGCCTGGCATATGGGACAGACTAACATCTACTTTAGAATTATAGGACTAGTAATAGCTGTAAGTGATTGTGGTGACACAATTAACTTTTTTCATATACATGAAAGAGGGAGAGAACAAAGCTCCAAGGAGACAGGAATCTAGGAAATTTGGTTTATAAAGTAACCATCTATCAGACTGTTTCTCAGGGTTGCTGTTACAAGGATATGAACTTGAATAACAGTGTGGTTGGTTTAAAGGACGAGTACTTCAACTGAAACGAAGACAGGGCCACAGAACTGCAATGCTACTGAAAACTGATCATGCAAGCGACTAAAATACCATTTGGACAGTACGTGAAGGTACGCATTTCACTTTCTACACTAGTATAGCTGCGATCTTTTAAATTAAGAACTGAGTAAAATGTCAGACCAGTTTGGAAACAGATAGCTGACATAATACAAATTTCTCTTTTTTCTGATTCAGAAAGGTTGAGTGTTGAAAACACACATAAATAACTGATTTTGAAGGTGACGAATAATTTCCAAATTCACTATCAGCACTGTTTCTTAAAGCTTGCTAAGAAGATAATTTGAACTAGTCATGACGTACCTTCTATGTAGCAAGAAGAGTGACTTCAGTCAGAAACTGGCAGAATATCTTCGTCTTCAAAAAAATCTAGATTTTTGGGCATTGTACGTCTCCTAATCTTTCTCACGGTCTGTTTGATAGGTAACATAACTGCATATTAAGGATAGTTGGTGGAAATCCTTTCCCACATTAGAAACATCCCTCAATATTGAAGAATAATTAATGCAAGGAGAGAAATTTTAGAGTTACTAGAGCTTATCCAGATGAAATGAAAAATCATGTAAGTTGATGTGTTCTCATCCATCCCATCTGAAAATCCAAAAAATAGTATCATACCCTAAATAGTTCATTAAGTTGATTACCATGCAAATTCTGGAAACAATACCTGTATATAAGCGATATGGATACAGTCGTACAGTTAAATCTTAGAATCAGATCAAACCATGATGGCACGATGAGGCAGAGAAGTATTTTCAATCCTAGAATCAGATCAAAACATGATGGCCCGATGAGGCAGATAAATAGTTGTACTAGAGTTGGATATCTTCACAGTGTGATCCTACTGAAAGCTTAGGATCTTCTAAAGTAATGTTTCTCAAATTCGTTAAAATAATAGATGCTAGAATGAAGCATTTGACATCAAAGAACTGAAAAGTAAGCAGGAGTTTAGACATTAGAAAAACTCTAGTAGAAAGTTCAAAGAGTCTGATGTCAAGTAGTGCTATACTGTTTCATTAAGTTTCACCCTCTAGCTTTCGTTTTTATTAGCAGCAGAATTTGCTGTCACTATTAATTTAGCATGCTGTAGAGCATCTCAACCGAGATAGCTGCAAAGCTGCTTAAAATATCTTTCCCTTTTCATGTTCTTTATTTTGGCTGTTAAATCTCATTTCTTATTTAATTACTTAGGTTAGAATTCCAGTTTTTTGTTTTGTGTATGTGTGTATGTGTGTGTGTGTGTGTGAATTCCTAATCCTTGTGTTAGATATTTCCAATAGTATGTTTGCATATTTGCACCGCACATTTATCATCTTACACAATGGAAAAAATGCTTAGGAAATTTTAAGGATTGAGAACAAAAGAATAATTCATGTTTCCGAGAAAAATCAAAGAATCAAAGCAGCCATCAAGCTGAGTTTTTGAGGTTTACTAGATTGGAGTAACAAGAGACCTGCATGTTAGGACTATGGGAGATGCAACAATAAGACAACTTGGGAAAAGCACATCCAAATCATTTTGTTGGAAAAGTTCCATGGTGTGATTTGGAATGATTAGAAGTTTTGTTGGTGCAAATCCAAATAAGCAAAAGAAAAATAATGCATTGAGGATTTGAAGCATAAACGAGAGTGAAATAAAATAGATGAGTACCACAGTGATGATAAAAATGAGACCACAAAATGAAAATAAAAAAGAGATTCACTGAAGGAAAAGAAGAAGGACGACGTGAAGCAATAGAAGTCCAAAGTAGAACTGTGTAGAGAGCTAGTTGGATGGATCCGTGGTTTAGTCTTTCCGAGTATTTAAATAAAACCAGAAGAGAAGGTGGAAAGAACAGAAATGTAACATATAATATTCACACAAAAAGAAGGCAATTAAATTCATATACTTCTGGAGTTCTATGTTTCTTTGTAACAACAGTTCATGATAAGGCACAGAGAAAAATACATTTGGTTCAGATGTATATTCAACTAAACTTAGTAAAAACGCATGTAAGATCGAACAGGTATTAGGCAACGACCAAGATACAACATAATTCAACATCAATGATAATTGAAATAGGTAAAAAAACCATAATGGTAAATAGATGGACCAGAACCAAGGGAAAATAGTTAAGATTTGCATAGAATACTAGCAGCAGTTGCAATACAAAAAAGCTTGAAACACACAAGACATTGTTACCTATCATCTAGACTGCAACATAGAAATTGAAAGGCCCTACTACTCACTCAAATCTATTCAGCAAGAAATAGATTTGAGACTTGATGTTATAAGTCAGCCTTTTTTATCATCTGAACCTATCAAATAACAGTCGAGTAGAATCACAAACCAAAAACAGTTCAAAAGAATGCTCTGCTCCCGTAAAACACTCTTGGGCTTGGGCCATTCTCCTTTGATGCTTGTGATTTCTCATCTGAGACTTTCTCCTTTGAATTGCCTGATTCATCTCCAATGTCCAAAGGAAGCTTCATCTTTGCCAGAGCCTCCGTGAATTGCTGCATACTTTTCATGTACATATCGACATAATCTTGCTGCACCACTTTTTGTTCAGGTTCAATGTTCACGCTTATAGTTGGCTGTGCAAATGTGCTAATTGGCACCGCAGATGAACCACTGTCCGCCTCTCCAACATCCTCAGCCTTCACCTTCAGAGGTGAAACAACATCCTGATTTAGAGATTTTGAAGCTCCTGGAGTGTCACAAACAGATTGAGAGCTTGTTGGAACTGAAACTGCAGGAGGACCATTGGTTGACACACTACTTGGAGGAGTTTCAATCTTTAAAACAACAATGACATCATCACTTTTTGCTGCAAAGCTTTCTACCATATGAACACCAATATCTGAGCTCAGGTGATTATCATCTTTAGTGCTGTCAACATTCTCTGAGCTTTCGGAATCCAGATTGGCACATGGGATCCCATAATACTCAGTGACCATCATTTCATTTTCATTCACAATATTCGGATCCGGGAACTCAATCTTATCAAATTCCCCAGGAACAGAATCGGATGTCTCTTTATCTTGTGCAGCTCCATTTTCCACCAAAGAGGGGTGTGGCGTAGAAATTTCCATTACTTCAGGTGATGCTCCATTGTAAGTGATAGTCAATTGGACAAATCCAGACGGAGAATGAAAGAGATCACTCGAGGAGAGTGTAAACTCCTTTGCCAATTTTCCATTCTCAATGAGAACATCAGCTAGAGGCACCAATGCAAACCCCAACAACTGATCTTCAAGATAATTCCTAACCCTACTTAGCATCCACACCTCACATTTCAAAGAAGACTTGATGCTTCGGACATTAAGCCGGAGATTCTCATTAAAAACAGGATTCTTACCCCCACCATTAACAGTTTGGGTAGAAACAGTTGTTTTCAGATCATCAGTCAAGCAGATCTTAGCATAGACATCCTGCTTATGGTAAATGCAAATGTTATGGATGTCTCTTGCTTGGTGTATGTAAACCTCCAAAACCCCAATGAACCCTTTTGAGTTCCCTACTACTACTTCCTCAATCTGGCCATTCCCAGATAAATTGTCAAATTTCTGAGCTGCTGAATCAGATTTGGGTTCCAGAGGGTTTGAAACAACAGAGAAATTTGACAACATGATTCCTTGATGCAGAATTTTGATAATAAAAACGATATAAGTTAACAAACTAAGAGGAAAAACTGGGCCTTGAAAAAAGAGCTTGCTATAGAATAACAATTACTTTGACTTAAACTAACAGAAGAATATTTCAGAAACCCAAGAACTCAATTTTGGAAAAAACCTAAAAGTAAAGCAAATCAAATCAAATCAAATCCCTGAGCTTAGCACTTTTACTCGGGCAGAATTGAAAAGCTCAAAATTGGAGACAAATTAAAGAAGAGGAAACCAAAACCCTAAAAAGTTAGCACTTACCCAGCCAGAATTGAAGAGCAAATTGTATCTTTTCTAACTCCAAAGGTCAAACCTGAATATTGTTATTGCAAAACTGACAAACCAAGCAGCAATTGAGGACTATATTTCAACTAGAGGCCCGAAATCCCAGTGAAAGAAGTAAAAGCACACCAAAACTCAAGGCCAAAAGATAAGCTGAAATAGGAAAAAGGCCAAGTTTTCAAACTCTTAGACGCCAAAACAGTAAAAAAAAAATGGCCCTTTTAGGAAGAATTAAGCCAAAAGCCTTTGAAACTAAAAAAGAAGTATACCCCATCAAAGATTTAATCAAAGAGATGCCCGAAATCCAATAAAGCAAATACCTTTCTTCAATAATAGGAACACTTGTCAGGAATCCAAGGTAGACAGAGAGAGATGAGCCTAAAATAATTGATACATTCAAGAAATGGTCACTATTTTGAGAATTGAGCGAATGGGGGAGGAAAATGAGATGGGTTTATCTTTAGTAGTTCTATTTTTATATTGTTACCTTTTTGGCTATTTGCACAGAAGTCAATTCTTGAGTCTTGTGGACTGTGGAGCACCTGACAAAATCAATGGATAAAACCTCTGAAACTCTGTAGAATTCCCAGCTTGTGAATGGACCAACAGAGTAAAACTGTGGACTTTTCCACTTCACCAAAAGAAATATATGAAGAACAACAATGTAGTAGTTGCAACTTTAATATTTAGCTGATTATATATGACAGATTTGAGTCCTGCCTCAAACCTCTCTTCATTTGCAGTATTTATAGGGGGATTTCTACTGATATTTCAATATGGTTTATTCTTATACCAATGTGGAACCCAGTATATGTTCACGTCATAAAAAATCAAAAAAAATATATATCAGTTTCTTGTTTTTAAGTTCTAAAATTTTGGTATAGATTGTAGTGACCACTATTTTGATAATCAGATTACAAATTACCCAAAAGATTTCAGTATCAACTTGGTAATATAGTAGTAGTATGCAATTAATTTGATTCATATCCAAACAAAATATTCAGTGTAACCGTCATATCACTTCATAACGCATTTAACATGAGAAATATATAAAGACTTTTTACTCTTTATCATGCAAGTATGTACGTGCGATGACGTGATATGACTATCTATCTAATAAAATACAAATAATTTTGAATTTTCCGCTCACTTAATAAATCATCTGGGCCGTCCAAAGTTTGGGATAAATCCAACCGTTCATACATCTATCTAATAAAATACATCTATCTATCTAATAATCTAATAATAATTTAATAAAATACAAATGACTTTAAATTTCCCGCTCACTCAATAAATTATTTTGGTCGTTCAAAATTTAAGATAAATCATATTGTTCATACAGTGCCGGAGGCACGGGACCCAGCTAGTCTATCTAATAAAATACAAATAATTTTGAATTTCTCGCTCACTCAATAAATCATCTTGGCTGTCCAAAGTTTAGGATAAATCCCACCGTCCATACATATATCTAATAAATCTATCTAATAAAATATAAATGATTTTGAATTTCCCGCTCACTCAATAAATCATTTTGGTCGTCCAAAGTTTGGGATAAATCTCACCGTCCATACATCTATCTAATAAAATACATCTCTCTATTTATCTAATAAAATACAAATGATTTTGAATTTTTCACTCACTCAATAAATCATCTGAGCCGTTTAAAATTTAAGATAAATCTCACTGTCTATACAGTGCCGAAGGCACGGGACCCAGCTAGTATTAAATATTTTATTAAAATATGTAATTTTTATATGTTTAATTAAATTTAAATTTAATATAATTTATTTAAATTTTTAAAATAATAAATGTTAATTATTAAATATTTTGTTAGAATATGTATTTTTTTATATGTCCAAGTAAATTTAAATTTAATATACTCTATTTAAAATTTAAAAATAATAAAATATCAACTATTATTTAGATAATTTATAAAAGATTTCAATCTCAACTTGGTAATATTGTAGTATGCAATTAATTTGATTCCTATCCTAGCAAAATATTCAGTGTAACCTTCATATCACGCCATAACACACGTATACATGAGAAATATTTGAATGTTTTTGTACTCTTTATTATGCAAGTTTAACGTGATATGATTGTCATATAAACGTTTTGTTAAAATATGTAGTTTTTATATGTCTAACCAAATTTAAATTTAAATTTATTAAATTTTAAAAATAATAAATAATAAATATTAATTATTAAATATTTTGTTAAAATATTTAATTTTTATATGTTCAAGTAAATTTAAATTTTATATAATCTATTTAAATTTTAAAAATAATAAAATATCAACTATTGTTTAAATAATTTATAAAAGATTTCAATCTCAACTTGGTAATATAGTAGTATGCAATTAATTTGATTCATATCCAGATATCCTAGAAAAATATTCAATATAATCGTGGTATCAACACAGGTCGGAAGGTTATCTTTCTCTTGTGTGTCAGTACTGTATTTATTAATTGATCAATTTATCATAAAATTAACTTCATGATAATTGGATAGTCATATCATGTCATAACACACTTATACATGAGAAACGAGAGTGGTTAACATGAAGTTATTTTGGTCAATTGACCAATACAATATCAACACGCATGCGATGAATAATCTTTCTTTACGCGTCAGAACTGTATTGGTCAATTAATCAACTTACCATGAAGTTAACTTCATGGTAACCGGATCCATGGGAAACATATGAATATTTTTATAATCTTTGTAAAACCCCAAATTTTAAGAATAAAGATTTAATTTCCTCGAAATATTTTTTTTATATTATGGTGTGGATTTGAGATAATTTTATAGTTGTGGGTAGTATTTATAAATTTTGCAAAGTATGCAAGTTGTTATATAATATTCGATTGGTCAGGGAATATTCTTTTTGTCGGGAAATATTCATACGACGGTACAATCATTGGTGGACCCTACAACGGAATTATTGTCGGATTAAGAAAACGACAAAACTACTTTGATGAAAATAACGGCGGAAGTTTTACCGTTAAAACTGTTGAACTACTCGGTAGTAAAAGTACAGTAATAGGCGTGATTTTATAGTACACACGGTATTGATTATTGATGCTTACGTGAGAAGTCACTCAGTTTTGTTCAATTATTACTACAGTAATTGCTGCATAGTATCTCACGTTATTTGATTCAATTATTGTCGATATTTTATATATTATTAAATCAATAATTGAGACGAAAAAGTTATTAATATTATTATTTGCAATATTAACGATGTCTAGAAGTTCTGCCAAGGAGAGGTTTGGTCACTTAATTGCGCATCAATAGGGAGAAATCCTTATTGAAAAGCCCAATCTTTCCTGGGAACGACATGGTCGATTAATATTGTGAATTATAATAATAATGATAAATATTGTTAAATATATTGAAGTGTCTTTTTATGAAGTCACAGAAGTTTATATATATATTATATATAAATTTTATTTTATTAGTATTATTAATGTAATAAAACAGAAAAGCTTTTTATATAAAACAGAATATTTTTATAAAGTTATTTGTTTTATTAGACAATAATTAGATTATATTATATTTTATTATGCATAGTATTTGCATAATGTCTGCAGAGTGTTTGCATAGTAAAATCTTTTTATATAAAACAGAATACTTTTATAAAGTTATTTGTTTTATTAGACAATAATTAGAATATATTATATTTTATTATGCATAGTGTTAGCATAATGTGTGTATAGTATTTGCACAGTAAATTTTTTTTATATAAAATAGAATACTTTTATAAAGTTATTTTTTATTAGACTAAAAATAGAATATATTATATTTTATTTAAAAGATTTTATTTTATTAGAATATTTTATTAATACTGCATAGTAAATCAATATGGACCGTCCATTTAAAAATAAATCAATTTGGACCGTTCATAAATTAGTTATTATTCAGTTCATTCTCCTATAAATAGAAGCTCATTCCTTCATTATTTCTAACGAATTCACTGAAACTCTAGAGAGAGAAACGATAGAGAGAAAGAAGAAAAGTATCCTGCTACTTCACTACTCCTATATCCAGTTCCTTCTAAGGTAAGGGGTATTATTTCTTTCGTATTCATGAAGAGAACTTCTGTTATTCTATTCTTTATTATTCTGTTGGAATAACCTGTATACGCGGGCTACCCTATACTTGGTAAAATTCTTCTGTTATTCCATTCTTTATCATTATGTTGTAATAACCTGTCTATGCGAAGTACCGCATACATGGTGAAATTCTTCTGTTATTCCATTCTTTATTATTCTGTTAGAACATCCTGTCTGTGTGTTTACGCATGACCTGGTTCCGTTATTTATTATTCTGTTGGAATATCCCGTCGGTGCGTATTACGCCTGACATGGTTCCATTAATTATTATTATGTTGGAATAACCCGTCTGTGCGGTCTATCGCATGCATGGTGATTTCTGTTGTTATTCCATTTTTTATTATTCTGTTGGAATATCATATCGGTGCGAATTTCGCCTGACCTAGTTCTATTAACTATTATTCTGTTGGAATAACATGTCTGTGCGGTCTATCGCATACATGGTGATTTCTGTTGTTATTCCATTCTTTATTATTCTGTTGGAATATCCTGTCGGTGCGAATTTCGCCTGACCTGATTCCGTTATTTATTATTCTGTTGGAATAAACTGTCTTTGCGGTCTATCGCATGCCTGGTGATTTCTTTTGTTATTCCATTCTTTATTATACTCAGTTGATTAAAGTTTTGACTTCTATACTCCATGAAATTAGTGGAATATCCTTGATATTTGTGCTTCATCCAGTATCTTTTTATAGAAATATTCTTCTTAGCATTCTTGAATTTTACTCTACAAAGAAGTATCATGTTGATAATTTGGACGTTATTAGTTCCTGGATAAATTAATTCTTGAACTTGTTTTATTGAATTCTTATATCATTGTCATCAACCTCATTTTATTTTATGTTAAAAATCATCTGTGGCCTGTAGTGCATAGATGGACTTGGTATGATTATGACCAGGGATTAATCGGTATAATCATGACCGTAATGTTACAAATGTTGTTGTTGTTAGGTTTGTAATATTCATGAAGGCAATCAAATTGCAAAAATATGCGGAAGCGTGTAAAATCAGAGTTTTAAATTTTTACAAATCATAAACCCGGATCATCCTTTATGCACAATTATTAATTAAATGAAAAGATAAAGAATAAAATTATACCCTTGAAGATCGAGCTTCCTCAGGTACAAGTTCACCTCCAAATCCTTTCGCGTTCAACTTGAATCCACGGGGTTTGGTTCCTTCCTTTGATCAACGTTAGCCACCCAAGCGTTTGGCCTCTAGAGGTGATCCACCAAGAAAGAATAAAGATTCAAGAAGAAGGGTGGTTGGCTAAACCCTAGTTTTTCTATCTCTCATAGAAAGGGGTGTACTCTCCCAACTATTGGAATTACGTATTCTCTTAATACGTCAAACTCTCTATCACCCAAAATAAGACTCCTCTTATTTATAGATGTGGGCAACCCCTCCTTAACAATTAAGGAATTGGGTTTTATTTTAATTAATTAAACTCTTTTAATTAATTAGGCTCCTAATCTTATTAGGAATAAATAATTAACCTTTTAATTAATTAAGCTCCCTAATCTTATTAGAGATAATTAATTAAACTCTTTTAATTAATTTGCCTCCTAATCCTATTAGGATATTTGAGAGTACTTTTATTAATTAATTCCCAAACTCCTTTAGGAATTAAATAATAATAATAGTAATAATAATAATAAGACTCCTCTTATTAATTTATATTTAATATTTCCAAATTATTAAATAATAAATATTAAGCTATTTAATTTATTCTATCACCATAGATTAAATTAAATATACTTAACATATTATTACGATTATGCCATTAACTTCTTAAATAATTATTCTTCCTTTTATGGTGTGACCCTTTAGGTTCTCCATATTAAACCGGTTGTGAATAAATCAATTAGAACAATTCTAATCTTATTTAAATAAATTAAACTAATAATTTATTTAAATAAATAATATTTATTCTACAATAGGGATAAGCCTCCCTAGCGATCAACGACTTTCCAGATAATATAGATTTCAACATTAATCATAAAAGAACCTTTGAGTAAATAGTTACCGTACAATTAAATCCTTCCACCATACAATGTCCCAATTAAATATAAGACATGGAATTACTGTCAAGTCTTATTTTATTTAATTATATGTATTTCGACTCTTAAATGCACAACTCCAAATAATGCAAATTAGAAACTCCTTTCTAATTTCATTCTGCCTTGGCCAAGGACTACTGGGTTGTCATTTATCGAATCACATAGGACATTTCTCTTCTTTTACTAGAAGTGGTAGATTCTTTATTGATCATACTTTATCTCCATGTACAACTTATTATACCCAAGCATACCCTTTGATATACCCTAAGGGTCTTAAGGAATAAGTCAAAGTATAACTCATCATACACAAGATACTATAATGATCTCAAGTCCAAGGATCACTTGTACTACTATCACTACAGGAATTCCTATTGACATGCAAGTAAAACTCCATTAGGTATTCCTTAGCGAGTCACGTTCAGTGAACTTATTCTCTAATAAGCACCTACATACTTGCTTTAGTGTCTCCACACAAATGATCATGAGATCAATCATCCTCATCCAATGAGCAAGCAACGTATGTACCAATCTATCCAGATTTACTAATCCCCAATTTAGTAATCCAACGATTGGGAACTATTTTAGTTTTAAGCTTTCTAAGAATTTAGATCTCATTAGAATGATCATCATCATTATTCTAAAAGCATTGCTTAAAACTATGGGTTTATCACATATAATAAAACAGCAACATGTAGATAATTAAAAACCTTTAATAAATTAATACTTTTTATTAATAAATGAATAAGATTGTTACAAAGTATATGCTTTATCATCAAACATGATTGGCTTGTGTGCATACTACTTTCAATCTCCCACTTGCACTAAAGTCAATCGTCATGGTATCTCATACCCTTCTTCTCTAAGTGACGATTATCCTGCTGTTGGATAAACTTTAGTTAATGGATATGTAATATTGTTCTTGAGAGTTCACTATCTGTATAGTGATTTCCCATCTTTCAATGATTCTTATAATCAAATGAAAGTGCCACAACACATGTTTAGATCCAAGATGAGACTTAGGAACAATTCCTAGTTCTGTAATGAACTTTTAATCCAAACAATCAACTTGCAGCTTCATTTATAGCTATATACTTTTGTCTTTATCACTAAACCAACAACTCTTTGTTGTTTGGAACCTTTTCAATTCACTGCACCACCGTTCAAGGTAACGATTTACCTTAAAGTGGATTTTCTGTCGTCTTGGTTCGTCTGAAAAACTTGAGTCTGTTAAGCCCTCTAGTTTTAATTCAGACCCGCCATGAATTATATCACATCCTTAGTGCTGGTTAAGTACTTTAAGATGTTTTTCACTATCTCACAGTGAACTTCTCCAGAATATGACTGATCAACATCAGGTCGCGTATATTTCATTGCATACATGATTGTCACTCATGCGATCTCTCTTTTAGGAGTCTATGGGGACTATTAAGAGAGATACACTCCATGGCTCATCAACATGAGACATCTCTTGGAGTTTGCCATGCTAAACGACTTTAGCATCAAATGAATATACGTTTCTTGGGTTAAGCCGAGCATCCTTTTAAATCTATCTATATAGATTTGCATCCCCAATTAAGATACTCTTCCCAAATCATTCATGGAAGAATGTTTAGACAACTTTATCTTTATTGATTTTAGCATTGACATGTCATTCCTTATCCGTATTATATCAACATATAATACCAGAAATGTCACGACGCTCCCACTGACCCTTTTGTACACACTAGGTTCATTCTTGTTTTTGATAAAATCAAACTCTTTTGATTATCATATCAAAATGAATGTTCCATTTTTGAGAAGATTGCTTCAATCCATTTCTCTGAGTGTCTACAACTCATTACCTCATCGTATGTAACTGGATCATCATCTTCTATGATACGTACCTCATCATCATCATCCATGATGAATCCATACCTCCTAGGTATCTTCGGTACTATTCCAGATTTACGATTCGGTTGTGGTACAATAGGTCTATCTATAGGTTCCTTTTATTTGACTTGTAGTGTTTTGTGGTTCTTGAACTTTTCAAGATGTATTATCCTCCCACTAGCCCTTTTAATGATAAACACCTTTATCTTGGAAGGCAGTATGTTTTGCAACAAACACCTTTTGCTAAGTAGGATTATAGAACATATGCCCTAAACTTACTTTAGGATGTCCCACAAATCTATACTTGTCAAATCTTGTCCCAAGCTTATCCTTTGAAACCTTTTCATATAAGTTGGACAACCCCTTATCTTAACATACTTAAGATTAGGAATCCTCCCTGTCCATAACTTTTATGGAGTCTTGGGGCCGAATTTTGAGGTTACCTTTTTCGTAGATATGCAGCCATTTCTAGGACATGATCCTAGAAGGATACTAGAATGTCAGTAAAATCATTATGGACCGCACCATGTCCAACAAGGTACGATTTTTCCATTCAGATACATCAATCAATTATTGCGTATCAGGATGTGTCCATTATGAGAAAATCATTTGAGATGACCTAGAAATTTATTGCACAAGTATTTATTCCTTGATCTAATCAAAGAATCTTAATACTTTGTCAATTTGTTTCACTTCTAAATTCTTTGAACCTTTCAAATAATTCACACTTGTATTTCAACAAATACATACATTTAACTCTTTTGAATGATCATCTCCTTTTCTTATACTAGTTTGTTCAATTTGAAAAATATATTTTTCACGTAAGTCAAGTATACAAAATCCATTAAGTAATATTTCAGTTCTATACAAAACATTATTATTATAAATAGAACAACAATTGTTCCTAATTATAATACCAAAGATTTCATTGTCCAACAATAAAATGGAAATAATGTTTCCAACGAGAACTGGAATACAATAACAACTTATTGACTTAATAGACTTGCCCGTAGGCATTGCTAAACTATAAGTTCCTATGGCTAATGCAGCAATCTTTTCTTCATTTCCCACACATAGGTTTACTTATATTTGTTTAGCTTTCTACTTCTACTTTGTCCCTTCATAAATTTATATTTATCATAACCAAAGTCGGTATCCAATACCCAAGTAGAACCTTGACTTAAAGAAAAATTTATTTTAAATCATGAACAAAATTGTATTTGTAACCGAAACTTCACTAAGCTTCTTTGGTTAACCTCTGCAAGATGCTTCTCGCAGTTTATTTCCAGTGTCCAGGCTTATTGCAGTGGAAGCAAACTCCTTTGCTATCCGTATCAGTTTTGTTCTTATTATCCTTTGTTTATGCCTTTATATTTACCTTCTTAGAATCGTTCTTCTTTTTAGAAGATCCTTTGGCCCCTACCAGTAAGACATGGTATTTCTTGGTTGGAAAGTGACTCTCAACATTTTTCAACATGTTAAGCAAATCAGCGAGGCTAAAATCTAGCTCGTTCATATGAAAAATTCACAACAATTGTGAAAGGAGTCCGGAATTGAGTGCAAGATCAAATTTTGGCTCAACTCTCCATCCATGACAAAAACCGTTGTCCTAATTGATCAATCAAATTGATTATGTTAAGGACTTTTATCTGTACCGTAGTGTCATCGGTCATTCTAGATCGGAAGAGCTCCTTAGATATCTGATATCTATCAGTCCTACTTTCCTCACCATCAACTACTTGATGTGCAGGAATATAATAGGAGCATCCATAGTTTCATGTTGACGCTAAAGTTCGTTACTCATGGATGCGAGCATGATGCATTGAGCCAACTGTGCATCATCTTGCCACTTTCTAAAAGTAGCAATGTCTTCCTCAGAGGCATTGTCTGCAACCATTATAGGGATAGACGTATTAAGGACATAAGATAGCTTTTCAGCCATGAGAACTATTCTCAAATTCCTTAATCAATCCGTTTAATTCGGTCCGGTTAATTTAGCATCTAATATGCTATGCAGTGATAGTAATTAAGACATTGTTAAATTCTGTAAATGAATTTGTAATTAATAATATTTTAACATACATTCTTTTATTAATTACCAAAATAAATTAGGTCTTGTTTTAAATTGGTATCTCCCACTATTTTCTTCAAACTATATTACCCTCACTTATATAGTTCGGCAATATCTAATTAAAGATTTGCTAGTGAGAATAAGGATCCCATTTCAAATGTATATAGCCTTGTGTGTGCACAACAAACTATATATAAATAAATAGGTAGACAACTCTTGTCAATTACATCAACTATGTAACTCCTTGTATTTTGCCTCTTAAATCATAATGGTCAAGTGTGTGCACATCCGAACTAAAATGATTTAAGTTAAGTCAGACCCAGCATTTCTATATAAGTGAAGAGAAAACTACAGCCCTTGTGTGTGCACAACAAAGCAGTAATGTTCAATTCCTTATAAACATCATATGTAATAAAAACAACATCTTAAATATTTAATACTCGCCTTGTGTGTGCACAACAAACTCATATTAAATATTCAATACTCTATTGTTTCTATCATGCTAGAAGGCGAAGTTCGATATTCTAAATATCTTTGAACGTTACAACTTAATATAAAATATTTGAGGGGTTTGTTATTAATTTGTCTCATCTTGTTTAGCGCGCATGCACATATATATATAAAATACGCGTCATATTAATTAACATGCGAAGCATGTTTGCATAATATATAATATATATAATATAAGCATGCACATATAGAATAGTATATTCTATCTGGATTGATTATGGACTTTTATTCTAGTATGGTTCACTAGAGCCACCAAGTGAACCAAAAGGTCAAACCCTAGGGGTGCAAGAATTAATATTTAAATATAACTATTACATTTAAACTCGGGCTTCATTACAAACAGGTCTTCACGCGCTCCTTGTTCCTTGATCTCCAATTTTTCAAAATTAATTCTAACTATTCCTATTACAAAACTATTTAATATAAATAGAAACCTTGATCAGCAGTCAAGGGGAAGTACATAGGAGGGAGATAGAATTTACATTAAGAAAAATTAGAGAAGGCGAGGTACGCAGACCCCATTTAATAAAACTCATACATTCATGCATCCAACTAAAATAAAATCCAATCACATTGGTCAATAGTCCATAATCAATCCCATTTATTATCATACACATCAACATATGTATCAATAAATAACATTCATCTCATGAATAATAAACATTTAATATATATATTGATATCATTTAATGGGCAAATTTAGTTAGTATAAACTCTAATTTTGAATTAAAATAAACTCCTTTATTTTAATCCAAATTTAAATCAAAATAAAACTATTTTATTTTAATTTATCCAATTTTGAATAAAATAAACTATTTTATTTTAATCAAAATCATTAATCAAAATAAACTCCTTTATTTCAATTAATTATGGAATCCAATTCCATGTAAAAAAAAAATAAAACTCCTTTATTAAAGGAAACACAGATTCTCTTTCCTATTCACAAATAAACTCTTTTATTTTGAATAATATGAAATCTTATTTCATATCTAAATAAACTCCTTTATTTAAGGAAACACGGATTTTCCTTTCTATTCACAAATAAACTCTTTTATTTTGAATAATATGAAATCTAATTTCATATCTAAATAAACTCCTTTATTTAAGAAAATTAGGAATCCAATTTCAACTCTAATTAGTTATCATGGAATCCAATTCCAACTCTAATTAGTTAGCATGAAATTCTAATTTTAAAATTAAAATAAATCTTTTATTTTAAAATTAAAATAAACCTTTTATTTTAAGATTAAAATAAACTTTTTATTTTAATAATAAAATAATAAAATATTATATATATATATATACCGTTATATATATATTTAATATAACTATTATATATAATCTATCTAATAAAATACAAATAATTTTGAATTTTTCGCTCAATCAATAAATCATCTGAGCCGTCCAAAGTTTGAGATAAATCTCACCGTCCATACATCTATCTAATAAAATACATCTATCTATCTAATCTATCTAATAATAATTTTGAATTTTCCGCTCACTTAATAAATCATCTGGGCCGTTCTAAGTTTGAATCTCACTACCCATACAGTGCCGGAGGCACGGGACCTAGCTAGTATATATATATTTGACCGAATATATATATATATATAAGCCTCCTCGATTTCCGTGTATACAAGAATTGGCAAAATCTTACAACCTTTAACAAGATGGCCACGGTTTAAAAAAAAAAAAATTGATCCTGCATAATTTTATTGAATTCCGTGCTTCACCAAATAGAAACAAATCGTGAATCATTTTTTTTTAACTGTTGTTCCGTGTAGGACATTAATATATATATATATATATAATAACGTTATAAAATTATATTATATATACTAGCTGGGTCCCGTGCCTCCGGCACTGTATGGACAATATGATTTATATCAAACTTTGAACGACCAAAATAATTTATTGAGTGAGCGGAAAATTTAAAGTCATTTGTATTTTATTAAATTATTATTAGATTATTAGATAGATAGATGTATTTTATTAGATAGATGTATGAACGGTGGGATTTATCCCAAACTTTGGACGTCCCAGATGATTTATTGAGTGAGCGGGAAATTCAAAATTATTTGTATTTTATTAGATAGACTAGCAACAGTCCCGTGCCTCCGGCACTATGAACGTTGGAATTTATTCCAAATTTTGGACGACCCAAATGATTTATTGAGTGAGCGATAAATTCAAAATAATTTATATTTTATTAGATAGATGGATGGTGGGATTTATCCCAAACTTTGGACGTCCTAGATGATTTATTGAGTGAGCGGAAAATTCAAAATTATTTGTATTTTATTAGATATAATTAGATATATAGAATATAGATATAGATAGATAGAATTAGATAGATTGTATTTTATTAGATAGATGGATGGTGAGATTTATCCCAAACTTTGGACGGCCCAGATGATTTATTGAATGAGCGGGAAATTCAAAATCATTTGTATTTTATTAGATAGATATATTAACCGATGTTGCAGTCATCAAAACCACGGAATATCAAAAATTAAAAAACTGTTTCGCGAATTGATTTCGATTTTATTTTTTAAATAAATTTTATACAATAAATTATGCCCAAAAAATTTGTTCTAAACACATATCAATATACATATTAAATTAAAACAATTAATAATTTGCATAAAGGTTTGGCTCTGATACCACTGTTAGGTTTGTAATATTCATGAAGGCAATCAAATTGCAAAAATATGCGGAAGCGTGTAAAATCAGAGTTTTAAATTTTTACAAATCATAAACCCGGATCATCCTTTATGCACAATTATTAATTAAACGAAAAGATAAAGAATAAAATTATACCCTTGAAGATCGAGCTTCCTCAGGTACAAGTTCACCTCCAAATCCTTTCGCGTTCAACTTGAATCCACGGGGTTTGGTTCCTTCCTTTGATCAACGTTAGCCACCCAAGCGTTTGGCCTCTAGAGGTGATCCACCAAGAAAGAATAAAGATTCAAGAAGAAGGGTGGTTGGCTAAACCCTAGTTTTTCTATCTCTCATAGAAAGGGGTGTACTCTCCCAACTATTGGAATTACGTATTCTCTTAATACGTCAAACTCTCTATCACCCAAAATAAGACTCCTCTTATTTATAGATGTGGGCAACCCCTCCTTAACAATTAAGGAATTGGGTTTTATTTTAATTAATTAAACTCTTTTAATTAATTAGGCTCCTAATCTTATTAGGAATAAATAATTAACCTTTTAATTAATTAAGCTCCCTAATCTTATTAGAGATAATTAATTAAACTCTTTTAATTAATTTGCCTCCTAATCCTATTAGGATATTTGAGAGTACTTTTATTAATTAATTCCCAAACTCCTTTAGGAATTAAATAATAATAATAGTAATAATAATAATAAGACTCCTCTTATTAATTTATATTTAATATTTCCAAATTATTAAATAATAAATATTAAGCTATTTAATTTATTCTATCACCATAAATTAAATTAAATATACTTAACATATTATTACGATTATGCCATTAACTTCTTAAATAATTATTCTTCCTTTTATGGTGTGACCCTTTAGGTTCTCCATATTAAACCGGTTGTGAATAAATCAATTAGAACAATTCTAATCTTATTTAAATAAATTAAACTAATAATTTATTTAAATAAATAATATTTATTCTACAATAGGGATAAGCCTCCCTAGCGATCAACGACTTTCCAGATAATATAGATTTCAACATTAATCATAAAAGAACCTTTGAGTAAATAGTTACCGTACAATTAAATCCTTCCACCATACAATGTCCCAATTAAATATAAGACATGGAATTACTGTCAAGTCTTATTTTATTTAATTATATGTATTTCGACTCTTAAATGCACAACTCCAAATAATGCAAATTAGAAACTCCTTTCTAATTTCATTCTGCCTTGGCCAAGGACTACTGGGTTGTCATTTATCGAATCACATAGGACATTTCTCTTCTTTTACTAGAAGTGGTAGATTCTTTATTGATCATACTTTATCTCCATGTACAACTTATTATACCCAAGCATACCCTTTGATATACCCTAAGGGTCTTAAGGAATAAGTCAAAGTATAACTCATCATACACAAGATACTATAATGATCTCAAGTCCAAGGATCACTTGTACTACTATCACTACAGGAATTCCTATTGACATGCAAGTAAAACTCCATTAGGTATTCCTTAGCGAGTCACGTTCAGTGAACTTATTCTCTAATAAGCACCTACATACTTGCTTTAGTGTCTCCACACAAATGATCATGAGATCAATCATCCTCATCCAATGAGCAAGCAACGTATGTACCAATCTATCCAGATTTACTAATCCCCAATTTAGTAATCCAACGATTGGGAACTATTTTAGTTTTAAGCTTTCTAAGAATTTAGATCTCATTAGAATGATCATCATCATTATTCTAAAAGCATTGCTTAAAACTATGGGTTTATCACATATAATAAAACAGCAACATGTAGATAATTAAAAACCTTTAATAAATTAATACTTTTTATTAATAAATGAATAAGATTGTTACAAAGTATATGCTTTATCATCAAACATGATTGGCTTGTGTGCATACTACTTTCAGTTGTGACGCCCCCAAAATATGTATACATCACCCATCTTGAGTCGCCAAATACATGATACAAAATACAAATTCAATCTTAAATATACAAAAAGAGCTGTGAGTTTTAATACAAATATTGTCTTCTAGACAATATCCACTCTCAGAATAAGTCCTCATTACAATTATTATCACACTATTTCATAGAATAGTGAGGACTATTAATGCTATCATCTGGACCATCACTCCGTTCCCCGATTAGTCCCTGCTACGTTCTCATTTCCAGAAGAGAACAGTGAAAGAAAGGGTGGGCTCAACTAGCCCAATAAGAAATATTATGACTAAGATAATACAGGATAAATTATCATTAGCCTTCAACAATATTAAACTGATAAAATACAATAGACAACAAGTTTAAATGCAGCGGAATAAGCAATCCATTAAAAGAGTCAAGTAGAGAATAAAATATACTATCTTTTATGATTTAAAAAAGTTTTTCATCACTTTTATCGCTGAGACTCAGCTTAATAAATAATCCACATCATCTCTGCACTACGACCAAGGATATCCATTAGTATCATGACCACAAATTATCCATGCACTACAGGCCAAAGATATTCGTGTATTCATCAATGATCATGATTATACCGAACAATCTCTGATCATAATCATATCAAAAACTTTCCATCAATGCATTAGAGACCACTGAGGACTTTTACCATATCATTTATAACATTACAGGTCATGATTATACTGAATGATCCCTGGTCATAATCATACTAAATCCATCTATGCACGTAAGTCAAAGATGACTTTCATTATAATATAAGCATTAGAATGATGACAATGACATAATAATTCAATAAAACAAGTTCAAGAATTAATTTATCCAGAAATTAATAACGTTCAAATTGTCAACATGATACTTCTTTGTGGAGTAAAATTCAAGAATGCTCAGAAGAATATTTTCATGAAAAGATACTGGATGAAGCGCAAATATCAAGGATATTCCACTAATTTCATGGAATATAGAAGCCAAAACTTTAACCAACTGAGTATAATAGAGTATATGAAATTGCAAATGGATTTTCACCCGCTATGCGGTAATTCACGTATACAGATCATTTCCACAATTTAATAAGAAATGAATATAAAGGATCATTCACCATGCATGTGGTAATTCACATAGACAGGTTATTCCAACAGAATAATAAAGAATGGAATAATAGAAGGATTCACCATGCGTGCGATAGACTGCACAGACAGGTTATTCCCAACAGAATAATAAATAATGGAACCAGATCCGGCGTAAACGCACAGACAGAATATTCTGATAGAATAATAAATAATGGAACCAGGTCTGGCGTAAACGCACAGACATGATATTCCGACAGAATAATAAAAAAATAAATAATGGAACCAGGTCCAGCGTAAATGCATTGACAGGATATTTCGACAGAATAATAAAGAATGAAATAACAACAAAAATCACCATGCATGCGATAGACCGCACAGACATGTTATTCCAATGGAATAATAAATAATGGAACCAGGTCCTGCGTAAACGCACAGACAGGATATTCCGACAGAATAATAATGAACGGAATAATAGAAGAATTTCACCATATATGCGGTACTTCGCATAAATAGGTTATTCCAATATAATAATAAAGAATGGAATAACAGAAGAATTTCACCATGTATGCGGTTTGACCTGGCAAACGGGCGGGCGGGCCCGGGCCGGGCCGGCCCGCGGGTTTTTTTTTTTTTTGCAAAATCTTGATACACCAAAAATAGTAATAATAATTTTAATTACTTAAATTAACTTCATATCTCAATCAATTAAAATTTTAATAGTATTATAATTTTAGATATTATTCTAAAGGCATAATTTGGGATAATGGTTGATTTACTTTCCAAATAAGTAGAGGGAATGCATAATTAAGGGATAATGATTAATTTACTTTCCAAATGTACTACAATAAGTAGGGGATTGCATAATTAAGGGATAAAATTATCTATATTATTGTGTATAGATTTTGGACTTGCAATCTAATAATTGTTATATTATTTTAAATTTTTATAATTATATTATCTAACTTAAACTAATAATTGTTAGTTTAATAGTTTTATACTTTGAAATTATTAACTACATATCTAAATCAATTAAAATTTTAATAGTATTATAAATTAGTATTATTAATTAATTACCTACATTAACTACATATCTTATTTATAATTTTCAAATATAGTTAAAGTTTATTGAAGATTGCATTAAAAACAAATAGTTGTTGTAGCTTAGTTGGTTTGAACTCTTATTTATTTACTTACAAGTCTTGTGTTCAAGCCCTACAAGTAGCAAAATTTTATTTTAAAAAAAAAAAAACTCACGGGCCACGGGCCGGGCCGGGCCGCCCGCGGACCGGGCCACCACGGGCCGGGCCAAAACGGGCCGGGCCAAAAACGCCCAAGTTTCTATGGGCTAAAAATGTTAAGCCCAAAGCCCAATTTTTACGGGCCAGCCCGGCCCGGCCCGCGGGCCGGGCCCAATTTTGCCAGGTCTATATGCGGTACTTCGCATAACAGGTTATTCCAACATAATAATAAAGAATAGAATAACAGAAGTTATCTTCATGAATAAGAAAGAAATAATACCCCTTACGAGTACAATAAATAATATATCTTACCTTATAAAGAAGAAACTGGATATAGAAGTAGTGAAGTAGCAGAATACTCTTCTTCTTTCTCTCTATAATTTCTCTCTCTAGAGTTTCAGTGAATTCGTAAGAAATAATGAAGGAATAAGCTTCTATTTATAGGAGAATGGATTGAATAATAACTAATTCATGAACGGTCCAGATTGATTTACTTTTAAACGGACGGTCCATACTGATTCAATATTAAAACTTAAAGCAACGGTCCATACTGATTCACTATTAAAACTTTAAACCAACGATCCATATTGATTTACTATTATAAATTCAACCAACGGTCTGAAAAATTAGCACATTTCCTCATGGAATAATATTGTACCCAAAAATAATTTGAACCGAAAAAAAATATATTGTTCGGGTGAATAGTATCCCGTGAATAGTAACTCGTGAATAATAACTTGTGAATAGTAACTCATGAATAGTACTCCGACACAAAAAGTGTCCCGAATACCCGATTGAACAATATAACCTCCAGACATCAATTATCATCGAAATAGATGTCGATTTCTACTAACACAAATAATTCCAACACAATAAAACTATCAAATTCATCTTTAATCAACACGAACTTATTCATCATTAATATTATAACTCACAATATTTAACAATCAGGTTGTTCCCAGGAAAGAGGAGACTTTCCAATAAGGATTTCTCCCTATTGGCGCACAATTAGGTAACCAAACCTCTCCTTGACAGAACTTCTAGACATTGTAAATATTGTAATTTAATAATATGAATAACTTTGTCGTCTCAATTATTGATTTAATAATATAACATATAATACAGATGATACTGTGACAATAATCGAATCAATAATATGAGAGATATGATGCAGCAATAATTGAGTATAACTGAGTGATTTCTCACGTAAGCATCAATAATCAATACCGTGTGCTACTATGCAACCACGCGTATTACTGTACTTTTACTACCGGGTAGTTCAACAGTTTTAACAGTAACACCTCCGCCGTTATTTTTATAAAATATTTTTGTCATTTTCTCAATCCGACAATAATTTCGTTGCGGGATCCACCAATGATTGTGTCGTTGTACGAATATTCCCTGCTAAAACGAATATTTCCCGACCAATCGAATATTATATAATAACTTGCATACTTTGCAAAATTTATAAATATTACCCACAACTATAACATTATATCAAATTCATTCCATAATATTCAAAAATAATATTCATAGAAAAAATCATCTTTATTTATAAAATTTGGGGTCTTACAGATGTGGTAAAAGTCCTCATTGGCCCGTAGTGCATTGATGGACAGTTGTTGGCATGATCATGACCATTGATGAATACACGAATATCCTTGGCTCGTAGTGCATGGATAATTTGTGGTCGTGATACTAATGATTATCCTTGGTCGTAGTACACGGATGATGTGAATTATTTATTAAGCTGAGTCTTAGCGATAAAAGTGATAAAAAAATCTTTTAAATCATAGAAGATAGTAGATTTTATTCTCTACTTGACTCTTTTAATGGATTGCTTGTTCCGCTACAGTTAAACTTGATGTTTGATATATTGTATCAGTTTAACACTGTTAAAGGTAATGATAATTTATTCTGCATTATCTTAGTCATAATATTTTTTACTGGCTAGTTGAGCTCACCCTTTTGCTTTCATTGTTCTCTTCAAGAAATGAGAACGTAGCATGGACTAGTCGGGAAACGGAGTGACGGTCCAGATGATAACATTAGATGTCCTCACTATTCTATGAAATAGTGTGTTAATAAATGTATTGAGGACTTATTTTGAGTTTGAATACTGTCTAGAAGACAATATTGTATTAAAACTCACATCTCATGTTGTATATTTAAGATTGTATTTGTATTCTGTACCATGTATTTGACGATTCAAAATAGATGATGTATACCTATTTTGAGGGCGTCACAATCTTTATTATGTAAGTTTGTAGTTGTGATGATGTGATATGACTATCATATAAAATACTTTATTTATTTCATATTGTTTGATCATTTTAAAATTTTAAAATCAACTTAAGATATTTTTAAATTGAAAAATTGATATAGATTCTTTTAATTTTAATTAATATAATGATGAATAGTATAAACTATTTAAAAAATATTACTCATTATAAGTTTTGTTATTTCATAATTTTTAATGAGTTATCTTAATTTTGAGTTTGAAAATGTCTCAAATTGACTTTCAAAAAATAAATAATAATCATATAATTTGGAATAGAGGGAGTATTTTGTTAAAATATGTAATTATTATGTCTAGTAAAATTTAAATTTAATGTAATTTATTTAAAATTTTAAAATAATAAATATCAATTATTAAACATTTTGTTAAAATTTGTGATTTTTATGTCTAAGTAAATTTAAATATAATATAATTTATTTAAATTTTAAAAATTATAAATATGAATTATTGTTTAAATAATTTATACTTTCTCTGTTCAAAAAGTAGAGATACATTTAATTTTTTTGAGTCAATTCGTGAAATTCAAAAATTCAAAATTGATATGAAGTTATTTAGTTTTAATATAAACAAATATAACAATAGTAAACAAACTATAAAGTACTACTATTTTGACTTTTAAGATATCATAAATTGACTTTAAAAAATTAAAATATATCTCTAATTTTGGAAATTCTATTTTGAAAATTAAATTAAAAGCTCCCAAAAAGGATATTTTGATCACAACTTTAACACATGAAGGCATTAATTCGATTCATTTCACAGAATGTAGTGTTCACTGTCCTTTTTTTATGGTATTGTTATTTTGACAAGTCCAGTTATACAAGGTCCGGTAAGTGGGGCGTCCGGTACCGCATGTACCAGATTAACGACCGGTATCATGTAAATTTTTTTTAATTATAATTATAAGAATAAAAAATAATAGAATAAATTTGAACAAAAAATTATAAAAAAAAATATATTTTTATTAAAAATACTGTAAATTATTTAATGACTTCCCCCCAATTATACATGGTCTTATGTATTTAACTATCTATATTATAAACTATGAACGCTTTAGTAATTTCGTGTCACATTTTTTCCCCTTTTTTCTCTTTCGTTTTCGTTCTTACAACTTTAGTTATATATATAAAATTTATATTTTATTCTAAATAATTTAAACACGCAACACGTGTGCTACTGAATGTTAGTATAAATAATAAATTGATATCACATTTTGTAATTCCTTTTTTATAAAAAATAACAAATTTACTTGAGAAATTAACAATTTTATTTATTTATTATAATTGATTTTTTCAGTTTGTACATATCTAATTTTTTTATTTTAAACGTCAAATGGTAGTGAGAAAACAGTGTCATAAACCAATTACAGAATATAGAAGATTTTCCAAAATGAATGAAAACAATATCAAGATGGCCGAGTTGGTCTAAGCCGCCAGTTTCAGGTGCTGGTCCGAAAGGGCATGGGTTCGAATCCCGTTGTTGACAAAATGTATTTTATTAACCTTTTTCCTTTTCACTTTTTATCTCTATTTTTGCAACAACTGAACTAAAACCTTGATGTTTTTTATCTCTACTTTTTAATTACATATACTAATAATTGCACCATATTATATTTGATTAAGATCACATTATAAGAGCCATATGGCCATGAAAATTGAAACACAAATTAAGTTAATTAACTAACATAACCATGACTTGAACTACAAGCTTTTTAATTCGGATAACTCTTGGCAGACCGGAATATTGGACAGGAAAATTGGACCGGTGATGTTTTTTTTTTCTTCTGGTGACTCAAAAAATATATAGTATTTATTTGAACAAATATTTTTATAAAATATAATATTTTAGGTGTAATTTGGATACATATACAAATACAGGGTTATATAGACTGTATAACCCTGTATTTGTATATGTATCCAAATTACACCTAAAACATTATATTTTGTAAAAATTCTTGTTCAAATAAATACTATATATTTTTTGAGTCACCAGAAAAAAAAAAAAAAAAAACATCACATGTCCAATTTTCCTGTCCAATATTCCGGTCGGTGTAGCAAGACTCTTTTAATTCAGATCCCCCAATCAATCCTTCTCTTCTCAATTAATTCCTCTCCTCCTCCTTTGCTTTTCTAAAAAAAATCACCCAACCATTCACCTCACGCGCCACACAAATTAAATCCCATCCCAATCAGTGTAGAAAGTCCCAAACAATTAATACCAAAGCTTAGCAAAAGACCTTAATTCCCTTCCCCATTACTTAAACACATTTACCATCCCCAACACCACAGATGCATACCCTACAAAATGGTGGTATGATTTCCAATACTTACTATACTAGTTTGTTGTATTAGCTGCAAGCGTCTGTAAACTCCCCAAACAAAACGCCGCGATCCCTAACTTCTTGTGGAGCCCATAAACCCTCCCAGGCCACAGTTGTCATCCAAGCCGAATTCCAATACCAAATCCTGTAGTTCCTAGTAGAAATTAAATGCGGAAAGTTGTAATCCTGCATGTGCATAGATAGAACCATGCAGGCCCTAGTGAGTCAATATATGTGTCTGACGTAACGCGCTATGAAAACTCCAATGGGGAGTAAAATTCCCCATGAGAATGCGTTTATGAGTCCATGCGCGATTCTTGGGGATTTGATGTTGTTGTGAGTTGCAGTTGTTGTGCCAGACATGAGATTGATGGTTGTACTGGACAAAAGATCAACATTAGTGGTGGTGGGGTGAATAGTCTTGGACATAAAGGCCTCTATTCCACACGTGGTGAATTTTGGTACAAGTTTTAGCGTGGCATATATTTGAACATTGGCACCATTGTGGATAGTTGCCAACTTGCCATGCGGCTACCGTATACGGTGGCAGATGAGAGGAGGTGGATGTCGAGGGAACGGGAGAGGAGGGGAGGTTTTTGGAGATTTACGGTGGGGTCTAGAATGTATGGTAGGAGGACTAGTTGGCCGGAGTTGGGGTCGGGAAAGGCGATTAGGGCACGTGTTCCGGTGAAGTAAGGTTTCTTCCCCATGCAACCCATCCGGAGGGCCGGAGATATGAAAGAGCCAAAAAGGACAAGATCAAGGGTGGCGTTATGTGGATGGTAGGTCCATGCTATTGATGCTCCTTGGGAGGGCAGTTTCATGCATTTTTGGAAGGTTATGACGGAGGTGGCGGTGCTGCAATGAGCGGAGACCGCCCTATAGGGATTGGAGGAGAGGAGGAGGAAGAAAAGGTAATGAAGCCATGGTGGTAAGGAAAAGGCTTAAATATGTTTTGCTATCCTAAATTATCTGATATATTCCACTTTGATGATTCATCTTAAAATTTTTTTTAATTATATTATTGAACTATAAATTTTTTTTTTCAATTCTATCCAATCGTCAGAAATTGCTGACGTTGCTATTTGGGTGAGGCATCAAGCAGCTGATGTGTGCAAAAAAAATAATTTTTTATTTTGGGATTAAACATTAGAGATATACCGAAGGGTAAAATAGTCACAAAACTTTCATTAATAATATATATTATACGAATTAAAAAATATCAAAAGCCCTAAAACAATCAGAATCGATCGAATAACGAGATCCACCATCGCCACTACCATAACCACCTCCTCCGCCTTCCCTTCGGCCACCACCATAACCACCGCTGTGAGATCCCGAATTTTATGAAATAAAAATATTTAATTTTTCTATTTTGATAAATAGTTAAATTGATAAAAGTTTAAAGTTAAGGGTCATATTTGAATTTTTTTCAAAATAAGCAAGTTGTCATAAAATAACCGATAGTAAAAGTACAGTAATACGCGTGGTTGCATAGTAACACACGGTATTGATTATTGATACTTATGTGAGAAGTCACTCAGTTATTCTCAATTATTGCTACAATAATTGCTGCATCATATCTCTCATATTATTGATTCAATTATTGTCACAATATCATCTGCATAATATGTTATATATTATTAAATCAATAATTGAGACGACAAAGTTATTCATATTATTATTTGCAATATTGACAATGTCAAGAAGTTCTGTCAAGGAGAAGTTTGGCCACTTAATTGCGAGCCAATAAGGAGAAATCCTTATCGAAAAGCCCCCTCTTTCCTGGGAACGACCTGATTGTTAAATATTGTGAATTATAATATTAATGATGAATGTTATTAAAAATCGAAGTTGAGTTCGGAGTTGAATTTAGAGACGCATACGTGATATTTGAGTCTGGAATGATGAAATTAGTAGAAATAGACTATAAACACAAAATTTACTGGGGTTGACTTTTTGGTCAAAAAATTCAACAGTTGACTATTTCAAAAAAAAAGTCAAACTTTAAAATTTCAAAAATGAAATTTTTGAGAAAAATATTTCCATTGTGTTGGAATTGTTAGTGTTAGTGTTAGTGGAAATCGACATTTATTTCGATAATAATTGATGTCTGGAGGTTATATTGACCAATCGGGTAATTAATCGAATAAATGAGCAATTAATTGTTATTAATTCACATGATTATAACTATTTGCTCACATGTGTGTACTATTGATTCACATTCTTGTACTATTAGGGGAGTTGGTGCAAGATTGATAATATTTGCATGACTAAGTTTACAATAGAGGTATAGATGGATGTACTATACTGTAATTCGTATTTTCACATGATTATAACTATTGATTCACATGATTGAACTATTGATTCATATTATTTACTATTAGGGGAGGTGGTGCAAGTTTGATAATACTTGCAGGACTAAATTAAAAATAAAAAAGAGAGGAAGGTATTATACTAATATTTCGAGCCCCAAAACGTGCAATTATCAAAATTATATTTTCCTATAAATAGAAGCTCATTTTTTCTTCACTTCTCACCAATTCACTAAAGCTATAGAGAAATTATTATAGAGAGAAATTATAGAGAGAAAGAAGATGTGACGCCCCAAAAATAGGTCTACATCACCTATTCTGAGTCGCCAAATACATGATACATAATACAAATACAATCTTAAATATATAACATAAGCTGTTAGTTTTAATACAAATATTGTCTTCTAGACATTATTCAAACTCAAAATAAGTCCTTAATACATTTACTATCACACTATTTCATAGAATAGCGATGACTACTAATGCTATCATCTAGACCGTCACTCTGTTCCCCGACTAGTCCCTGCTACGTTCTCATTTCCTGAAGAGAAGAATGAAAGTAAAAGGGTGAGCTCAACTAGCCCAGTAGGAAATATTATGACTAAGATAATGCAGAATAAATTATCGTTAGCCTTTAACAGTGTTAAACTGATACAATATAACAAATATCAAGTTTACCTGTAGCAGAACAAACAATCCATTAAAAAAGTCAAGTAGAGAATAAAATCTACTATCTTTTATTATTTAAAAAGGTTTTTCATCACTTTTATCGCTGAGACTCAGCTTAATAAATAATCTACATCATCCGTGTACTACGACCAAGGATAATCATTAGTATCACAACCACAAATTATCCATGCACTACGGGCAAAGGATATTCGTGTATTCATCAATGGTCATGATCATGCCAACAACTGTCCATCAATGCACTACGGGCCAATGAGGACTTTTACCATATCATTTGTAACATTACGGTCATGATTATACCGAATAATCCCTGGTCATAATCATACCAAGTCCATCTATGCACTACATGCCACAGATGACTTTCAACATAATATAAACATGAGAATGATGACAATGATATAAGAATTCAATAAAACAAGTTCAAGAATAAATTTATCCAGGAACCAATAACGTCCAAATTGTCAACATGATACTGCTTTGTGGGGTAAAACTCAAGAATGCTCAGAAGAATATTTTTATGAAAAGATACTGGATGAATCTCAAATATCCAGGATATTCTACTAATTTCATGGAGTATAGAAGCCAAAACTTTAACCAACTAAGTATAAGAGAATATATAAAACTGCAAATAGATTTTCGTCCGCCATGCGGTAATCCACTTAGACAGATCATTTCCACAATTTAATAAGTAATGAATACAAAGGATCATTCACCATGCATGTGATAATCCACATAGACATGCTATTCCAACAGAATAATAAAGAATGAAATAACAGAAGAAATCACCATGCATGCAATAGATCGCACAAATAGGTTATTCCCAACAGAATAATAAATAATGGAACCAGGTCATGCGTAAACGCACAAACAGGATATTTCAACAGAATAATAAATAACGGAACCAGGTCATGCGTAAACGCACAAACAGGATGTTCCAACAGAATAATAAAGAATGGAATAACAGAAGAATTTCACCATGTATGCGGTACTTCGCATAGACAGGTTATTCCAACATAATAATAAAGAATGGAATAACAGAAGAATTTCACCAAGTATAGGGTAGTCCGCGTATACATGTTATTCCAATAGAATAATAAAGAATGGAATAACAGAAGTTCTTTTCATGAATACGAAAGAAATAATACCCCTTACCTTAGAAAAAACTGGATATAGGAGTAGTGAAGTAGCAGAATATTTTTCTTCTTTCTCTCTATAATTTCTCTCTCTAGAGTTTCAGTGAATTCATAAGAAATAATGAAGGAATGAGCTTCTATTTATAGGAGAATGAACTGAATAGTAACTAATTTATGAACGGTCTAAATTGATTTACTTTTAAACGGACGGTCCATATTGATTTACTATGCAGTACTAATAAAATATTCTAATAAAATAAAATCTTTTAAATAAAATATAATATATTCTATTTTTAGTCTAATAAAACAAATAACTTTATAAAAGTATTCTGTTTTATATAAAAAGGTTTTACTATACAAATACTATGCAGACATTATGCAAACACTATGCATAATAAAATATAATATATTCTAATTATTGTCTAATAAAATAAATAAATTTATAAAAGTATTCTGTTTTATATAAAAAGATTTTACTATGCAAACACTATGCATAATAAAATATAATATAATCTAATTATTGTCTAATAAAATAAATAACTTTATAAAAATATTCTATTTTATATAAAAAGGTTTTCTGTTTTATTAGATTAATAATACTAATAAAATAAAATTTATATATATAATATATATATATATATATATATATATATATATATATATATATATATATATATATATATATATATATAAACTTCCGTGACTTCATAAAAAGATACCTCAATATATTTAACAATATTTATCATCATTATTATAATTCACAATATTAATCGACCAGATCGTTCCCAGGAAAGAGGGGCTTTCCAATAATGATTTCTCCTTATTGACGCGCAATTAGGTGACCAAACCTCTCCTTGGCAGAACTTCTAGACATCGTTAATATTGTAAATAATAATATTAATAACTTTGTCGTCTCAATTATTGATTTAATAATATATAAAATATTGGCAATAATTGAATCAAATAACGTGAGATACTATGCAACAATTACTGTAGCAATAATTGAACAAAACTGAGTAACTTCTCACGTAAGCATCAATAATCAATACCGTGTGCTACTATGCTACCACGCATATTACTGTACTTTTACTACCGAGTAGTTCAACAGTTTTAACAGTAAAACTTCCGTCATTATTTTCATAAAATATTTTTGTCGTTTTCTCAATCCGACAATAATTTCGTTATGGGGCCCACCAATTATTGTGCCGTTGTACGAATATTCCTTGTTAAAACGAATATTCCCCGACCAATCGAATATTATATAACAACTTGCGCACTTTGCAAAATTTATAAATATTACCCACAACTATAACATTATATCAAGTTCAGTCCATAATATTCAAAAAATATTTCGAGAAATTTAAATCTTTATTTATAAAATTTGGGGTCTCACAGAAGAAGAGAAGGCTGCTACTTCTCTAGTCCAGTATCCAGTTTATTTCTAAGGTAAGTGGTATTATTTCTTTCGTATTCATGAAGAGAGCTATTGTTATTCCATTCCTTATTATTATGTTGGAATAACCTGTTTATGCGAAGTACTGTATACATGGTGAAATTCTTTTATTATTCCATTCTTTATTATTCTGTTGTAATATCCGGTCTGTGCGGATTACGCATGACCTGGTTCTGTTCTTTATTATTCTGTTGGAATATCCTGTCTGTATGGATTACGCATGACCTGGTTCCATTATTTATTATTCTATTGGAATAACCTGTTTGTGCTGTTTATCGCATGCCTAGTGAATTCTGATGTTATTCCATTCTTTATTATTCTGTTGGAATATCCTGTTTGTGCGGATTACGCATGACCTGGTTCCATTCTTTATTATTCTATTGGGAATAACCTGTCTGTGCGGTCTATCGCATGCATGGTGAATTGTTCTGTTATTCCATTCTTTATTATTCTGTTAGAATAACCTGTCTATGTGGATTACCGCATACATGGTGAATGATCCCTTGTATTCATTCCTTATTAAATTGTAGAAATGATCTGTCTACGTGGATTACCGCATGGCGGGTGAAAATCAATTTGCAGTTTCGTAATTTTTCTGACCCTCAAAAACTCTGGAAAAATTTGAAATGATAATTTGATGAGTTTTCTATATTATGTTAAAAGATGACAATTTTTGGATGTATAGATTAAGAGTTACGTATTTTTTAGGAAAAAACTATTTTAAAAGTAAACCCTTATAACTCCTTGTGGTTAACTCCAAAATTGGTGAAATTTTTATTGAGAGTACAATTATATAACAGGAGTATACTCTGTAAATTTCAGAATTTTTGGACAAAAATACAATTTATGATAAATATCTAAATATTTGACAGTTTTGGCCAAATGAAAAATAGTAAATGAATTTAAAAAATTCTGAGAAAAATATATGTTCAACATGGGACTATATTCTGTTAAATCCCAGAAAAGAAATATTTTTGGGACTGATTTGGTATTTTTCATGAAAATAAACTGGTTATGAGTAAATAAATTAAATATGTTATGTGAAGTAGCAAAATTGAAAAATAAAATTTTATGGCTTGAGAATCCTATATAGGGTATATCCAGATTTTTGATGAGGGATTTGATCATTAGTGATGAAATCTTATGAGTATGGTATTTTTGATTGATTAAATGCATTATTTGGTAAAGTGTAAACAATTGAAATAAATTGTTTATAAGTTTAAGAAGTGATTAAAATATTTTTATAATATTAATAATATTAGATTATGAGTTTATTAAGTGATTGATAATATTTGGATAAATTTAAAATCTTTAATATTTATCCTTGTTTTCGTTTGATTAATGCTTATATCATTGTCATCATCCTCATGCTTATATTATGATGAAAGTCATTTTTGGCTTACGTGCAAAGATGGACTGTTGATTTTTGATTTTACAGTTGTATATCTTTGGCTTAGGTGCAAAGATGAACTATTGATTGATGAATATCTTTGGCTTACGTGCATAGATGAACTATTTATTGGTCTGATTATGACCAGGGATCATTCTGTATAATCATGACCCGTAATGTTATAGATGATGTGGTAAAAGTCCTCATTGGCTCGTAGTGCTTTGATGGACAGTTATTGGTATGATTATAACCAGGGATTATTCGGTATAATCATGACCATTGATGATTACATGAATATCCTTGGCCGTAGTGTAGGGATGATTCGATGATGTGGATTATTTATTAAGCCGAGTCTCAGCGATAAAATATCGATTATACACTTTTAATTCGTAAAAGATAGTAGATATCATGCTCTACTTGACTCTTCTAAAATACAGTTGTATGTCTTTGGCCTGTAGTGCAAAGAATAAATTGTTAATGAATATCTTTGGCCGTAGTGCAAATATGAATTTATTAGTATGATTATGAGCAGGAATTGTGATTTGGTATAACCATAATTTTTGATGTTTCAGGTGAAGATAGGTGACGAAAATTATCTTCTTTATGGGTGCGAAAAGTAATTTAGAATCACTATTATGATTATGAGTTATTCATATGATTGTGGACAATAATTGTTGATTGATGTTACAGGGATAAACATTATTGGTAGACTTTTAACATGAAGAAGATAATAGATCTGATGGTCTATTTGACTCTTCTAATGGATTGCTCGTTCCGCTGCAACTATGGTTGAAAAGTTTTATCATCTACTATAAGTTCTAAATCTCTGATTTATTACTGATGAAGGCTATTGATGATGTAGATTATCTTTAGTTATGATATTCTTTACTGGATTAGTTGTGCTCACCCTTTTTGCTTCACAATTCTTTTTAGGTAATAAGAGTGTAGTTGGGTCGAGCGAGGGTAACAGGAGAATAGAATGGTGATCTATAGCTGTTGAGGTTCTCCTTAAATAGTATGAAAATAATTTTATTGAGAACTTTAGATAAGTGTGTCGTATTGTATACCTCATTTGATATTTAATTTTGGTGAACCGAATAGGTTGAGGTGAACCTAACTTTGGAAGGGTGTTTTACCACTATCATACAAGATGTCTAATGACATACAACATCGTGTTATCATAAGACAAGGTTGTGCTCATCCACTGCCGAATATATCTACGAGCACTACCTATATGATCTTGGAGTTTGGTTGAAATATAATTTTCAATTGCAGACAGTGGAGATAGTTATATGTCAAGAGAAGACTCACCATTGGAAAGAACATGATAGTAATCTTCTCGTTCTTCTTTGGGATCTTAAATTTTTTGCTGCTGTATTTTATATGGCGTTGTAACAATTTGAGTTTGGATACTGTCTACGAGACAATATTGTATTAAAACTCACAGCTTATCTGTTGTCGTATTCTGCACGACAATTCAACAGTTGTATAAATAAAGTTTGTAAATGATTTTTATAGTGTGATATCTGGCGACTCAGAATGGGTCGTGTGGACCTATTTTGGGGGCGTCACTAGGAGTGATCATTCGGTTATAATCGAACCGAATAAGCTATTCGTTTATAACCGAAATCGAATTATTGCCAATTTCACTATCCGAAATCCTAACCGAAATGTGAAAATAACCGAATTACCGAATACTGAATTACCGAATTATAATTTCGGGTATTCGAGTAATAACCGAAATATCATCCAACATAAATTACCTGTTAACTGTTTAACAAATTAACTGCCCAGCAACTGTTAACTTAAGTGTCCAGCAGCAACAACAAGCCAACATGAAATTTATGACTTAATAAAGCAAGCCAAATTAACTGTCCAAAATACAGCAAGTCAGCAACAACAAGCCAACATAAATTAACTGTCTAGTGACTCCAGTCCTTAAGAACTTAACAAATTAATGACATAACAAAGAAGCAACAACTAACAAGCCAACATGAAATTAATCTAGCAATAAGTAGAGACAGCGTAGCAGCCAGCACTCAGCAGGCAGGCGGCAACAACTAGCAGCAGACCAGCAATTATGCATTTGTGCTTGTGCAACAACCAACAACAACATACAACAGCAACAACCAACAGTCCAAGTGTCCAACAGCAAGTCAACAACAACAACATCAACATGCAACACAAATCCTGTACATCACATGACCAAGGGTAACTGTCAGTAGTGTTAGCTTGGAACTGTCAGTAATGTTAGCTGGGCTAGAGCTTGGAATTGTCATTATGAAGTACAAATAAATGGTAAAAGGGTTAAGTTGGTGAGATCTTAATCTAATTATCTAACTATGTTGTGGACTTGAAAATGTTTGCTCCAATTATCAACTACAATTTGAATGCTTACAAGTTACAACCCAATATCATTACAAGTTGCAACCCAATATCTTTGTACACTAAGTTCCAAATTAGAAATCCCCAGTAACAAAAATAATATAAGTTCTAATAAGGTATCACTAAAAACAGGTAGAAATACTTAATTCTACTAGTATATTTCAGTTGGCATATAACACATGGTCATAAACATTGAATTGTAACTTGAGATGCTTCATAGTTCATACTTCATACTCATAACAATGATACCATAACACTAGTACACCATGACACCATCAATTTTCAGAACCATTATAATCAAAATTGTAGCTGTCATTGCATAATAACTGTCAATTAAAAGGTCCAAGTTAACAAAGCCAACAAATTTATGAATGAATGAATCAAAAGATTACCCAGTACCCACAGAAAGCTCAGATTCCAAAATTTTTTTTTAATAAGAAATCCAAGACTCCAGTACTCCACACTCCACAGAAAGCTCAGATTCCAAATTTATGAATGAATCAAAAGATTACCCAGTACCCACCTTAGAAATCATAACCCTAACTAACAAAATCAGATTGAATAACCCTTTACGGTTCAAATCAAAATCAGATGTAACTTACTTAACAAAATCAGATGTAAGAGAGTCGAAGGGGGAGAGCCGGAGAGGGCAGAGATCGAGACTGGATCTGGGAGACTGGGAGCCGAGATCGAGTACGACGATCAACGAGTAGGGTGAAGAATGAAGATGCTTCATAGTTAATTGATGGTCGAAGGTCGAAGTTCCACGGAAAAAATCATCCAAAAATGGGATCTGAATATCTGATCTGAAAATTGAAATAGTGAAATGGACTCGAACTCGATAGACTTAGAGTTAGATCAGGCGAGTTACGAGTAGCTGAGCCTGAGTAGATCTGTAGATAATTAATATTATAATAATAATATTGAAATGGTTCGGTTATTCGGATATATAACCTATTTTTTAAAAAATCAAAACTGTAACCGAATACTGAAAAATAATTCGGATATAACCGAAATTGTAAAAAAAAACCAAAAAACTAAAATAATTCGATTAAATAATTTCGGTTTGGTTCAGTAATTCGATTTTATCCATTTTTTGTTCACTCCTAGGCGTCAAAACCGCCACCATCGCCTTCCCTTCAGCCACCACTATAGCCACCACCTCTACCATATCTACCTTCACAGCGTCCACAGCTACGAAATTCGCAGCCGCTGCCGCTGCCGCCGCCACCATCGTTTCCACGAAATTGAGCCTCGTTGATAGTTATGTTACGACCGTCGAGATCTTGACCGTCAATCACATCTCTCATCCCTAAAGATAACGAATCTGAATCCCCTAGATCTTCCAGTTTCACGATCATTAATGATCTGTACATCAAACAACAAATTTCATTCAAATCAAACCAGCTATAAATCAAACAAACGACATGCATAAACAAATATACATATAAAACCTAAAATCGAAAATTAATCAATCTTCGCCTCGTAAAGGAAAAAGATGAACGTACCATTTTAGATCAGTAAAAGTAACATTAGTAACAGTTGTAACAAACAGTGACAGAAGATCAATGAATCAAAACCATAGTAACAGTAGTAGTAAAGAACATAATCAGGAGGAGGTCAGATCTGACGATCGGATCAGGTTCGATTTCTATTGACAAACGAACCTTCGAATCGATGATATCTCCATATTGATAAAAATCCTCCTCTAGTGATTGATCGGTGGTAACCCATTGCATCTGAATTAAACCTTAACCATTTAAATCAAAATTTAATTTGGGAAGGAAAGAGAACTATGAACCCTAACTATTTAGGGAAGAAATGAGAGCTTGAGAAAGAAGAGACTCTACGAACAGAGAAGAACACGTTAATAAAAGTTTTGTGACTATTTTACCGTTTAGTATATCACTAATATTTAATCCCAAAATTGAAAAAATATTTTTTTTGACACATCAGCTCCTTGATATATGCCCCACATAAATATATAGCCACGTTAGTAATTTTTGATGTGGCAGCCTTAATTGGATTAAATTAGAAAAAATTAATAGTTTAATCATCTAATTGAAAAAAAATTAATACTGAATCACCAAAATAAAATATGTAAGATAATTTAAGGTAACGAAACATATTTAAGCCTAAGGAAAATAATAAGAGTACTGAAAGAAAAGAGAGATTATGTTTCACATATATGCAACATATGGTTGGTATAATATTGATTATCAATCATAACTGATAGAATATATGTGATTATTCTAATTATTATTGTAAATATTTTAGGATATTATTCTGTTATAAAATCATACCGTTTCCTTATTCTTAGCCTAACTTGTAGGCATAATATTTGTTTATACTTTGTATATATTACCAAAGGATGGATGAGAAAAGATCAAGGGATTATATTCTTTTATGGTATCAAAGCCCTAGTTTTCTTCCTCCCTACCTTTTGCCATCTTCTTCTTCCCTGTATTAATGGCTGACTCAAAACTTCATCCCGCCACCACCGTCACCAATATCAAAACAGCCATCCCCATCACTCTTGATCTTGAAAGCAGCCAATACAACAACTGGGCAACTCTCTTCAAGCTCCATGCCCGCGCCAACCTCATCCTTGACCACCTCATCCCTCCTACGGAAGTTGTCGCCATCAAAACGGATGCCGAAACAACGACTTGGCAGAGGATCGATGCCATTGTCACGCAATGGATTTATAACACAGTTTCTTTGGATATTCTCAACACTATCATTGATCCGAATGATACAGCAAAAGATGCTTGGAACCGTGTAACAGATTTGTTCTAAGACAACAAGAATACGAGGGCCGTTCACCTTGAAACCCAATTCACCAACACTCACCTTCGAGACTTTCCCAATGTTGCTGCATATTGCCAGCAACTTAAAGTGTTGGCTGATCAATTGGCCAACATGGGAGCCAAAGTATCTGACGAGCGCATGGTTCTCAAAATGATTCGTGGCTTGATAGAAGCTTACGCGGGGTTCGTCACCATCATTCAACACCGCAGTCCTCTTCCGACCTTTGCACAAGCCCGTTCGATGCTTTCATTAGAAGAGGAAAACATGATACAGCGTGCCGCTCTTGAATCAGGTTCGGATTCCGCTTTGCTTATGCATTAAACTAATGATAATATCTCTGGTGGCAATAATTCCAAACAACAGCAAACAAATGCAAATGGCCATAATAATTCTGGTAGCCAAAATTATGGTGGCCGTGGTGGGCGGCGCGGCCACTACTGCGGTGGTCGTGGTGGCCGTAGTGGCAACCGTGGTGGATCTCATGGTGGGGGACATCATCGACCTTCAGCACCGTCATGGCCGCAACAATGGGCTTCCATGCCTCCTTGGGCTCCCTGGTCACCTCCCACTTGGGCTATCCCACCTTGCCCATTTCCCACTACAGGGCAGATCCGTCAATCATCTACAAAAGGAGTTCTTGGACCTCAACCTTCCCAAGCCCACTACACGGCAGCAGCCCCAAGTGTGAACTACGAACCTACAGACATTGATGCGGCTATGCACACTCTCTCCCTCCATCAACCAGATGACAATTGGTACATGGATACCGGTGCCACCTCACACATGACTGCTAATCACGGTACTCTCTCGTCTTATTTTAATTTGAGCAAACATAATGGCATTATTGTTGGTAATGGTCATACAATTCCAATTCTTGGTTATGGAAGTGCCTCACTAACCCAAACAAATCCACCTTTGACGCTTAAAAATGTGTTGCATGCACCTAAACTAATTAAAAACCTTATCTCAGTTCGTCAATTTACTAATGATAATATGGTGTCTATTGAATTTGACCCATTTTGATTTTCTGTGAAGGATTTACAGACGGGGAAGCACCTACTGATATGTGATAGCTTGGGCGATCTTTATCCCTTCACCAAACTTCGGGGCACACCACCTTCAGCTCTACCTTCTGTTTTTCCTGTTCTTTCTTTTGATTTGTGGCATTCTCGTTTAGGGCACCTTGGAAGTGCCGTTTTGAATTCTCTTTGTAGTAGCAATTTTATTAAATATAATAAGGCTCACAATTCTTTTTATGAATCTTGTCCTCTTGGAAAACAAATTAAGTTGCCATTTAATGATTCTCGTTCTTTTACTATTATGCCATTTGATATAATTCACAGTGACTTAAGTTCATCTCCTATATTAAGTTCATCCGGTCATCGTTACTATGCTCTTTTTCTTGATAATTATAGTAATTTCTTGTGGACTTTTCTTATGTCCAGAAAATCACAAGTTTATTCCATTTTTTTTTTTATCATTTAGAGCATATATCAAAACTCAATTCGAAAAAGAAATTAAACAATTTCAATGTGATAATGGCCGTGAGTATGACAATGGTCCCTTTCAGAAATTTTATGAATTAAATGGTATGTATTTTCGCTTCTCCTGTCCCCACACCTCTCCTCAAAATGGTAAAGCCGAACGAAAAATAAAAACTATCAATAACATGGTTCATACTTTACTTGCTCATGCTTCCATGCCACCCTCCTTTTGGCCTCATGCTCTCGAAATGGCAACGTACCTTCTAAATATTCTTCCTTCCAAGACATTACGCTACTACTCTCCTACTCAAATTATTTATGAAAAAACTCCAGATTATACCCATCTTCGAGTTTTTGGATGTTTGTGTTACCCTTTATTTCCTTCCACCACCATCAATAAATTACAAGCCCATTCGACTACATGTATCTTCTTAGGCTATCGGTCAAACCATCGAGGTTATAAATGCTATGATATTTCGAATCGGAAAATTATTATTTCCCGACATGTTCTTTTTGATGAATCTAAATTTCCTTTTTCGACACTTCATACTCCATCTCCTATCTCCTATGAATTTTTAGATGATGGTTTGCATTCCCATATCCTTCATCAATTGCATGCCCCTACCTCATTCGATCTATGGACTCAGCTGTCCACTTCCCCTGCTGAGCCTCCCTCTTCACCCACACAAACATCCTCCCATTCCTCCCCAGCCCGCGTTGCAACACAACCCCCTCTTCAGCCTACTCGCTCCCATTTTCCCACTGCCACGCCAATCCCAACATCCGTTCACTCCGATCCAATTTCCACTACATCCATTCGCCCTACTCCTCCAGCCCATCGAATGGGAACTAGGAGTCAACATGGTATCCACAAGCCCAATCCTAAATACCATAACTTAAGTGCCCTCTCGACCACTACCTCTATTTATCCTATACCCCGCAACCCCGTGAGTGCACTTAATGACCAGAATTGGAAATTGGCCATGCAGGATGAATATGACGCTCTTATTCAAAATAAGACGTGGAAATTAGTACCTCGTCCATCTGATATTAATGTTATTAGTTCAATGTGGATTTTTAGACATAAAAAGAAATCTGATGGTTCTTTTGAGAGGCATAAAGCCCGTCTTGTAGGTGATGGTAGGTCTCAAAAAGTCGGAGTGGACTGTGATGAGACGTTCAGCCCGGTTATTAAACCGGCCACTATTCGTACAGTTTTGAGCATTGAATTATCCAAATCTTGGGCCATTCATCAGTTGGATGTTAAAAATGCATTTTTTCATGGTAATCTAACTGAAACTGTTTATATGTATCAGCCTTTGGGTTTCAAGGACGCAGTGTATCCTGACTATGTCTGCTTGTTGAAGAAATCACTCTATGGTCTTAAGCAAGCCCCTCGTGCCCGGTATCAATGTTTTACAGACTATGTGGCTACTATTGGTTTCTCTCACAGTGTGTCCGATCATTCCTTGTTCATCTACAAAAATGGATCTGACATTGCTTATATTTTATTATATGTTGATGATATAATTCTCACATCCTCCTCCGATGCTCTTCGATTATCTATCATATCTCTTCTCATTTTTGAGTTCGCAATGAAGGATTTGGGACAATTGAGCTATTTTCTGGGTATTGCAGTCACCCGGACTTCCCATGACCTTTTTCTCTCACAGACGAAATATTCCGAGGAAATACTTGAAAGAGCTGGTATGACAGGTTGCAATCCATGTCCCACTCCTGTTGACACAAAGGGGAAACTCAGTGTTTCTACTGGTAAGCCTTATGAGGACCCAACTAAATATCGTCGTCTAGCTGGTGCTTTGCAATATCTTACTTTTACCAGGCCATATATCTCCTATGCGGTTCAACAGGTATGCTTACATATGCATGATCCGAAAGTCGAGCACATGAATGCTCTCAAGCGTATACTACGCTATATTCACGGAACGATTAATTATAGTTTGCATCTGTATAAGTCTAAACTTGACTCTCTCTTTTCTTATACTGATGCTGATTGGGGTGGCTGTCCTGACACGCGTCGCTCCACCTCTGGTTATTGTCTATTCATCGGTGACAACCTGATTTCATGGTCCTCTAAACGACAACCCACACTATCTAAATCAAGTGTCGAGGCTAAATATCGAGGGGTTGCCAATGTTGTCTCTGAATCGTGCTGGATCCGAAATTTACTCCTGGAACTTCATTGTCCGGTCCACAAGGCAACACTTGTATACTGCGATAATGTGAGTGCGATATACCCCTCCGGCAATCCAGTACAACATCAACGCACTAAACATATTGAGATGGACATTCATTTTGTTCGTGAAAAGGTAAAACGTGGCGAAGTGCGTGTCCTTCATGTTCCGTCACGTTATCAAATTGCTGACATATTTACCAAAGGGCTCCCGCGCATTCTTTTTGATGACTTTCGGGACAGTCTAAGCGTTCGACAACCTCCTGCTTCGACTGCGGGGGTGTGATAGAATATATGTGATTATTCTCATTATTATTGTAAATATTTTAGGATATTATTCTGTTGTAAAATCATACCGTTTCCTTATTCTTAGCCTAACTTGTAGGCATAATATTTATTTATACTTTATATATATTACCAAAGGATGAATGAGAAAAGATCAGGGGATTATATTTTTTTAATAACTTATGATTGATAAGTACTTTTACTTTTGGTTTTTTGCCCTGCTTGGTCAGTAATAAATTATAAGTTTTAGGTAATGGTTGTGTGCTTAATTTTGGAGCAAGGGGCTATACGGAAGAATTAGTACTCTATATATATTCTCTTCATTTTAAATGATTGGAGACTTTTTATTTTATTTCACGATTCAAATTTAAAATATATTAAATATGACATTATAATAATAAGAGAGAAAGAGATGATGATAAAAAAATATACAAAAAATGAAACTTTAGTACGTGATTGGTGGGTGAATCTATAAGTGAGTGTATGCATGCTTGTAGTATATATAAGTTAAAAAAGTAGTAGCATTGTTTATTATTGGATCCGGTTAGCATAAAGTTATTTTTTTGGTAAGTTGGTCAATTGGCTAATAGAATATTGACACACGTACAACCTCGCCTGCGTGTCAGTATTCTATTGGTCAATTGATCAACTTACCCCCAAAATAAACTTCATACTAACCACTTCCTTTATTATTGGTTTTGATTCTCATTAGGAAGTGATGTGTTATTATACTTAGTTGAGAAAAGGATTGTGCTCAACTTTGACGCTAGGTGAAGGTGAAATTAACACCAACCATTTCTAAATTGCATAGGAAGTGCATAAATTAATTGGTCTTGAATTAGAATCAAATATAAATAATATACCTTCTTCTGTTTTCAAAGAATGATTAAAGATATAAATATTTTATATTAAAAAAATGAGATAAAATATATAAAGTGAAAGGTAACTAAGTTATTATAGAGGTTCATTAGTATAAAAAAAATACTTATAATTTTATATAATCTTGTAATGTCATTAAGGATAAAATTAAAAATTTTATTTACTTTTTTTACGTTTTTTTAATATGTCCAAATTATACTTTATTGATACTTTTAAAGATGGAGGGTGTTAACGCCAAGATCTTCTGTCACGTCCTAATCACGTAAGACGTCCTGATCCTGCACAGTAAACACGATAAACACCACAAGCTTGACGGCTGTTCCGTCGGGGGATAGCTCAGGCGTAAGAATTAGTATGTGTTCACAAGGTTAACAATGGAGGAATATAATGTCTAGTGTCTAAAGAGATAATAAATATTAATCGTGTCTGTATGGGTGAGAGAATATGAATATATCTGAAGGTATAAAAAAACGTACTTGTTAGAGAAAGCTTCCCTGCTAGGTTATATTATCTCCGCATGGATTACTGTGCCAACCACTACTAACTGACACCCCCTCTGATCTGACGGGCTCTGCCCGACTGCATGTAGTTATCTACTACCTTTGTCCACTGTTTTCTCCCGCCGGCCGGCTATGATCCCATCCACATTAATGCATGGCAGGCACTTTAGTCAACCGTCATGCTTTTTCATCATCACAAGTCAAGATAACAGATATTAAAATATCTAATGGATCAATCCATCAATCCGACCCGATCTTATAGGATTAAATGAAGTTGATACAGTGATTGGGTCCAACGAGCCCCCTGGCTCAATTATAAAAGTCCAATGGATTAAATTAATAAAGGAGCCCAATTCACCCGGCCCAAGATAGGAGATATATCACGACCCAACATTGCCCCCTAGTTTTTTGTTAAACAGAATGTTTGATAGAAAACTATGAGTGGCCCAAGATAATTTAATAAAGGTCAATGGTATGAGATAATTGAAGTGTACCCAACATTGTCCATAAAATGAAAGGAGAAGAAAAAGGAGGCCCAAATCAGGAAAGCCCAATCTAATAGATACATGAACCCGGAACCGGACCCTTCCCATTCAAATTCTGAATCATTACTAACATTTAATGAACCGGCCTTTGGACAACGTGTAACCGTCAGTATAAAAGGTAACTTTACCAATTTTGACAATTTTACTTACCCATTTGAAATTCGAGCGCCTTTTGAAGTCTCTGATACTCTGAACTTTCTCTCTCTATCTGCAACTTATCTACAATGGCTTCCCAAGAATCTGAACAAGGCTCACCCATATTAGTGACACCTATCACCGTCGTACCCCCAAATTCTGCCACTGCCCGCGAAGGATCATCGGCCTCGAACCAAAAGGGGGCGAAATCCGACAAGAATCCTCCCTCAAAGAACCCCAAACCTTCATCTGAGTACTATAGGAGTACGGAGCGTTTCTCACATGCTAATACCCCCTCTATTATCACAGAAGAAGAACTGAAGAGGATTCGATCTCGATACCACATCCTGGATACCCATGCCGTTAGGGTTCCTAGATCCGGTGAGAAAATGTACCAACAGCCAGAGGGTTGGACGGCCGTTCCGGTGACTCTGCTGGAGAAGGGGGTTCGCTTCCCTTTACATATTTTTATAGTGACTTTGTTGGGGTTCCTAGGGGTTGGGTTCGCCCAACTGGTACCGAACTCCTACATACACATCCTAGCTTTTGTGGCCTTCTACCATGAATTAGGTGTGGAGCCCTCCTTGGACTTCTTCTTCACCGTATACAAGATAATGCAATCTAGGGAGAAGGGGTTCAAGGCTATTAGCAAGCATTCTCCGAAGTCAGGAGAAAAATTCGAGAGACGCTCGCTAGTGAACACTCCTTGGAGTAATAGGGGGTGGCACGAGAAGTGGTTCTTCGTCAGAGGTCCTGAAATTTCTTCGCTACCTGATTGGGCCACTGATGAGAAGATTTCTGCTGACTTCGGGGACATTTCTGAAGAAAGAGAAGTGGAAATGATGGAGTTTTTTGATAATTTCCCTAAGGAGGAGTGGAAATACAGACTTCTCTCGAAGCAGGCATGGTTATATGACCATAAATATAAGTATCGATCTATTTTATATATATATAAGAATTTTTTGAAAATGCTTTTATAATACGGGTTCTAACAGAATTGTTTGGTTATGCAGTGTCTTTGATCAAACCAAGCTCTTTAGAGATAAAAGAGTTTGAAGATTTTTTGTCCGGGAGGTCTTCGGAAGCTGTTGAGACTATGACAACAGAAGCTGCTCCCGAAGCCGACCCAATCTCGGAAATTCATACAGACGAGTTCAGAACTGACGAACCAAAAGCTGATGAGGTTCCAGTTCCGGAAGAGACCCTCCATCCTCGTCAGAAGAGGAGGGAAATAAGAAAGCCAAGATCAACACCCTTGCCAAATCCTTCTGCACCTACCCCAGAAGTCGAGCCACCTACCACATTCATACCCCAAAGAGGAGGCTTATTAGATCGTCCTGATCGAAGAAGCATCCTCCGAATCAAAAAACTGAAAAGAAAAGTAACACCTCTGACAGCCGAAGAGCTAAGGATGGTCTTCGATCATTCCTCCCTTCGTACCGCCTGTAGAAATACAGATTACCGAAGATGGTGATCAGGATGAAGCTATCCCAACTCTGTCAAGGAAGAGGAAACGAACACCCGACAGTCATCCGAGCTCTGCATTTGCAGCTCTTTCTCAAGAACCCCACCAAAATAAATCTCCGTCTCCTGAAACCGTGTACGCTGAACCCGAACCTGAACGTATCTCTCCTGAACAACCCGTCCCTTCCCCGAATAGGTCGAGATCCTCGCCTGAATGACCCGGTCCTTCAGGTCAGGGTTATCATGTCGAGGCCGTAGGGTCTCCGACTCTATGGCCTAGATTTAATGCTAATTTTCCATTCGACCTGTTTGGGGCCTTTGTGAGGGACACTGATGATCATCGGTTCAGTGATCACACGGATGGGAATCTGCTCGACGAAGGGATGAGTTATCTGGCTAAGGTAAATAACCATTCCTTCATGTTCTACCTTTGTTCTGGTTCGGATATCTGAATACTGACTGGAATTCTATTTGAACATATGCAGGCCAATGCTGTCTTCGGACGTTTACGTCTGAGACACATAAATGGGGAAGCCGAGGAAGATTTCATGCGGCAAGAGATCAATATGTTGAGATCGACCTTGGCCCGAGAGAGGGCTGACAAAGAAAATGCTCTTTATACCATCGATGGCCTCCAACAAGATCTGGATCGAGCCAATATGTACTTAAAGACGTCTGATGATGAGCTAAGAGCCACAAGAGATGGGTTAGCCGCATCCGAAGCCAGCCAAAGAACTCTGACTGATATGAATGCCGGCCTGGTCGAAGAAAATCTGCTGCTAAAAGCCAAAAATGAGGAGTTTTCTTCGGCCAACAGAAGCCTGACTATTCAACTTGGCGAGGCTCAATCGAAGGCCAAGGATGAAGAGCGGAGATATAAAAATAAACGCCACAAACTTCACCAAAAAATAAAAGAGCTTGAGGGAAGGGGTCCTCTTTTGACCGAAGAGTTGAAGAAGCAGATTCAGGCAGAGTATAGAGATTCGGACGAGATCAACGTAGAGATAATGAAGGTCTATTCTGAGGGTTATGAAGATTGCCGAGAGAGAGGCAAAGAAAAATTGTCTGCTACTCAACTGGACCCAGCTTTGCTCAACTCCGAAGACGAAGGTGGTGCTTAGCTGTTCCTTCTGCTTTCATTCTGCCTTATGCTTATGTTTAAACTGTTTGTCTTTTGGAATATATATAAAATTTTATGTATTGACTTTGTTAATGTTTCTTCATTAGTGTATTTAGTTTATGAGTAAATAAATCGGATGAATGTTTTAGTTTTCCTGATGATAGATCTATGATTCCCTTAATTGTGAACTATGTTTTCGGTTAGTTTCTTTTCATTAATTCAATATCAGTAAAAATGAACCTATGTAGTGAATCAGTTAAGACATATAATGATTAATGCATGAGACGAGGTGAATTAAATTTTATGGACAGAATTTAACTTAATTGAACTGAATGGACTGAACTCAACACTTAAATAAAATAAAGTAATACATACTCATCGGTTCTGAAGTGTGAGATCGGTCATTCGTTTACCACTCGGGGTGAAACATTTATATAAGGACCAAGATATAAGGACCAATTGTGACCATTGACTTACCACCCTGGCAAAATCAATATAGGATCCTTTGTCTACCACTCGGGGTAGAACAACAAATAGGCTGCCATCGAATGGCCAGCGAGTCCTACTATACCTCCTTACAACATAGTGACCATAGGACAAATAGGACCAGGATCAATAGTGACCATTGATTTACCACCCTGGCAAAATCAATATAGGATCCTTTGTCTACCACTCGGGGTAGAACAACAAATAGGCTGCCATCGAATGGCCAGCGAGTCCTACCATACCTCCTTATAACATAGTGACCATAGGACAAATAGGACCAGGATCAATAGTGAAAAAGTGACTTTTTATTGATAATGAATAATAATATACAGACTTTCGATGACTTGTCTTGATCTCTATTGAAAGTATTTCCGAAGTCTGCCAGCATGCCAAGTATTTTTGATCTCGGAGCCATCTAATGACCTCAACCGATAAGTGCCCGGCTTTAACACTTCGATCACCTCATACGGCCCTTCCCAGTTTGGCATTAACTTTCCAGTGTTTTGAGGTGTAGAAGCTTCGGCTTCTCTGAGGACGAAGTCTCCTACTTCGAATCTGCGAAGCTTGACTCCTTTGTTGTAATGCTTAGCTACTCTTCGTTGATAAGCAGCTAACTTAAGTAGAGCCACTTCTCTGACTTCTTCCAGCAGATCCAAATTGGCCTTCAGTCCTTCATCATTATAGATTTCCTTGTACTGACTAACCCGAAGACTTGGAGACCCGATTTCGACAGGGACTAAGGCATTTGTACCATAGGCTAGTCGAAAAGGTGAATCTCCCGTAGTGGTCCTCGGCGTAGTCCGATAAGCCCATAGCACGCTGAGCAGTTCTTCTGGCCATCTTCCTTTAGCTTCATCCAGCCTGCGCTTGATCCCATTCAGAAGCGTCCTGTTGGTAACCTCAACTTGCCCATTTGACTGTGGATGAGCCACCGAAGTCTTTTTATGCTGAATCCCCAAATCTTTTAGAAATGCTTCAAATTTTGATCCCACGAACTAGCGTCCGTTGTCCGATATCAATACTTTGGGGATTCCGAAGCGAAACACTACGGACTCTTTTATGAACTTCATACATTCTTGCTCCGTTATTGACCGAAGTGGCTTCGCTTCTACCCATTTGGTCATGTAGTCAATAGCAACTATGACAAAGCTAACCTGACCTTTAGCTTTAGGCAATGGACCCAATATATCTACCCCCCAGACAACGAAGGGTATAGGAGATAAAATCGAGTATAGCTCTTCTGGTGGTTGATGTGGGATCGGACTGTTGAGTTGGCATTTTTCACATTTCTTGACATACTCTGTAGCTTCTTTGAAAATCGTAGGCCAATAGTATCCTTGCCGAAGTACTTTGTAAGCCAAAGATTTGGCAGCCATATGATCACCGCAAATACCCTCGTGAACTTTCCGAAGAGCATAATCTGCCTCGGATGGGACCAGGCATTTCAGTAATGGTGAGGAAAAGGCCAAACGATACAGATCTCCATCAATAAGGACAAAATTGGCACTTTTGTACTTAATCGTTTTTGCCAGCATTTGATCCGAAGGTAGGACGTCATCTGCCAAATACTCGATGTAGGGGGTCATCCAACAGTTAGATCGCTCGATACACATTACTGCTTCATGCTGAACACTCGGCTGCTGCAGAATTTCCAAGTAAACTGATCCATTGAAAACATCGACATCCGTAGTAGCCAATTTCGATAGTGCATCGGCGATGGAATTGTCATTTCGCTTTATGCCTTGAAATTCATACAAAGCGAAATACTGAAGTCGGTCCTTTAATTCCGCCAAATACTTGATCATTCGAGTTCCACGAGCCTCATAATCTCCTGACAGCTGCTTGACGACCAACTGTGAGTCACTGTAAATGATGAGCTTCTGGACCTCTAAACTCTTGGCCAATTGAACACCCGCCAGCACTGCTTCATATTCAGCTTCGTTGTTTGTTGCTTTAAATCCGAATCTAATGGCCTGCTGAACTTTGAATCCGTCTGGACTTGTCAAGATGATTCCTGCCCCACTAACTGTCAGGGTGGAGGAACCATCCGCATATAGAGTCCAAGCATTCTGACCTTGCTGAAGGACCGCCACTGCTCGATCAGACGACTCAGCTTCTGACAACTCGACATCAGCTTCGGTGAACGTACATTCAATAATAAAATCGACTAAGGCCTGACCTTTGATAGCTGTTCGGGGATGATATTCGATGAAAAACTGGGACAACTCCATAGTCCATACCGCTAGTCTCCCGGAAACTTCTGGCTTGCCCATCACCTTCTTCAATGGCTGATCGGTGTAGACGACCAGGAGCCGACCTTGAAAATACTGCCGAAGCTTTCTGCTAGCAATTATTAGAGCAAAGGCAAATTTTTCAATATTCGAATACCTGGTTTCAGCATCTCGCAGAACATGACTGACATAATAGACCGGATGCTGCTTCCCACTGATCTCCCGAACTAGCACTGCTCCAACTGCTAACGAACTTGCAGCAAGGTATAGATATAAGGTCTCCGCTGGAACGGGTTTCACCAATAAAGGAGCAGAAGAAAGATACGCCTTTATTCCCTGGAAAGCATCTTCACACTCTGAAGTCCACTGGAATGTCTTCGCATTCTTCGGCCCCTTCAATGTATTGAAGAAAGGAAGGCACCTCTCCGCAGATTTGGCGATAAACCTTCTCAAAGCTGCAATCATGCCAGTTAGACGTTGGACGTCTTTGAACGATTGAGGAGTCTTCATATCAAGTATGGCCTAGATCTTCTCCGGATTGGCCTCGATGCCCCTCTGACTGACCAGATAGCCCAAAAACTTTCCTGCACCGAGGCCAAAAGTGCACTTGGCCGGATTAAGTCTCAGTTGACGATGACGAACAGTCTGAAAGCACTCCTCTAGATCGTCCAAATGTTTATGAACCTGCATGCTCTTTACGATCATATCATCGACGTAGACCTCCATGTTCTTCCCCAGCTGCCTGTCGAAGATGAAGTTCATCATTCTCTGATAGGTGGCTCCGGCATTTATAAGACCGAAAGTCATCTTCTTGTAGGCATACACCGAACGGTGTGTAATGAATGCAGTCTTTGGGATGTCTTCTTTCCGCATAGATATTTGATGGTACCCTGAAAAAGCATCCATAAAGCTTAGTAAAACATACCCCAAAGTGGCATCGATGAGTTGATCGATATGGGGCAAAGGATAAAAGTCCTTAGGACAAGCTCTGTTGAGGTCTGTGTAGTCGATGTAAACCCGCCATTTTCCATTTTGCTTCTGCACCAACACCACATTTGCCATCCATTCGGGATAATCAATCTCATAGATGAAGTTAGCAGCTAACAGTTTTACAATTTCCTCATCAATGATCTTTTGTCGCTCTAGGGCAAAGATCCGCCTTTTTTGCCGAACCGGCTTCTTCGAGGGGTCCACATTCAAACTATGCTCAGCTATTTTCCGGCTAACTCCAGGCATGTCCTTCGGTTCCCATGCAAATATATCCGCGTCACAGCGCAATAGTTCTATAAGATTCGTCCGAAGAGGCTTTGGTAGACCCGAACCAATCTTTACGATTTTGTCCGACTTTCCAACGATCAACTCGACCTCTTCTGTCTCTCCTGCAGGAATCACCATCGATTCAGAGCTACTTTCAGTGAATGGCTCAATCTCAATTTTCATAGTCTGTTTTTGCTTACTGACCCCCACTCCAGAGGAAATAACGGCATTCCGGTAACATCGCCGGGCTAAATCCAAGTCCCCAGCCACCTCTCCTACTCCCTGCGCCGTGGGGAACTTGATTTTAAAATGAGGGATGGAAGTCACTGCTTGGAGAGCAGTCAAAGTAGGCCTTCCCAGTATAGCATTGTAAGCTGAATCCACGTGCACGACATAGAATTTGCACATTATTTCAACCTGCTGGGGTGCTGTGCCGAAGATAACCGGGAGTTCAATAGTGCCTGCCACTTTGACCGGATCGTTGCTGAAGCCATACAACGGAGCCTCCTGCCCGACCTCCAATTTTTGCCCATCAAGATGCATCCTCTGATAAGCGTGGGCATATAAAATATCTACTGAAGATCCATTATCTATCATCATATGCTTCATGTCCACCGGGCCCACTTGTGCTGTGATCACCAAGGCCCCTTCATGAGGATCAATGGACTCCGAAGGATAATCTGCGTCAGTAAATGATATAATGGTTCCTGGAAATGGCCTGTCAATCTTCAAGGGATCATCTGTGACAGTCATGACCGAATCCAGGTAAGCTCTTCTTTTCTTCTCTATCAACTTCCCCACAGATCCACCGGTTATCACATCGATGACATGCCTGGGCGGTGGTACTGGAGCCGTTTGAACCGTTTGGATAGTACGGTTGACATTCTGCTGATTATTCGTGGCCACATACTGTACCAACAAGCCATCCTTAATCTTCCTCTCCACAAAATCCTTCAAATTACAACACTCGTTAGTATAATGACCCGCAACTTGATGATATCCACAATACTTACGAGAGTTACCCTGTCCTATTCGATAGTTATCGCGGGGTGGCTCAAAGAAAGGCTGATTTCGGATCTGATCCAGAATTACCGATCTATCAGTGTTCAGCTTGGTATAGATCTTATTCACCTTGGGGGCTGCGACAGGGGGGCGATTGCTTCCTTGTCGCCAGGAATTATTATATTTCTTTGAACTGCCCTCCAGCCGGTCATTATACCCCCCGGCTCTCCTCTGATCAACTTCGACCTTAGGAACTACCGTCTCTTTCAATTGGTCCGAAGGAGGATGCTTCAGACTGTTCATGGCTTCTTCTACAACAATATAGCCTTCTGCCTTGTCAAAGGCTTCGGCCAAACTCTTCGGATGATGGAACATCAACTTTTTCACCAACTTTTCAGATTTAACCAGATCCAGCCCATTCTGGAATAAACCCACAGCCTGGAGATCATTAAGGTCGGATACCTGACCGACTGCTTCTCGGAACCTCTTAACATACTGGCCCAAAGATTCATTGGGAAACTGCCGGACCTGTGCCAAAGAACCCGTAGGCTTTCCTCTTCTTCGGTTACTCCCAAAACGGGCATGGAACTTATCACAAAGTTCGGCCCAAGAGGATATTGAATCTGAAGGTAGAGTTCCCAACCACTGCCTGGCATCTTTCCTCAATGTTGTAACAAAAGTGTGGCACTTGGCAGCATCGGTGAAGTCATAATAGTCCAATAGCCGATCGAACGCCTGGCTATGGTCATAAGGATCCCCAGTCCCATCGTAACTTTCCATGCGAGGCAGTTTTTTAGTGATATCTGCCTTCTCCTTGAGGATATCTGAGGAAAAAGGGGATGCCTTCTTTCCCGGAGCGTCTTTCACTTGCTGAACTTCAGCTAATTGCTTTCTGAGCTCTTTCAATTCCTTCACCAGAAAATCAACGCCTTCGGGTTGTGGGGAGACTTCTTTCTGGTGATCAATATTTTGCCTTTGAGTGGATCGACCTTCTCTCGTCGATCCAAATGCCCTAGTGGGACTTCTTGATCTACTCCGATGTACAACTCGGTTCTTATTGTGAGAATGATCCCGTTGATAGTCTCTTACTCCAATCTCGGGCATGATCTCCCTCGACCTGCTTCTTCGTCTATCGTTGTCTCGATGCTGAGAATCAACGACAACCAATGCCTTCTTCGAGGCCACAGGAGTCCTGCTCCTTGATCTTCTCCTACTTCGAGAATGATTCCTAATTCATGCGCAGAATGCTCCGGCTCCTTACCGTCTCGTCGCGGCACCTCCTTATGCCTACTCCGCCTTTCGGATCGGACTTGGCTAGATGCTTCGTCCCTTAATTCTGCCACCCGAAGCATTTGCTCGGCTATATCATCTCTTTGCTTCAATAGAACTTCCAAAGCTTTATCCGCTTCGTCTGCCATCTTCGCCAACTTGGCGGTTTTATCTTCCTGACCACTTCTGCGATAAGTCCTGGTCGGTGAGCGTTCTGTCTGTCTTTGATCATGATCCCGCTCCTTATCCGCACCGAAAACTAATCTTCGTTTGGCCCCACCGTGAATCTTCGGACGGAGATCTCCTGAATTATGTTTAGAGGCCGTGCTCTCATGAGCACTTTTAGAAGGACCCAGACGATCCTTCACCGAAACATGAGGCAGGGATGAGCTAACAGCCATCGCCTGCCCTTCTGGCGTACCATCTCTACTCCTCATCATCTTCCGAAGTAGATTAGACAATTGTGATTGAAAATTTCAATGACACTAGAACTCAGCCCTCCTTCTAGCGCCAATGTTAACGCCAAGATCTTCTGCCACGTCCCAATCACGTAAGACGTCCTGATCCTGCACAGTAAACACGATAAACACCACAAGCTTGACGGCTGTTCTGTCGGGGGATAGCTCAGGCGTAAGAATTAGTATGTGTTCACAAGGTTAACAATGGAGGAATATAATGTCTAGTGTCTAAAGAGATAATAAATCTTAATCGTGTCTGTATGGGTGAGAGAATATGAATATATCTGAAGGTATAAAAAAATGTACCTGTTAGAGAAAGCTTCCCTGCTAGGTTATACTATCTCCGCATGGATTACTGTGCCAACCACTACTAACTGACACCCCCTCTGATCTGATGGGCTCTGCCGACTGCATGTAGTTATCTACTACATTTGTCCACTGTTTTCTCCCGCCGGCTGGCTATGATCCCATCCACATTAATGCATGGCAGGCACTTTAGTCAACCGTCATGCTTTTTCATCATCACAAGTCAAGATAACAGATATTAAAATATCTAATGGATTAATCCATCAATCCGACTCGATCTTATAGGATTAAATGAAGTTGATACAGTGATTGGGTCCAACGAGCCCCTTGGCTAAATTATAAAAGTCCAATGGATTAAATTAATAAAGGAGCCCAATTCACCCGGCCCAAGATAGGAGATATATCACGACCCAACAGAGGGAGTATATAAAAACATGAAGGCAGTACTGTATTAGTGTGAAAACAATATTTTTCAATCATAAATAATATCCTATAACTCACAAAAATATATATTTTATAACTTAAATCCGGGATAAAATTCCCTCCATTTCATAAAAATATATAAATTAAATATGGGTAATTACTGAATACCGGATTTTCCCCGGTAATTCTAGAAGAAGGAATCCAGAGACCAGGGAAAGTTGTTAAGCCGTTCCTTGTAAATGATAATCAGAGCATTGAGGAATGAGGAGGAGAGAAAAACAGACTCAGGAGGGTGAACTTGAAAGGAGTAGAGAAGGTGATATTATAGGTGCCATAATTGGTGAAGTCAGAAATTTTTGTCAGTGAGGTCGAAATTATTATCAGACTACAAATAATTTGGTGGGGGTTCGGGGACAGCGCCCCAGACCATTTTTTTTAATACTTTATATTTTTGGGTATATATATATATAAATATATATACGGTCAGGATCAAGAGTATTCTCCTTAAATATCATTCCGCTTTAAATAACATTTTTTTATCAAAACGACGTAGTTTTGGAGGGGCGCGGTGACATTTTTGTAAATACGTGGTGGTATTGTATTTACAAAAATGCCACTGCATCCCTCCAAAACTACGTCGTTTTGCTAAAAGAATGCTATTTAAGGCGGAATGCTATTTTAAGGAGAATGCTCTTGATCCTTACTATATATATATATATATATATATATATATGGGAAATGATCCGTGGAAAAAGTTAGTTATTAGCACTCTTTGAACTAACTCTAATCTAGCCGTCTAATATTAGAGTTAATGGCTGAGATGAATGCCCAGCCGTTAGAGGGAGTAGTGGCCAACAATAAATTAAAAAATCCTCTTTGCTGGCCGCTAGAGGGAGTAGCGGCCAGTCAAAACGTCGTTTTGACTGGCCGCTACTCCCTCTAGCGGCCAGCAAAGAGGATTTTTTAATTTGGCCCATGGCCCAGCCGCTAGAGGGAGTAGCGGCCAACAAAAAAATTTGGTCAATTACTGATTATCCTAATTATTCTTATACTTGCTACTTATTAATTAGTAAAATAAAATAATAAAAAATTATAAGTATAATCAGTAATTATCCTTATATTTATTAATAAAATAAGTATGTCTAAGAATAATTAATAATTATCGTCTTATGATTTTTAATTATAAATAGGAAATAGTGATTAAATTTATATTATATTCCTACTCAAATTTATAAACTCAATCACTATTTATTATTTATAATTAAAAATCATAAGACGATAATCAGTAATTATTCTTATACATACTTATTTTGTTAATAAGTATAAGGATAAGTATAAAGATAATTACTGATTATCCTTATAATTATCCTTATAATTTTTTATTATTTTATTTTACTGATTAATAAGTAATATGTATAAGGATAATCTGTTAATAAGTATAAGGATAAGTATAAAGATAATTATTGATTATCCTTATAATTTTTTATTATTTTATTTTACTAATTAATAAGTAGCATGTACGAGAATAATTAGAATAATCATTAATTGACCATTTTTTTTGTTGGCCGCTACCTCCTCTAGCGGCTTGGCCATGGGCCAAATTAAAAAATTATCTCTGCTGGCCGCTAGAGGGAGTAGCGGCCAGTCAAAACGACGACGTTTTGACTGGCCGCTACTCCCTTTAGCAGCTGAGATCTCATCTGGGCCATTAACTTCAATTTTGGACGGCTGGATGAGCGTTAGCTGATAAAGGGTTCACAGCTAACGTAGTGCACGATATATATATATGAGTATCCATCCACACCAACCGGAGCAACCCTTTTGGCCCAGCCGCTACAACCTGTAGCGGCTTATAAAAAAAATTATAAAGGCTGGTACAGGTTGTAGCGGCTGGGCCAAAAAGAATTGCTTCCCAACAACCGGTTGCTGTGGATGGAATTCCTATATATATATATATATGTGTGAGAAATGATGCATAACATGTATTTGTTATAGATGAAAATTGGATAAATACCATCTATACCACACATTACATAAATCAAAGGTGGGGATTTAAAAGGAAACACCGCCATCCGCTAGTTGAACTAGCGGACGCTGCTTAATAAATTTTGAGACAGAATTGCCCTTAATCTTCGTCCTTGCTGAATCTATAGCGTATACGAGCGCTGCGACAATTCGAAACCCTCCTCTGTGGCGAATCCTCTAAACCATACCCTTGATTCCATCATCTGCGGCCTCTGTGTGATTCCATCCGCTGCTGCGTGTGTGATTCCATCCTCTCCTGCTTGTGCGGCGAATCCTCTAAACCAAACCCTCCTCTGCAGTTTTGATTTCGAGGTTCATTCCATATTGACATTTCGATTGTTTTCCATGGCTGGGAGAGTGGGTGTCACAGTAAATAATCTAGCTATATGAATACCATTTGGAGAAAAGTGTTTACTTAACTGATTGCTACATACTGGGGCGTTCTATGAGCGGACAGAGTATAGAATTTCTTATACATATAGCTCTGTGGTCTCCAGTTTCCAGTCAGTCGTGGTTAGTTTCCAGCCTGATTTGCTTTCTCTAGCTGTTGGTTCCGGTTTATGCCTTTTCTAGTAGGAAGAAGGGTAGGAGAGTATCTGAGGTCCAAGGGAAAAGGTATTACTGGGTAGGGATAAACTTAATATAACGTTAAATTAATCATCATATCCATTGTAATTGGATAGAATTTGAAAAGCTTGTGCTGTGATAAAATGTAAGAAGGACAATTGTTCCAATTAATATTAAAGTCAAAGTTTCATTTCGCTGCCTTCTTTTCTGCCCAAATTTTGGAAAGAAGAAATTTGTAGGTCGAGGTGGAGACCATCCTCCAATTTGGGGAAACTTGCTTCCACTTCTTTCATTTTGCTTCTCTACCAAATCAGTAGTATATTTGGCACTAGCGCACTAGCGCGCTCCTTTGGGTATGCGTTAGTGTCTTGGAATCCCATTCTTATGCCAAAGTGTCTAGTCATCTTCATTGCTAACTATTATGGTACCAAGATAGGAGGGGAGACAATCACTAGAATTTCAGCTAACTCAGTTCACTATTAGTACACCACATTGTTGTTATTCAGCCTTCAGCTTATTACATAGAACTACAGCAATATATATTGGTAGTAGTGGTTAGTTAATGCAGTTTTTGGTACAAAGGCCAAGTGATTCACACAGTCACATCTCCATCGAATCTACCTCAACACCAGCTTCTGTCACTGTACACGCGACAATCAAATTGGGTACTTGGTGGCATTTGTCTTGCAATCACTTGCACTTGTTCTTCACTATGGAATATTCTCCAGGTAAAATCTAGTTACACTACAAAGAATGTATTTTTTATAACTAGATTAACATTACTCCTTGTTATTGAATTGAAATATTATATATCAATGTTACAAATTAACTTACTGATTCATATAATATATCCAGACAACACCTATTAAGGCGTACCCTGATGAAATAAAAGTAGTGTTTTTCTTTTGCTGCTTTGGAACCATCCAGTGTGCAATATTCTCTAAAATATGTAACGAAGTCCAGGTGCTTGGACGCTGCCATTGTAGGCAGACATGTTGAAAGGCCTTCAAGCAGAATGGTACAACATTTTGCTCTATTTTTTTTCACATAAATGAATCTTATAAATAGCATTATTTTCCCTAAAAATATGATAATAAATCTGCTACTATGAATTGTCCTTACAATACTAATTGAATTTTTTTTGCAATGCAACCTGGCTTATGTTACCAATGTATTGGCAGTAAACCTACAGGTTCTTCTCCCTTATCAACTTTAAGGACTAGAATTTGATAGCAGTATGCAACTGTACAAATAATCAACATATTGACATGTTCAATTAGGTTAAAATTGTTGTAATTAGGTATTTATTGAAAAATTGGAACACAAGTCTGGCACGTCTATATTTGCTGAGTATTGGGTTCCTGTCCGGCTTTCCAGTATGCAAATTGAGCAGTACTGTGATCGAGTCAGCTGATGATCTTTTATTATATGCTTTGTCATTTACTTGGCTTGGTTGATATGATTTTGAAAATATATTTGCCCTTTTAACTTGTGCTTATTAAGTGTTTGTTTTTAGTGCTGTGACCAACCTTATCTTGTGGATCATTCTGTACAAAGCTTTCTCACAACTGGTCTTCCCGAGGCTGACAATTTGGATGTCGGAATAAAGCTTTTTTCACACACCATTCATCAAGACCAGAAAATGACCTGCCCTGAATCTATAGAAACTGGATATCTAAGTCAACCTGGAAGATGAATTAGTTCCTGCTTCTGCAAATGTCGAAGTTCAGATACCTAACAAAGTGCAAGATAATTTCCTACTTCTGCAAATGTCGAAGTTCAGATACTTAACAAAGTGCAAGATAATGTCATTGCGCAAGTTTCGGAATGCATGTGCTAATTGCTTGTTTAGTCAATTACACTGTTTGTAGATTATATAATTGTTTTAGATAGAGGTGAACTTATATATAGATTTTGCAGGGGTTGAAAAATTGGTGTAACTCATGCAACCTGACAGTGTGGATTTCAATATTAAATTTGGCTTGTCGAATTATGCTTGCCATGGATTATTGTAACACTTCCACAATTTTTTTTTTTTGTAATATTACATATTAATATTTTGACCTGCGAAGACTTGCTTGAGAATTATTTTCTATTCTCTATTCTCTGCGACTTGAATTATTTTTTTATTCTCTATTCTCAGATTTTTTGTTCTCTATTATCTGTTTTCATTCTCTATTTTTCTAATGAATGATTCCGCGAATATCTATCTATCTGCTTGGGATCTAGTTGCTTACGCGAATATATATCTAGCTGCTTGCTTGGGATCTAGTTGCTTACGCGAATATCTATCTAGCTGCTTGGGATCTAGTTGCTTAATATATTGCATATTGCATGGATCTAGATTTGATTTAGAGTTCCGCTAGATCATCTAGCGGATGGAGTTTTATCCCAGAAATCCAAGGCGTTAGGGGCTATCCTGTCTCAAAATTTATTAAGCAGTATCCGCTAGTTTAACTAGCGGACGACGGTGTTTCCTTTTTAATCCCTGATTTATGTAATGTGTGGTATATATGCTATTTGCCCAATTTTCATCCATAACAAATATATGCTATGGATCATTTCCATATATATATATATATATATGTTACAATAAAAATATAATGAGTAATAATATATGGTATATATACACTATATTGACTCATAATAGACATTTTTAATCACAACTGTTCATAAGCAAATAATTCATTATTTATTTTTAAAAATAATATAAATTAGATTATTATTTAGTTCAAAATATTACAGAGAGATATATATTGAGAGAATATGAGTCATATGTGGTTAAAATTTGATTGAGAAAGTTATAAATTTTTAATTTGACCCCGTATAATAAAAATTTATAAAATTTTAGTGGGGTCAATTTATATATAATACTTAAATTTTTTAAAATTTACCTTATATTATAAAACATTTTTTTTCCAGTAGGGTCGATTGACCCCACAAAGTTGTATGTGGCTTCGCCACTGGGTGCCATGTCCCCAACTGACCATCAATGAATGCGCTCCTTTTTGCCACCGGGACGCATATTTTACAAGAAACACAAACTATTCTACAAATATTTTATAAATTACTGTTGTGACATACTCCACCTCAACATATTGTGTAGGGTCGAAGACTACATTGAAATAATTTGTTGATCAATATGCTAAGGTGGAGTATGCTATATCAACAATTTGTAAAATATTTATAAAATTGGTTTTGTATGTAACATTACTCTTATTTTATGCTCCGTCTTTAAAAATTTGTATGAAAATTATATATACTTATTTTGCTTGCTATTTATTGTTTCTACTCATTTGTATTTACATAATTCATAATCATATTGTTTATAGTGATCGTATGAAAACCAAACAAAGGGACTCTTTAATTTTGTAGGGCAATTCTTATATATTATTTATTATTCCCTAAATTCCACTTTTATAGATATATTTATAAAACGATGATTTTTGACTAGTCTTAGTATTAGTTAAGAATTCAGTTTAGTGTTGGTGGTGTGATATTGAAAATAATAATAAAAAAGTAATCACATGTCAGTTTATAGTCTTAAAATAAAAATATATCTTTAATTTTGGAGCCAATAATGACTAAAAAGCAAATGGGAGATGGAGGAAGTATATGATATTAAGTGCACAAAACGATAGTGGATTGAATTAATTTATACTGGTGTTAAGTAAAATTTACAGTTGGTGTTACTGGGTTTACTTGCCACTGGATAGATATCTAACAGTTCTAGATCGACGCTGGATCAATACTATCATTTACATTACAAGTTAATTTCTGTATGTTGACAATGACCACTCATGTATCAAGTCCCTTGTTCACTAGTTTTTTGGTTTTATAAAGTAAATAGTAGTAATACCCTGTCCATAGTTTTTCCTAAATTTGAAGCCTACAGTGAAAATCTGACTTCTTTTACATTAAGGGAACTATACCTTTTTATCTGTTAATTAGGAAATAAACTTTATGCATGCCTGTGTTAATTTTGGCTGTTATTTGAACCTCTGATTTAGCCTAAACGGCCTTTTACTTTGTATTACATGTTTTCCTAAAGTTCTTTTAAAGGCATGCATGGTTGGTGGCTACATGAATGGCTTGGACGGTTCCCAAATGACAAAGATTGAAATAATGATAGCTGAACTCTAATGGTAACCACTTATTCCTTACTAAAAAAAATCAAGAATCGAATAATGACAGTAAAATTATTAGAGCAAGTCTGCCAGAGTGCCAATTCCTTGTTACTTTCTCATTTTATCCCCAGCCCATTTTGTTGGAAATATAGGGGAAGAGGATAAATTATAGAGAAGAAGTGAAATATAACTTTTGAGAATATTCAATAACACTTTCATTTCACTTGCTTCAAATGATCTAAGTACAAGTAGAATTCCTAGGACACTTCTAGAGCTACCATAATAATTACTAGATGACCAAATTCATGTACATGAACCTAACCATTACATGTTCAAAGACATTTCAAATACATTCACGTATCATGCATGAACTCATTACATATTCATGTACTTAATTAATTCATGAACAATCTAGAGAATGAATTTTGTTTAGTTGCTAACAAAGCCTCCCATAAACCAAATTTATTCTTCACTCCGAGTTTAACGGTTTGCCTCTTAAAAACTTCTCCAGACTTTGTAAAAATGTCAGCTAGCTGCTCTTCAGATTTACAATACTTGATATTAATAATTCCATCACATTTGAATTTACACTAAACTTTGGTACGTAGTGTTTTGCTCCACGGAGTGTCTTAATTCAGTCATCTATTGTATCGAGTGTCCCTTTGCGTTAAACTTAAGGAGGACGGGAGGTAGAAGATATAGGTTTGTTTATTGAGAATTATATGTGATATGTATTTGTCTCAACTGTTTTTGCTTCACTTACTAATTATCAAAGTCATTTGGTGTTATTTTCATCGTTAGGATAATAGGATACTTACTATATATGAAATGCAAGATAAAATCTCACAGTTGGAGTTTGGACAATTAACTCTTTAATTAGTTAAATATTATGTTGAATGGGCTCCTATATAAGGTTAGCTCTGGTCCACCTTCCACATTCTAACTTGGCATGAGCAAGTGACAAAGGGTATATGCTAAAAACTTTATGCAAGTTGAGAGTACAAACAAAAGAGCTTTATGGAAATCTATCCCCTTTTTTTACGTCATTATATTTCACAACTTTTATAGGGAGTAACTTTTGCTATCGTTTGTCAATCCAATGTGTTCAGGTAAAGTGGTAGGTCTCATGACTATCTTATCTGCATTATTATGCTTGTTGATTATGAACCTTGATCTTTTTTCATATTTTGTTGGATAGGTGGCATTGGAATTAATTACTAATAACAAAGCCGAAAATGGAGGAGCTGCACCAAACTAGCTAGTTGGTAAAATAATTAGACATTCATAGCACTTCAATTTGTCCTAAAGAAGAAAGGACATGACTATCGTCTATCCGCAAAATTATGCTTGCTGATTATGAACCCCTTTATATCATTGTTATGCTAAAGGGATATCTAGGTTTAATGACTATCATCTATCTGCATTATTATGCTTGTTGATTATGACCCTTTTTTCTTCATACGTCAGTATATAATTTTATTAGTTGTACGAGTTGTCTTATCATAAAGATCATGCCTTTAAATCATATGTCACACTTTTTTAAGGAACATAGCATAAAAATGTGGTTGATAATGGGTTTCTTTTTAGCTGAAAACATCAAATATTTTGGTAGATTCTATCAAACATCATACGTATACGTGTTTAATTATATTAGTTGTATATTTGCTTTTCTACCCTGACAAAAAATCAAGTACCCCGAAGGATTGAAGATTTGGTAGGGATATCGCGTGCATTTGAGGAACACCATTAGAAACTGAATATCCAGCTTGCCAGACATGATTGACCGTTGTTGTTCTGTAATTAAATGGACCTAGAACAGCAAAGATAATCATTCTCATTATTTCTAAATTCTGCAGAGATGCTTGAAACCCGAAAGCTAAGAGCTCCCGGTAGCATCGAAGGATTATAACTTAATATTGGTGTTGGATATGCTGTCATAATTCCATTACTGTTGTGAAAAGCTACTAGTGCTTGCGATCCAACCATGCCTGTTTGAGTAGGGTTTATTCCCCACGCAATCCATCCCCTCGAATTAGCTTGTCTGGCTCTGTATGCAATTGCAACTTCATCCGTGGATGGAAAGTAGTTCCAATGGAGATGGGCACGATGATAAGGAAGATCGATACAAGAATTGAAGATTCTGTTGGATGTGAAGTTGTAGTTTGAGCAAGTTTGAGCATTTGACAGGATGAAAAGAGAAGCAAAAATGGAGAACAAAAAAGTGGATGTTGAGATTATTGCCATGAGTTGCTGAATGTTTTATGGCTTAGGCTTGTGATGAAACTCTCTTCAGACTCGTGGCCGTGGGGTATAAAAAATGGTTAATCTGGTGTAATTAGCTAGGGAAGAATGAGAAGTAGGTATTATTAACATGTAATAAAGTTGAAAGTTGTTGAATGGTATACTAATTAAGCTAGTGTGGCTACTGAAAGATTAGGTTAAGGTGTTAAGTTGACGGTAGATGAGTCATGAAAGTTTCCTTCTTCTCTGTTTCATTTAGTATTTCTTGCTTAATTTTGTACCCATGGTTGCTACTTGATTTTCAAAAATAATACCCAAGGAGTTGGCTCGAAACATAACAGGAAACTTATGCATGCATCATCAAACTTAAATACTCTCGTTTGACTTTTGACTTTAACATTTGTGTAAGTTTAGGAATACTAACATAGTACTTGTTTTTCTCAACTTTAGGAAGTTGCTCAGGTTGGTTTTAAGACCAGTTTTCTGGTTCTGGTTCTGGTTCTGGTTCTGGTTCTGTGTATAAAATTTTCAAGTCTAACCACAGTCCTTCTCGAATGTCCTAGTTTAAGGTTTCCCTTTTTTAGCCCGGGAAAAATGAAATGGGCGGCAGAAAGGAAGGGATAAATATGGGAACAATCATTTCAAAATTATTATTATTATTATTATTATTATTATTATTATTATTATTATTATTATTATTATTATTATGTTAGTTTGTATAAAATGACTATGCATGTCAGGTGTTTGATTTATTTGAATTACCATAAAAAAGGAATGAAAAAATTATACTCCAAAATTAAAGATATATTTATAAAACGAGGACTTTTAAGAATAATTTTATGTTTTCAAATATAATCTTAGTATTAACTAGGAATTTGATTGTGGTAGTGTGATATGAAAATGATAGTGAAAAAATAATAGCAAATTAGGAAAGTTATGCCACTTTATAGTTTATAGTACTAAAATAAAAATGTATTTCTAATTTTGAAACGGATTAAAGAGAAAAATATATTTCTAATTTTAAAGTAAAGGGAGTATTAAAATTTAGACAGCGAAAATGAAAATTGCAAAAACTTCGAGAGAGAAAAAATCTCAACCAAACTCAAAATGAAGCTTTCATTTATAGCTTCAAATTTTGAATTCAAGGGATGAAGTTAGAGTATTTTTTTTTGAGGAGTTAGGACATAAAGTCATGAAAAATTTAGTAGAGTTTGAAAACACCGCTCCCTGCTCAAAATTTGTAAACAACTTTAATACTCCCTCCTGTTAATATAGGTCAGTTTTAGGATTGTGCGTATAAATATTAAGGATAATGATTGTATAGCATTAACTATAATATCAATTGTCTATATTGTCCATTGTATCGGAAGAAAAGATTGTTATTTATTGGATAAAAAATAGTGAGAGAACCAAAGTTATATTTAATACTTAGGGTAATATTGGAAAGTAAGCAATTAATGCTTACTTGAAATTCTCAAAAGACTTATATTAAATAATAAAAAATTTCTCTAAAACGACTTATATTAAAGAACGGAGGGAGTACTTTATATCGGGGTAAAGGTCCAAAAATACCCCTGAAGTTTATCCTAATATCTCACTTACACTTTAAACTATTTTCTTTTTCTAAAAGTGCCTTTAATGTTACTCCCTCCGTCCCAAATTATCTGCTGTTTTAACAAAAAAAATTTGTCCCACAATATCTGTTTTTTTAAGATTTCAATGCATTTTTTTCATTTGTTTTCTAAATTTGCCCCTTTATCTTAATTGTTGATAATCATTACTCTCATTAATGTATCTCCTCTTTTTTAAACATCCACATTCATGCCTCTCTCTCTCTTTAATTAATAATTGTTTCTCTCTATCTCTCCAATTAATTAGTTGCTTTTTCTTTCTCTTCAATTAATAAAAAAATCAGCACAAAGGGTATTTTAGTATTTTTATCATACATATTGGTATCTGTGTGAAATTCTAGAACAACAGATAATTTGGGACGGAGGGAGTATAAATTTAAGGTCAATTATACTCCTTCCGTTAACAGACATGCCACCTTGACAAACGGAGCTGACACCTAAACAAAATTTACTGACGAGGCAATGCATACATGAAAAATAGCTAACAATTCAAATCAAACATATTTGTCCCAATACATGTGCCCATTGTCAATATAACTTCCTCATCTTATTATTATTATTAGTATTATTACTATTATTATTATTATCGTTGTTGTTTTGTCCTTTTCATTCGGAAATATAAAATTAGTGTTGGAGTTTTAAATTCAATTTAAATATTTGTTAATAAAAAATATTGTAATGAATGATACTTTTTATATAATTTATAATTAATATAATTTACTATATAAAATTAGTCAAAATTTATTTTTAAAATACCTTAAATAATAATAATACTCTCTTCTCCATCCCATGCCCGTTCAACCCATAAAATCAATCCCCTCCGTCTCCTTCTCTTAATCCCCCTCTCTCCCAAATCGCTGTCGCCGGCATCTGAAATGCTACCACCCTTCATCAAATTGGGAAGAATGGATGTGTTTTGAAATAATATTATCCTCTCTCTCCCCCCTCTCTCTCCTCCTTGTCGGATGATCAAATCACGAGGATCGCCTGAAATGGGTTTGTGTTGCCGATTTTGAAGGATTATCAAATATATACATCAAATCTGAAAAAGGATCTTCAAGTATCAAATTAATTAATACTTTCGTATGCCTCACGAATAAATACATCAGATCTGAAAAAGGAGTTGTGTGTGTATACATACAAAAAACATACATCAGATCTAAAATTTTCTCTATCATAATTTGTTATGCGGACCTCTTTGAAAAAGGAGTTGTGTGTATGTATACATAATACATATATCAGATCTAAAACTTTCTCTCGTGATATGTTATCTGGATCTAAAGCCAGTTTATACAAACATGCGGTATATATAGTCTTCTTCTAGTTTCATCTTTTATTCTTTGGCAGATCTTCTCAAACTGAAAAACCTTGATGATTGATTGGGTAATTAGTAATCTACATGATTAATTGTCTATTATTATTAATATTTTTATTTCAATTATAAATAAGATAGTTAGTCTGGGTCTTTAGTCTTTACTATGATCGCCTGCGACCTCTTTCTTGGGAATTATCAAATTAACTGCTTCAAGAGTGTAGTAAAATACTTGTGTAGATGTATCAGTGATTTATAACACTTGGATTCATATTATATCGGCATTTGTTTGATAAATTGCTTCTAGGTCTTTATTTGCAGAATGATTTTAACTTCGAGTAGAGGAACTGGTGAAAATAACAAATTTTTGAGAACCCAGGTGAAAATACATGCCTAGCCAGCAAAAAATACCCAGGTGTCAGCTCCGTTTGTCAAGGTGGCATGTCTGTTAATGTGAGTGGTATAATTTGACCTTAAATTTGTAACGTTAAGAGCACTTTTGAAAAAAAATAGTTTAGGGTGTAAGTGGGATATCGAGGGTAAACATCAAGGGTATTTTTAGACCTTTGCCCCCTTTACACGAACAATCAATTGTACGGAATAGGCCAAATAACAGTGCACCACTTGTATCTGATAAGCATCAACAGTGTTCCTTCTCCTATACTCCAACCTAGAAAGTTTGTTCTTACTAGGACAGTCTAGACTTGCATCAGATACTGACAGAGAGTCTGTTCCTATAGTTGAATCAAGTCAATCAACAATACCAGAGACTAGAGAGAATGTCCCTACTTTTGATTCAACATCTAGAGAATTATTCCTACTCTGCCAGTATGCAATGTTAACAATTCAATGGTCAATGAGCAACCTGATGTTATATCTGAGACTCTTGAAGATGCAAATTTTGATGTTGGTGATTTAGAACAAGATTCGGGGAAACGAAAGCAAACTATATGAATATCCTATTAATCAGCATGACCGAATTCGACATGCTTATATAAACTTGGAGCCATATCATTATAAACTTTTTGAGTATCCAAGAGTTTGGTCAGGAAACCAGTATCCTCAGTTCAATTATTCTTGGTTCAAAGATTGGCCATGGTTAGAGTATTAACCTCTTAAGAATAAAGTATTTTGCTTCCCTTGCTTTCTTTTTGCAAAGGGTCCAAAAGTTAATCCTTGCATTGACTACTGATGGATTTAATGACTGAAAAAGAGTTCGAGATGGATAGAATTGTGTATTTTTAAATCACATTGGAGGTCCATGCTCATTACATAATAGTTATGAGAAATACGTGACAGGATTTGATGAAAACACATCAATATGTAGACATAATTCTGAACCGACAAAGCAGAGATGAGATTTTAAAGAATCAGCTAAGACTCAAGACAACCATTGAATCTGTTCGTTATCTTGCATATCAAGGGTGCTATTTTTCGGGGTCATGACGAGTCTTTAGGATTTAAAAAACCGTGGCAATTGCGTTGAACTTATAAAGCATACAACAAAGTTTAGTCCGGAAGTTGCTAAAGTTGTTTTAAGAAAAGCCCCAAAAATGCTACATACACCTCACCCACAATCTAGGAGGAGATTTTGAATATTCTAGTAAACAAAGTGAGAATGCACATTCGAGGAGAAGTTGGGGATTCTGGCTTTTATATTCTTGTTGATGAAGCACAAGACTCAGCTCATAAAGAGCAAATGGCTATTATTTTTAGATTTGTCGATGTAAGAATGTCATCTGTGTCTTTCTCATTAGCATTGGTCAAAGATATATACAATACATATGCAATATTCTAGACAATATTCTAGGCAATATCCTAGGCTACAATACAGGAAGATATACATGAGTATGATCTACATACTAAAAATAATATATATATATATATATATACACACACACACACACACACACACAAAAACAAATATTACTTGACATAATCTAATACACCCCTGCAGTCAAAGCGGGAGGTTGTCAGACGCTTAGACTGTCCCGAAAATCATCAAAAAGTACACGCGAAAGTCCTTTAGTGAAGATGTCGACAATCTGATAATGGGACAGAACATGTGTAAGACCCCAACTTTTATGAATAAAGATTAATTTCTCTCGAAATATATTTTTGAATATTATGGTGTGGATATAATATAATGTTATATTTGTGGGTAATATTTATAAATTTTGCAAACTAAGTAAGTGGTTATATAATATTCGATTGGTCAGAGAATATTTGTTTTAACAAGGAATATTCGTACGATGACACAATTATTGGTGGACCCCACAACGGAAGTATTGTCATAATAAGAAAACGATAGAATTATCTTTTTATAAAAATAACGGCGGAAGTGTTACCGTTAAAACTGTTGAACTACCCGGTAGTAAAAATACAGTAATACGCGTGGTTGCATAGTAGCACACGGTATTGGTTATTGATGCTTACGTGAGAAGTCACTCAGTTATACTCAATTATTGCTACAATAATTACTGCATCATATCTCTCATATTATTGATTTAATTATTGTCACAGTATCATCTGCATAATATGTTATATTATTAAATCAATAATTGAGACGACAAAGTTATTTATATTATTAAATTGTAATATTTACAATGTCTTGAAGTTCTGTCAAGGAGAGATTTGGTCATCTAATTGCGCGCCAATAAGGAAAAATCCTTATCGGAAAGCCCCCTTTTTCCTGGGAACGACCTGGTTGTTAAAATATTGTGAGTTATAATTTTAATGATGAATAAGTTCGTGTTGATTAAAGATGAATTTGATAGTTTCATTGTGTTGGGATTTTTAGTGTTAGTGGAAATCGACATCTATTCCGATGATAATTGATGTCTGGGGGTTATATTGATAAATCGGGTAATTAATCGGATAAATGAGCAATTAATTACTACTAATTCACATGCTTATATAATTATTTGTTCACATGTGTATACTATTGATTCACATTATTTACTATTAGGGGAGGTGGTGCAAGTTTGATAATACTTGCAGGACTAAATTAAAAATGAAAGAAAAGTTGGAGGTATTGTACTGTAATATTTCGAGCCCCAAAACATGCAATTATCAAAACAATATTTTTCTATAAATAGAAGCTCATTCTTCCTTCATTTCTCACCAATTCACTAAAGCTATAGAGTAATTATTATAGAGAGAAAGAAGAAGAGAAGTCTGCTACCTCTCTACTCCAGTATCTAGTTTTTTTCTAAGGTAAGGGGTATTATTTCTTTCGTATTCATGAAGAGAGCTTCTGTTATTCCATTCTTTATTATTCTGTTGGAATAACCTGTATGTGCGGTCTATCGCATGCATAGTGAATTCTTTATTATTCCATTCTTTATTATTCTGTTGGAATAACCTGTCTGTGCGGTCTATCGCAGCCATGATGAATTCTTCTGTTATTCCATTCTTTATTATTATGTTGGAATATTCTGTCCGTGTGGATTACGTATGACCTGGTTCTATTCTTTATTATTCTGTTAGAATAATCTGTCTATGTGGATTATCACATGCATGGTGAATGATCCTTCGTATTCATTCCTTATTAAATTGTAGAAATGACCTGTCTATGTGGATTACCGTATGATGGGTGAAAATCCATTTGCAGTTTCATATATTCTATGATACTCATTTGGTTAAAGTTTTTGATTTTATACTCCATGAAATTAGTAGAATATCCTGGATATTTGCGCTTCATCCGGTATCTTTTCATGAAAATATTCTTCTGAGCATTCTTGAATTTTACTCCACAAAGCAGTATCATGTTGACAATTTGGACGTAATTGATTTCAAGGTAAATTAACTTATAAATCTTTTAAATTAATTTTTGAACTTGTTTTATTGAATTATTATGTCATTGTCATCATCCTCATGCTTATATTGTGATGAAAGTCATATTTGGCTTACGTGCATAGATGGACTTGGTATGATTATGACCAGGGATTATTCGGTATAATCATGACCTGTAATGTTATAAATGAAGTGGTAAAAGTCCTCAGTAGCCTGTAGTGCATTGATGGACAATTTTTGGTATGATTATGACCAGGGATTATTCGGTATAGTCATGACCATTGATGATTTAATAAATATCCTTGGCCCATAGTGCAGGGATGACTCGATGATGTGATTTATTTATTAAGCTGAGTCTTAGTGATAATAATTGATGAAAACATTTTAAATCATATAAGATAGTAGATATCATGCTCTACTTGACTCTTCTAATGGATTGCTTATTCCGCTGCAGTTAAACTTGATGTCTATTATATTTTATCAGTTTAACATTGTTGAAGACTAATGATAATTTATTCTGCATTATCTTAGTCATAATATTTCTTACTAGGCTAGTTGAGCTCACCCTTTCTTTCACAGTTCTCTTCAGGAAATGAGAACGTAGCCGGGACTAGTCGGAGAATGGAGTGACGGTCCAGATGATAGCATTAGTAGTCCTCACTATTCTGTTAAATAGTGTGACAATAAATGTAATGAAGACTCCATTGAGTGTGGATATTGTCTAGATGACAATACTCTTATTAAAACTCTTAGATTATGTTTTGTCGTATTTCACACGACTGTTGTATAATTAAGTTGTATTTGAATTTTGTACCATATTTTTGGCGACTCAAGATGGGTGATGTATACCTATTTTGGGGGCGTTACAGTTGGCATCAAAGCTTAAGGATATGATTCCTGTCTGAGATGTGAGACAAGAACTAGGAGGGGAGAGACGGAGAATTCATTCGCTAGTATGACCTACCTAAGTTTATTTGGTATTTAATTGATCAGTCAGAATATAGGGATAATATGTGATATGTTAATTAACCCTTGTTTTGTGACAGTATTTGAAAATAGCATCCGAAAATGTTGAGATAAACAATGAAGCACATGAGATCGTTGAGTCACCACAGATTAATGCCCAGGATAATGTGCAACAAGAAGATAATAATCCTCATATAAACAATAACACCGATGAAATGGTGAACGATTGGATGTTCAGGGGCTTTATGCAATTCATGCAACATCAAGCGAAAGCGGCTCCTGTCCAAAATGTAGGTGGAAACACTGACAACTCTTGGACGGTCACCGCTAAGCAGTTTAAGGAGCTGGGACCACCGGAGTTTTTTGGAGAGCCAAAACCACTTAAGGTGGAGACGTGGATAAAGCAGATCAACAAGATATTTGATGTCTTGGGATGCTCCGAGTAGCAAAAGGTTCCCTTTGCCACCTTCATGTTGCGAGCAGAGACAAATTACTAGTGGGAATCTATAAAGCGTACTCAACCTGCCGCACTCAAAATGTCTTGGGAGAAGTTTCAAGAGATATTCAATGACAAGTACTTTCCTGAAAGTATTCGTCACATGAAAAAGGTAGATTTCATCAAGCTTGAGCAAAACAATATGACCGTGGCACAGTACGAAGCTAAGTTTGCCAAGTTGTCTCGATTTGCATCCCACTTGGTTGATAATGAGGAGAGAATGACGCGGATGTTTCTAAGAGGTTTGAAACCTGAGATACGTCAATACCTAATTTCTCACAAACTGTGTTTGTATTCAGATGTTGTGAATATGGCTCAGTTATTGGAGCGCGATAATGAGTCAACCCAGCCAAGAGAGAGCAACTGACAAGTCAATAATACCAGTGGTAGTAGTCATCGAAGCGGTGACAACAAACATGGAGGGAATCAACATGCCAGAAATGATAATCACTTCGGTGGTAAATCATGGCCATGACAATAAGAGTGGACATTACAAGAAGAGGAGATTCAACAAGGATGCAAAGACGTCAGCACTAATACTTGTTGTTAAGGAAGGAGAACGACCACCGGTCGTATGTTACAAATGTGGAGGGGAAGGACCCATAAGTCCAAACTGCACGATGCAGTCCAAAGCGTGTTATAATTGTGGAAAAGAAGGTCACCTAGCCCAATTTTATCGTGCACCAAAGTCAAGTCCAGCTGGGATGGAGGCATCAAAGGGTGTCCCAGACAAAAAAAAACTAGTAGTTCAAGGGAGAGCGTTTGTCGTAACCTCCCAAAAAGCGAGGAATCCGAATGAGGTGATCACGGGTAAGCTAATCATAAACTCTAGCAAAGTTTATACTTTATTTGATACCAGTTCTACCCATTCCTTTATTTCTCCTACTTACGCTCAACGTTTAAATTTGACTCCGTAGAAATTAGACTTTGACTTATCTGTTGAAACTCCGTTGGGAAAAACCTTCATTACATCGACGGTTTATAAGTTTTGTTTGATTCAAATCGGTAACCGCATGTTACCTGTCAATCTTATTTCTTTGAAAATACTTACATTTGATGTGATTTTAGGGGTTGATTGGTTAACTACTCATCATGCTAAAATCGATTATTTTCGTAAGGTTTTTAGCTTTCCTATTCCTAACCAACCTATTATGCGAGTTCAAGCAACCAAACCGCTAAAATCAATCACTGTCATAACAAGTCATAAAACTATTCGTTTATTGAAAAATGGATGTCAAGCTTTCTTAGCCCATATCACGGATTTAAATAAAGATATGTCAGATTTGAATGATATTTCTATTGTTAATAAATTTCCTGACGTATTCCCTGAAGAACTTCCTGGCCTACCCCCAGAGAGTGAAATTAAATTTTGTATCGACCTTAAATCCGGTACAAAACCCATTTCCAAAGTCCCATATCGAATGGCTCCTATTGAACTTCAGGAGTTAAAAACCCAACTACAGGAATTGTTAGACATCAGGTTTCATTCGTCCCTAGTACGTCTCCTTGGGGTGCTCCTATTTTATTCGTGAAGAAAAAAAATGAAAGTATGCGACTTTGTATTGATTATCGGGAGTTGAATCACTGTCACCATCAAAAATAGGTACCCGTTGCCTCGCATTATGACCTGTTTGACCAGTTGCAAGGACCCAAATTCTTTTCAAAGATTGATCTTTGTTCCGGATATCATCAATTAAAGATTAAAACTGATGACATTCCAAAGACTTCTTTCAGAACTTGGTATGGGCATTATGAATTCCTAGTCATGTCTTTTGGATTGACTAATGCTCCTGCTGCCTTCATGGACATGATGAACCGAGTATTCAAGGAATATTTGGATCACTTTGTGGTCGTCTTTATTGATGACATCCTTATATACTCCAAAACCCGTGAAGACCATGAGCAACACTTGAGGCTGATACTTCAAAACCTTCGTGAAAACAAGCTTTATGCCAAGTTGAAGAAATGTGAGTTCTGGCTTGAGGAAGTTGCATTCCTTGGGCACGTAATATCAAATCATGGAATATCTGTTGACCCGGCAAAGATTGAAGCAATTCAAAGCTGGGAGCAACCTAAGTCAGTGACCGAAGTACATAGCTTTCTCGGCTTAGCTGGTTATTATCGGAGATTTGTAGAAGGGTTTTCTCGAATCGTTACTCCATTAACTCAGCTGACTCGAAAAGATAAAAAATTCTGTTGGAGCGAGGAATGTGAAAAGAGTTTTCAAGAACTCAAGAGGAGACTCATTTCAGCACCTGTTCTGACAATACCATCTGCCTCGGAGGGATTTGTCATCTACAGTGATGCTTCAGGAAAAGGGTTAGGATGTGTTCTCATGCAACTTGAGAAAGTCATACCTATACCTCATGATAACTCAAAGAATATGAGAGGAATTATCCTACTCATGATCTAGAGTTGGCAGCAGTCATTTTTGCGCTTAAGAGTTAGAGGCATTACCTGTATGGAGAGAAGGTGGAGATTTATACGGATCATAAAAGCCTCAAATATTTCTTCACTCAAAAGGAACTCAATATGCGACAACGACGATGGCTTGAGCTGTTCAAAGATTATGATCATACCATCTAATACCATCCTGGAAAAGCGAACGTGATAGTTGACGCATTGAGTAGAAGATCATATGCATGTACGAGTGCGATATTGTCAACGCAAAGGCCCATTTTGTATGACTTACAAAGGATGGAGATAGAGTTAAAGACTCCAGGGACCTATATGATGATGGCAAATATACGAGTAGAACTGACTTTAATTGATAAAGTTAAAGCTGCTCAAGCTACAGACCTGGAGCTGATGCGTATGAGGAAGAAAGTGCAAGAAGGTGCTATTCCGGAAGCAAGAATTAATGAAGAAGGAATACTTCGAGTCAACTCCAGACTTTGTGTTACTAACGACTCTGACTTGAAGTATAAAATCATGATGGAGGCGCACAACACACCGTTTGCAATCCATCCTGGGAGTACTAAAATGTATCGTGATCTTTGACATACATTTTGGTGGAGCAATATGAAAAGAGCGAGGTTTATCTCAAGGTGTCTAACTTGTCAATGAGTCAAGGCAGAACGTTAAGTGCCAAAAAGTCCATTGCAACCACTTAAAATTCCAGAATAGAAGTGGGATCACATTACCATGGATTTCGTTCCTGATCTTCCCAAGGTTTCTCCAGGCATAGATGCGATTTGGGTCATTGTTGATAGATTGACCAAGTCTGCTCATTTCTTACCGATACGAGAAACTTATACACTTGAACGTCTTACTAGTATGTATATAAACGAGATTGTAAGATTGCATGGTATGCCTAGTATCCATAGTTTCTGATCGAGACCCAAGATTCACTTCAAGATTTGGGGTTAGTTTGTAAAAAGTTATGGGCACAGATTTACAATTTAGTTCGGCATATCATCCTCAAACGAATGGGCAGTCGAAAAAGAATATTCAAACTCTTGAAGATTTATTAAGACTCTGTGTCCTTGACTTCAAGAGAAGTTGGGACAAGTTCTTACCATTGGTGGAGTTTTCCTACAACAACAGTTATCAAGCAAGTATTGGCATGGCTCCATTTAAGGCGTTGTATGGAAGAAAGTGTCGTTCTCTAGTATGCTGGGATGAGATAGGTGAAACAACGTTGTTGGGACCGGAGTTGGTACGTATGACCACGGAAAAGATTCAAACGATCCGACAACGTATAAAAACCTCACAAGATCGACAAAAGAGTTATGCTTATCTTCATCGAAAAGACATGGAATTCAATATTGGAGATCATGTGTTGTTACGTGTTGCTCCATGGAAAGGAGTTACGAGATTTGGAAAGAGAGGAAATCTCAATCCTTGATTCATTGGCCCATTTATAATCCTTAAATGAGTAGGAACTGTTGCCTATAGACTCGCCTTACCGCCAAGTATGTCTCGTGTTCATAACGTTTTCTATATATCTATGTTACGTAAATATGTTAAAAAACCCAAACCACATTATTGAATTAGAACCAGATGAGATAGGGGAAGATTTAATGTTAGAAGAGTTACCTGTTAAAATCTTGGATAAGAATGATCATATCCTAGGCTCCAAGGTTATACCTCAAGTCAATGTTTTGTGGAGAAACCACGATGTGGAAGAAATGACCTGGGAGTTAGAATTTGAGATGAAGTCGAGATATTCTCACCTCTTCGATATACCAGGTACGTACCCTAATTTCAAGGACGAAATTTCATAAGAAGGAGAGGTTGTAAGACCCCAACTTTATGAATAAAGAATAATTTCTCTCAAAATATATTTTTAAATATTATGGTATGGATATAATATAATGTTATAGTTGTGGGTAATATTTACAAATTTTGCAAAGTAAGCAAGTGGTTGTATAATATTTCAATTGGTCGGGGAATATTCGATTGGACCCCACAACGAAAGTATTGTCGTAATAAGAAAATGACAGAATTATCTTTTTATAAAAATAACGGCGGAAGTGTTACCGTTAAAACTGTTGAACTACCCGATAGTAAAAGTACAGTAATATGCGTGGTTGCATAGTAGCACACGATATTGGTTATTAATGCTTACGTGAGAAGTCACTCAGTTATACTCAATTATTGCTACAGTAATTGCTGCATCATATCTCTCATATTATTGATTCAATTATTGTCACAGTATCATTTGCATAATATGTTATATTATTAAATCAATAATTGAGACGACAAAATTATTTATATTATTAAATTACAATATTTACAATGTCTAGAAGTTCTGTCAAGGAGAGGTTTGGTCATCTAAATGCGCGTTAATAAGGAAAAATCCTTATCGAAAAGCCCCCTCTTTCCTGGGAACGACCTGGTTATTAAATATTATGAGTTATAATATTAATGATGAATAAGTTCATGTTGATTAAAGATGAATTTGATAGTTTCATTGTGTTGGAATTATTAGTGTTAGTGGAAATCGACATCTATTTTGATGATAATTGATGTCTGGGGGTTATATTGATAAATCGGGTAATTAATCAGATAAATGAGCAATTAATTACTACTATTTCACATGCTTATATAACTATTTGTTCACATGTGTGTACTATTGATTCACATTATTTACTATTAGGGGAGGTGGTGCAAATTTGATAATACTTGCAGGACTAAATTAAAAATAAAAGAAAAGTTGGAGGTATTGTACTGTAATATTTCGAGCCCCAAAACGTGCAATTATCGAAATTATATTTTCCTATAAATAGAAGCTCATTCTTCCTTCATTTCTCATCAATTCACTAAAGCTATAGAGCAATTATTATATAGAGAAATTATAGGGAGAAAGAAAAAGAGAAGTCTGCTACCTCTCTACTCCAGTATCCCGTTTCTTTCTAAGGTAAGGGGTATTATTTCTTTCATATTCATGAAGAGAGCTTCTGTTATTCCATTCTTTATTATTCTGTTGGAATAACCTGTCTGTGCGATCTATCGCATATATGGTGAATTCTTTGTTATTCCATTATTTATTATTCTGTTGGAATATCCCGGGTGTGCGGTCTATCGCATGCATGGTGAATTCTTCTGTTATTCCATTCTTTATTATTCTGTTGGAATAACCTGTTTGTGCGGTCTATCGCATACATGGTGAATTCTTCTGTTATTCCATTCTTTATTATTCTGTTGGAATATTCTGTCTGTGCGGATTACGCACGACCTGGTTTTATTCTTTATTATTCTGTTGGAATAACCTATCTATGTGGATTATCATATGCATGGTGAATGATCCTTCGTATTCATTCCTTATTAAATTGTGAAAATGATCTGTCTACGTGGATTACCGCATGGCTGGTGAAAATTCATTTGTAGTTTCATATATTCTATGATACTCATTAGGTTAAAGTTTTGGCTTTTATGCTCCATGAAATTAGTAGAATATCCTGGATATTTGCGCTTCATCCGGTATCTTTTCATAGAAATATTCTTCTGAGCATTTTTGAATTTTACTCCACAAAGCAGTATCATGTTGACAATTTGGACGTAATTGATTTCAAGATAAATTAACTTATAAATCCTTAAAATTTATTCTTGAACTTGTTTTATTGAAGTATTATGTCATTGTCATCATCCTCATGCTTATATTGTGATAAAAGTCATCTTTGGCTTACGTGTATAGATGGACTTGGTATGATTATGACCAGGGATTATTCGGTATAATCATGACCTGTAATGTTATAAATGATGTAGTAAAAGTCCCCAGTAGCCTGTAGTGCATTGATGAACAGTTTTTGGTATAATTATGACCTAGGGATTATTCGATATATTCATGACCATTGATGATTTAATGAATATCCTTGGCCCGTAGTGCAGGGATGACTCGATGATGTGATTTATTTATTAAGCTGAGTCTCATCGATAAAAATTAATGAAAATATTTTAAATCATAAAAGATAGTAGATATCATGCTCTACTTTACTCTTCTAATGGATTGCTTATTTCGCTGCAGTTAAACTTGATGTCTATTATATTTTATCAGTTTAACATTGTTGAAGACTAATGATAATTTATTCTTCATTATCTTAGTCATAATATTTCTTACCGGGCTAGTTGAGTTCACCCTTTCTTTCACTATTATTTTCAGGAAATGAGAACGTAGTCGGGACTAGTCGGAGAACGGAGTGACGGTCCAAATGATAGCATTATTGGTCCTCACTATTCTGTTAAATAGTGTGACAATAAATGTAATGAGGACTCGATTGAGTGTGGATATTGTCTAGATGACAATATTCTTATTAAAACTCTTAGATTATGTTTTGTCGTATTTCACACGACTATTGTATAATTAAGTTGTATTTGAATTTTGTACCATGTTTTTGGCGACTCAAGATGGGTGATGTATACCTATTTTGGGGGCGTCACAACATGGAGGACACGAACTTCTCCACGAGTATCTTTCTCAGAAACAAAGTGAATGTCCATTTCAATATGTTTAGTTCGCTGATGTTGAACAGGATTACCTGAGAGATATATCGCACAAACATTATCACAATAGACCAATATGGCCTTGTTGACCGGATAATGAAGCTCCAATAAAAGATTTCGTATCCAACAAGACTCAGAGACAACATTAGTAACTCTCCTGTATTCCGCTTTAGCACTAGAGCGATACAAAGTGGGTTGTCTCTTAGAGGACTAGGAGATTAGGTTGTCGCTGATAAGAATACATTAATCAGAGGTGGAACGTCTTGTGTTTGGGCATCCACCCCAATCTACATCTGTGTATGAGACAAGTGTGCTGACAGGAGATTTATAGAGATGCAAGCCAAAGTCGAGGATACCTTATATGTAGCGTACAATGCGCTTAAGAGCATTCATGTGCTCCTCCTTCAGGTTATGCATATGAAGGAAAACTTGTTGCACGACGTAGGACATGTCAGGTCTGGTGAATGTGAGATATTGAAGTGCACCAGCTAGATTCCGATAATGAGAGGGATCCTCATAATAAGGACCCGCAATTGCCCCTAACTTTTGTTTAGTGTCAACTGGTGTGGGAAATGGTTTGCATGAAGACATACCAACTCAATCAATAATATCCTCTCCATACTTTCTTTGAGAAAGGAAAAGACAATCTACATGACGAGTGACTATAATTCCCAAAAAATAGCTCAGAGAACCTAAGTCTTTCATAGCAAACTCAGAGGCAAGAAGAGGCATAATAGACTTTCGAAGAGCATCTGAAGAGGCAGTAAGTATAATGCCATCAACATAGAGTAGAATATATGCAATGTCTTTACCATGATGATAAAGAAAGAGAGAATGATCACATTTGTTGTGATAAAAACCAATAGTGGCAACATAATCTGTAAACCACTGGTACCAGGCATGGGGTGCTTGCTTGAGGCCGTAAAGAGATTTCTTTAGCAAACAAACATAATCTGGATTAGTATGATCTTTGAATCCCATAGGTTGATGCATATATATTGTTTCATTGAGATGTCCATGTAAGAAAGCATTCTTGACATCCAATTGATGAATAGGCCAAGATTTAGACAAAGAAATGCTCAATATAGTTCGAATGGTAGCCGGTTGGATGGTAGTCTTAATCTTTCAACAGCTCAAGCCAATGTCGTTTCCGCATGTTGAGTTCCTTTTGAGTGAAGAAATATTTAAGGCTCTTATGATCTATATAGATATCCTCTTTCTCCGCATACAAGTAGTGTTTCCAGATCTTTAGCACGAAAATGACTGCTGCCAACTCTAGATCATGAGTAGGATAATTCCTCTCACATTCTTTGAGTTGTCGAGAGGCATATGTTATGAATTTCTCATATTGCATGAGAACACATCCTAAACCTCTGCCTGAAGCATCACTGTAGATGATAAATCTTTCCAAACCTGATGGTATTGTCAGAACATATGCTGAAATGAGTCTCCTCTTGATTTCTTGGAAACTTTTCTCACATTCCTCGCTCAAATCAAATGTTGTATCTTTTCGAGTTAGCTGAGTTAATGGAGTAGCGATTCGAGAAAATCCTTCCACGAATCTCTGATAATAACCAGCTAAGCCTAGAAAGCTACTTATTTTGGTTACTGACCTAGTTGCTCCCAACTGTGACTCATATCCCAACCTTGGATAGCACCTCACAATGACACCTATCAGTTTGCCATCACACAAAGACGACGTCCCCTATAGAGAGTCTGGCTTCGATGCATTCCATAAAGGAAGTCACCAGATAAAGGCTCGGTTACCTATTTTTTTTGATGGTGTCATGGTTCAACTCCTTATAGTCAATGCAAAGTCGCATACTCCCATCTTTCTTCTGTACGAATAAACAAAAGCACCCCAATGTGGTACTAGGACGAATGAAACCAATGTCTAACAACTTCTGTAGTTGGGCTTTTAATTCTTGAAGTTCAATAGGAGCCATTCGATATAGGGTTTTTGGAAATGAGTTTTGTACTGGGTTCAAGGTCAATACAAAATTTGATTTCACGCTCTGGGGTAGTCCAAGAAGTTCTTCGGAGAATACGTCAGGGAATTTATTAATAGCAGAAATATCATTCAAATCTGACGTATTTTTATTTAAATTGGTGACATAGGCTAAGAAAGCTTGACATATGTTTTTCAATAAACGAATAGCTTTATGGCTTAAGATGATAGTAATTGATTTTAGTGGTTTGGTTGCTTGAATTCGCATAACAGGTTGGTTAGGAATATGAAAGCTAAAAACCTTACAAAAATAATCAGTTTTAGCATGATGAGTAGTTAACCAGTCGATTCCTAAAATCATATCAAATGCAAGTATTTTCAAAGAGATGAGATCAACAGGTAATGTGAGGGAGCCAATTTGAATCAAACAAGATTTGTAAACGGTGGATGTAATGAAGGTTTCTTCTAATAGAGTTTCAACAGATATGTCAAAGTCTAATTTCTTAAGGGTCAAGTTCAAATGTTGAGCACAAGTAGGTGATATAAAAGAGTGGGTAAAACCGGTATCTAATAAGGTATAGACTTCGTAAGAGTTTATGATTAGCTTATCAGTGATAACTTCGCTCGGGTTCTTTTCTTTTTGGGAAGTCACGACAAAAGCTCTTTTTTAAACCACCGACTTTGACTTGTCCGAGATAGTCTTAGGTGTCATTATTACCGCTGGACTTGACTTTACTGCATAACAAAATTGAGCTAAGTCACCTTCCTTTCCGCAATTATAATACATTTTGGGATGCTGCGTACAGTTTGGATTGCTATGTCCCTTCTATCCACATTTGTAGCATACGACCGGTGGTCGTTCTCCTTTTCTAGAAACGAGTGTTGGTGCTGGTGCTGCTACTGATGTTACAAGCACATGTACATTGACATAACCTTGTTCTGTGTCGAACACTTCAAGTTCCTAATTCTTCTCTTCTGTGTTTTACTCGGGGCTTAAACAAATTTATAATTTGATATACTAACAATGTATACACGAGCTGCTAGGATCATAACACAACACGTAATTAACATAAGGATAATTTTGCCTAACATAGCTACTTTATTAATGATGTGTCGTAATCCTAACAACACTCGTACTCTTAATAAAATTGAGTTGACTATAGAAATTTCAATTATAAACATGTCTAGTTCCTCATAGGTCATATGATTGTACATATAGCAGCCATTAAAATTGATGTGATCATATTTCGAATATAGGTGTTTGCCCTGCTCTTGAGGCCTAAGAAGGATCACAAATATAGATTGTACTGGAACATCTACCATCACGCAATTGGATACACACTCATTATCCTAAGCATCGTCAACATCTTGGAAGAATTCGACATAACCTTCCAAGATGGTACATTGTTCTAATATTTTTGGTAGCCGTTGCAGCAATATTAAAAGCCTTTACATGGTACATTGTTCTAAAGAGAAAAAGAGATGGCTCAGATAAACATCCAAATGCTGCTAATGGAGTTAATGGATACAATGGTTATAAATCACAAGAAGAAGCTTAGATATTATACATTAGAAATAAATATGATCATTTGTGGCTTGTACATTTAAATTATTATTGAGTTCTTTGTTGAGGGGGAGAAATTTACTTTCAAATGGTGTAGTTTTTCTTTCAATTGTGACTGTCTGACTATTCTAGGTTGCTAAATTTATTGGTATTTAAAGTAATTTTTTAATTTAAAAGATAAAATTGAAAATCTTTAATTTAAAATAATGAATCGGTTATTGGTGAATGTTGGTTATGAAAATTTCCCCTTTGACGAATATGTGTTGGAGAGGTGATAAGTAATAATAAGAGAAAAGAGGGAGACGTCGAGAGTATTATTTACGGGAATGTTACTATCACATAAAAACGTCACATACCGCTCACATATTATTGATGTAGCACCTATGAATTTATTATTGACATAACCCACTTAACTTAATAACAAATTTATGGGTATATCGTCAATGGTATGTAAGCGGTACCTGATTATTTTATGTGATAGTAGTGTTTTTGTATTATTTAACTCTCAGAAATATTTGTAGTGGTTTAAGCTGTTTTGTTTTAGAGAAAACTGAGGAAAGATAATAATTTGGGATATTTTTGTTTGGTTTATCGAATTTTTTTTTTGTTTATTTATGCCAACAGGGTAAAAGAATTATTATATGTAACAACTGTTAACTCTTAAAAATTGGCTTGTTTTCTGCCACTTGTCACTTGCGTAGTTGTGTTGTATTAGCTTGTTTGTTTAGTAATTGGAAATAATTATAATATTCGCATATTATTATGATTTTAATAATAATAAGTGCAAATAAAATGATGTACGTATAAATTTATTTATATGACATACAATATTAGTGGGAAAAATTAAGTCCCATATAGGTTAGGAATTAAATTTTTAATTTGTTTATATACAAGGAAAGTTGTGACGCACCCAAAACAGGTATACCCCACTCATCTTGAGTCGCCAAATACATGGTACAAAATTCAAATACAACTGTCATGTAAAATACGACAAAACATAAACTGAGAGTTTTAATACGAATATTGTCTTCTAGACAGTATTCAACTCAAATGGAGTCCTCAATACATTTATTATCACACTATTTCATAGAATAGTGAAGACTACTAATGCTATCATCTGGACCGTCACTCTGTTCCCCGAATAGTCCCGGTTACGTTCTCATTTCCTGAAGAGGACAATGAAAGCAAAAGGGTGAGCTCAACTAGCCCAGTAAGAAATATTATGACTAAGATAATGCAGAATAATTTATCATTAGTCTTCAACAGTGTTAAACTGATAAAATATAACAAACATCAAGTTTAATTGCATTAGAACAAACAATTCATTAGAAGAGTCAAGTAGAGCATAAAATCTACTATCTTCTATGATTTAAAAGGTTTTTCATCACTTTTATCGCTGAAACTTAGCTTAATAAATAATCCACATCATCGAATCACCCCTGCACTATGGCCAAGGATATTCATTAGTATCACGACCACAAATTATCCATGCACTACAGGCCAAGAATATTAGTGTATTCATCAATGGTCATGATCATGCCAATAACTGTCCATCAATGCACTACGGGCCAATAAGAACTTTTACCACATCATTTGTAACATTACGATCATGATTATACTGAATAATCCCTGGTCATAATCATACCAAGTCAATCTATGCACTACAGGCCACAGATGACTTTCAACATAATATAAACATGAGGATGATGACAATGATATAAGAATTTAATAAAACAAGTTCAAGGATAAATTTTTAAAGATTTATAATTTAATTTTTTCAGAAATCAATAACGTCCAAAGTGTCAACATGATACTGCTTCTAAGGTAAGGGGTATTATTCTTTCGTATTCATGAAGAGAGTTATTTTCATTCAATACTCGTAAGAGTTGTTATTCTATTCTTTATTATTATGTTAAAATAACCTGTCTATGCGAAGTACCGCATACATGGTAATATTCTTCTGTTATTCCATTCTTTATTATTATGTTGCAATAACCTGTCTGTGCGGTCTATCGCATGCCTGGCGAATTCTGTTGTTATTCTATTCTTTATTATTCTGTTGGAATATCCTATATGTGCGGATTACGCATAACCTGATTCCATTCTTTATTATTCTGTTAGAACATCCTGTCTATGCGGATTACGCATGACCTGGTTCCATTCTTTATTATTCTATTGGAACATCCTATCTGTGCGGATTACGCATGACCTGTTTCCATTCTTTATTATTCTGTTGGAATATACTGTCTGTGTGGATTACGCATGACCTGGTTCCATTATTTATTATTCTGTTGGGAATAACCTTTCTGTGCGGTCTATCGCATGCCTAGTGAATTCTTCTGTTATTCCATTCTTTATTATTCTGTTGGAATAACCTGTCTATGTGGATTACCGTATGCATGATGAATGATCCTTCGTATTCATTTCTTATTAAATTGTGGAAATGATCTGTCTACGTAGATTACCGCATGGCGGGCGAAAATCCATCTGCAATTTCATATATTCTATTATACTCAGTTAGTTAAATTTTTGGCTTCTATACTCCATGAAATTAGTAGAATATCCTGGATATTTGCGCTTCATCCAATATCTTTTCATGGAAATATTCTTCTGAGCATTCTTGAATTTTACTCGACAAAGCAGTATCATGTTGACAATTTGGACGTAATTGATTTCAGGATAAATAAACTTATAAATCTTTAAAATTTATTCTTGAACTTGTTTTATTGAATTATTATGTCATTGTCATCATCCTCATACTTATATTGTGATGAAAGTCTTCTTTGGCTTACGTGCATAGATGAACTTGGTATGATTATGTCCAGGGATCATTCTGTATAATCATGACCTGTAATGTTATAAATGATGTGGTAAAAGTATTCAGTGGCCTGTAGTGCATTGATGGACAGTTTTTGGTATGATTATGACCAGGAATTATTCGGTATAGTCATGACCATTGATGATTTAATGAATATCCTTGGCCCGTAGTGCATTGATAACTCTATGATGTGGTTATTTATTAAGCCGAGTCTCAGCGATATAAATTGATGAAAATATTTTAAATCATAGAAGATAGTAGATATTATGCTCTACTTGACTCTTCTAATGGATTGCGTATTCCACTACAGTTAAACTTGATGTCTATTGTATTTTATCAGTTTAACATTGTTGAAGGCAAATGATAATTTATCCTGCATTATCTTAGTCATAATATTTCTTACTGGGCTAGTTGAGCTCACCCTTTTGTTTTCATTGTTCTCTTCAGGAAATGAGAACGTAGCCGGGACTAGTCGGGGAATGAAGTTATGGTCCGAGATGGTGTTATAGTTGTCCTCACTATTCTATAAAATAGTGTGACAATAAATGTAATGAGGACTCTATTTGAGAGTGGATATTGTCTAAAAGGCAATATTCCTGTTTAAACTCTCAGCTATGTTTTGTCGTATATTATACGATGTTTGTATAATTAAGTTTGTATTTGTATTCTGTACCATGTATTTGGCGACTCAAGATGGGTGATGTATACCTATTTTGGGGGCGTCACAGTATGCGTCATATCTGTATATATACTGTCAAATCTTCATCGAGAAGATAATATGCGGATACAACTAAAAGGATACAAACACTAATATCAGAATCGTCATGCACATAAAACTAAAAGGATACAATATGCAGATATAACTAAAAGGAAACAACTATGACATTTGAATACAACTAAAAGGATACAACATATAGATACCACATGTGTTTGTTCTTACATCTAATTGACAAAATTGAAAGGTGAATACAACTAAAAGGAAATAAAGAGTACATACTCATAATCATTTATATCATAAAAGCCATCAATATCAGAATTGTCATCTTCGAGCAGTAGATCTTCACTATCATTATCATCACCATCTTCGTCATCCTCAACGATTTCTTCAATTATATCTACCTCCTCAACAACATCGTCTTCACTTTCGACAGCGACAACATCATCCTCTTCTTCACTAGACTTACTAATAATTGTCACATCAGCAGGTGTGACACTAGTAGACTCGACTTGTAAAGGTTCATCGTCTAGACGAAGAGTTGTGCCTTGAAAACCACCGGCTTTGGTGGTTATAACAGCATGCCATGGGCTTGCAGGAGTCTTAACACTCCACGCATAGTACACATGTGTTGCTTGACTTGCTAAAATAAAAGGCTCGTCCATACCAGTCATCAGTCTTAGTTTTGACTTAAACATTAACAGTCTCCCGTCTTGATTTTTATCTACTTTAACTCCATTCTCAACATCAAGCCAATGACAATTGAAGAAAACTAATTCTTTATGACCCCAATATTTGAGAACGACAATTCTAGCAATCGTCCATACCAGTCATCCCAAATGTTATCGTAGCAGCTACCTTTCACCACAACACCAGAATCAGCAGAAGCGACATCTCCAATATCACAAAACTTAAATATGTAACCGTTGATAATGCAACATGTATAAGTATCTACAGATCTTTCAAGGTCGTCGACTATAAGCTTTAGCCGATTGTTAGCTAACTCATCTGTGAGGACCTAATGTACATTAACACAACATATTCTAAAATTAATTAAACCATAAGAATACGTCTATGATGGTAGATTCATTGAACTTGTAAAGGTTAAACTTACATGATCTTTAAACCATTGCACAAATTGTTCATTTCTCAAATTTTGCAAATCCCTGTCAGATATACTCGGATTCGCTTCACGTACTTCAGCATTATATTGACTGCAACACAGTTATATACTTAATGTTTTTGTAAAAGAACCTCTCCCAGTTACACCAGACATATATAGTTATGACTACTTACTTAATGTATGGTGCTACTTCATTTATGTTGACAAGTGCATACAATGTGGTAGCTGCATACTCACTATCGATCAAGAATCGCCTTTTTTTTTTACCGGCGAATGGGTGTACATGATGACTAAAGGCCGTTAATTCTCCATTTTTCTCGTGCGCAACAGCCTCATTACGACGTAAGCGATTGTGCTTCGTCTGAACATTCGACTCAAAGTACAACGAGCAAAAATTAACAAGTTCCTCCATAACATAACTTTTAGCAATTAACCCCTCTACACGGGCTCTATTCTTCACCTTTTGTTTTAGACGTCGCATATACCTATGTGATATATAGATTAACAAACAAGAATTCTAAGTTTACCGTATTAAAAACATTAATTTTATTACCTCTCGAATGGATACATCCATCTATATTGCACGGGACCGCCAAACTTTGCTTCGTATGGCAAGTGAATAGGCAAATGCTCCATTGAATCAAAAAACAATGGAGGGAAGATCATTTCTAACTTGCACATTATTTCCACTATCTGCCTCTCCATTTTATCTATGTCTTTGAGCTGGATCTCCGTTAAGCATAGATCTCTGAAGAAATTAGAAAGCTCTATCAGTGCTTCAACCACACGTTTCAGTAACAAGTCGATAAATGCCACAGGGATCAACTTCTGCATGAATACGTGACAATCATGACTTTTGAGACCCCGAAACTTCAGCTCTTCTACTTTACAACACCTTGCTATATTCGAAGAATATCCATCTGGGAGCTTCAGTCCACTGATCCAATTACATATCAATATCAACTATTCCCTGGTCAAAGTTGTGACGCCCCCAAAACAGGTATACATCACCTATTCTGAGTCACCAGATACATTGTACATAAATCAAATACAAACTTAATTATACAACAGTCAGGTAAAAAACGACAAACATAACCTAAGAGTTTTAATAAGAATATTGTCATTTAGACAATATCCACACTCAATGGAGTCCTCATTACATTTATTGTCACACTATTTTATAGAATAGTGAGGACTAATAAAACAATCATCTGGACCGTCAATCCGTTCCCCGACTAGTCCTAACTATATTCTCATTTCCTGAAGAAAATAGTGAAAGAAAGGGTGAGCTCAACTAGCCCAGTAAAAAATATTATGACTAAGATAATACAGAATAAATTATCCTTAGCCTTCAACAATATAACAAATAATAGAATATAATAGACAACAAGTTCAACTGCAGCGGAATAAGAAATCCATTAAAAGAGTCAAGTAGAGCATAAAATCTACTATCTTCTATGATTTAAAAAGTTTTTCATCAACTTTATCGCGGAGACTCAGCTTAATAAATAAAATTGAATCATACCTGCACCACGACCAAAATAAAATTGAATCATACCTGGTACAAAACTTTCACCCGCCATGCGGTAATCCACGTAGACAGATCATTTCCACAATTTAATAAAGAATGAATACGAAGGATCATTCACCATGCATGAGGTAATCCATATAGACAGGTTATTCCAACAGAATAATAAAGAATGGAATAATAGAAGAATTCACCATGCATGCAGTAGTCTGCGTAGACATATTATTCCAACAGAATAATAAAGAATGGAATAACAACAGAATTCACCAGGCATGCGATAGAACGCACAGATAAGTTATTCCAACAGAATAACAAAGAGCGGAACCAGGTCCGTACAGACAGAATATTCCAACAGAATAATAAAGAACAGAACTAGGTCATTCGTAATCCGCACAGAAAGGATATTCCAACAGAATAATAAAGAACGGAATAACAAAAGAATTCACCAGGCATGCGATAGACCGCACAGACAGGTTATTCCAACAGAATAATAAAAAATGAAATAATATATGAATTTCACCATGTATGCGGTACTTCGCATAGACAGGTTATTCCAACATAATAATAAAGAATGGAATAACAACCCTTACGAGTATCGAAAGAAAATAACTCTCTTCATGAATACGAAAGAATAATACCCCTTACCTTAAAAGATAACTGGATACTGAAATAGTGAGGTAGTAGACTTCCCTTCTTCTTTCTCTCTATAATTTTTCTCTATAATAATTGCTCTATATATTTAATGAATTGCTAAGAAATGAAGGAAGAATGAGCTTCTATTTATAAGAAAATATTGTCTCGATAATTGCACGTTTTGGGGCTTGAAATATTATAGTATAATACCATCCTCTTTTCCTTCATTTTTAATTTAGTCATGCAAGTATTATCAAACTTGCACCACCTCCCCTAATAGTAAATCATGTGAATCAATAGTAAATCATGTGACTCAATAGTTCTAATCATGTGAAAAAAAAATAATTACAGTATAGTACCTCCATCTATACCTCTATTTTTAACTTAGTCATACAAGTATAATCAATCTTGCACCAACTCCCCTAATAGTAAATGAATGTGAATCAATAGTACACACATACGAACAATAGTTATAATCATGTGAATCAATAGCAATTAATTGCTCATTTATCCGGTTAATTACCCGATTGGTCAATATAAATTCCAGACATCAATTATTATCGAAATAAATGTTGATTTTTACTAACACTAATAATTTCAACACAATGGAACTATCAATTTCATTTTTAATCAACACAAACTTATTCATCATTAATATTCTAATTCATAATATTTAACAACTAGGTCGTTCCCACGAAAGATGGGGCTTTCCGATAAGGATTTCTCCTTATTGGCGCGCATTTAGGTGACCAAACCTCTCCTTGACAGAACTTCTAGACATTGTCAATATTGCAAATAATAATATAAATAACTTTGCCGTCTCAATTATTGATTTAATAATATAACATATTATACATATGATATTGTGACAATAATTGAATCAATATTATGAGAGATATGATGCAATAATTACTGTAGCAATAATTGAGTATAACTGAGTGACTTCTTACGTAAGCATCAATAATCAATATCGTGTGCTACTATGCAACTATGTGTATTACTGTACTTTTACTACCGAGTAGTTCAATAGTTTTAATGGTAACACTTTCGTCGTTCTTTTTATAAAAAGATAATTCTGTCGTTTTCTAACTACGACAATACTTCCGTTGTGGGGTCCACCAATGATTGTGCCATCGTACAGATATTCCCCGACAAAAAAAATATTCCCCGACCAATCGAATATTTTATAACCACTTGCTTACTTTTCAAAATTTATAAATATTACCCACAACTATAACATTATCTCAAATCCACACCATAATATTCAAAAAAATATTTCGAGAAAATTAAATCTTTATTCACAAAATTCGGGGTCTTACAATCTCCCCTCCTTATGAAATTTCGCCCTCGAAATTTACGTACGTACCTGGTATGTCGAAGAGGTGAGGATACCTTGACTTCATTTCAGATTCTAACTCTTGAGGTATAACCTTTGAGTGTTGAATACGATCCTTCTTATCCAAGATTTTAAAAAGTATCTCCTCATACGTTAAATCTTATGTTATCTCGTCTAGTTCTAATTAAATAACGTGGTTCAGGTCATCCACATATTTACATAACATCGATACGTGAAAAACGTTATGAACACGTGATATACTTGGTGGTAAAACAAGTCTATAGGCCACAGTTCCTACTCGATCAAGGATTTTAAATGGGCCAATAAAATCGAGGGTTGAGATTTCCTCTCTTCATCGATTCTTGCTTCTAGAATAGCGCCCTCTTGAACCTTCTTCTTCATATTCAGCAACTCTGAGTATGTAGCTTGCACGACTTTAACTTTATCGATTAAAGTCGATTCTACTCGTATATTTGTTATCTTCACGTGGGCCCCTAGAGTCTTTAACTCTATCTTCATCATTTATAAGTTATACGAAATGGGTTTTTGTGTTAACAACATCGCACTCGTAAACGTATACGATCTTCTACTCAACGCATCAGCTACCACGTTCGCTTTTCCATGATGATATTAAATGGTATAATCGTAATCTTCAACAGCTCGAGCCAACGTCCTTGGCGCATGATACATTCATTTTGGTTGAAGAAATATTTAAGTGTTTTAGAAATGGGTTTTGTACTGAGGTCAATACAAAATTCAATTTCACGCTCTTGGGGTAGGCTAAGAAGTCTTCAAGAATACGTCAGGAAATTTATTAACAATAGAAATATCATTCAAAACTGTGACTCTCATCCAAGACTTGGATAACACGTCACATTGATACCTATCAACTTGACATCGTCATTCACACCGTCGCCTACGGAAAGTCTGGCTTCGGTGCATCCCAAGACTTGGAAGTCACCAGCGAAAGGCTCGGGGCTCTTTACTTATGGCTTGATATAACAGTGATTGACTTTAGTGGTTTGGTTGCTTGAATTTGCATAACAGCTTGGTTAGGAATATGAAAGCTAACAACCTTACGAAAAGCATGATGAGTAGTTAACCAATCAATTCCTAAAATTGCATCAAAGACAAGTATTTTCAAAGAGATAAGATCGACAGGTAACGTGAAAGTGTCGATTTGAATCAAATAAGATTTATAAATAGTGGAAGTAACGAAGGTTTCTACTAACGAAGTTTCAACCAATAAGTCAAAGTCTAACTTCTCCGGAGTAAAATTTAAACGTTGAGCGCAATCAAGAGAGATAAAAGAATGGGTAGAACCGGTATCTAATAAGGTATAGACTTCGCGAGAATTTATAATTAACTAATCCATGCTAAATTCGTTTGGGTTACTCGCTTTTTGAGAAGTCACGAAAAATGCTCTTCCTGAAACCACCGACTTTGTTTTGTCCGTATCCGCCTTTGGTACCACCGTCCCAGCTGGACTTGACTTTAGTGCACGACAAAATCGGGCTAGGTGACCTTCTTTTCCACAATTGTAACATGCTTTGGACTGCATCGTGCATCTTGGACTGATATGTCCTCCCCTCCGCATTTGAAGCATACAATTGGTGGTCGTTCTCCTTTCTTGAAAATGGGTGTTGGTGTTGCTGTCTTTCCATTATTGTTGAACCTTCTCTTCTTAAAATTTCCCCTCCTATTATCTTGGCCATGATTACCACCAAAGTGGTTACCATTCTTGGCATGATAATTTCCCCCACGATGGTTAACATTGTTCCGATGGCCATTGCCACTGGTACGATTATTATCGTGTTGTTGGTGGTTGCCTTTTGGTTGTGCTGACTCATTATCGCGCTCTAATAACTGAGTCATATTCACAACATCTGAATATAAACAAAGTTTGTGAGAAATGAGGTATTGACGTATATCGGGTTTCAAATCTCTTAGAAAAATTCGCTTCATTCGCTCCTTATTATCGACCAAATGGGATGCAAACCGGGATAACTCCGCAAATTTAGCCTCGTATTGCGACACGGTCATATTGTTTTGCTCCAACTTGATGAACTCCACCTCCTTCATGTGAAGAATACTTTCGGGAAAGTACTTGTCGTTGAACAGTTCTTGGAACTTCTCCCAAGACATCTTAAGTGCGTCAGGCTGGATATGCTTTACAGATTTCCACCAATAATCTGCCTCTTCACGTAATATAAAGGTGGTTAAGGGAAACTTTTGCTCATTTGAGCATTCCAAGATATCAAATATCTTGGTGATTTGCTTTATCCACGTGTCCGCCTTAAGTGGTTTTGGCTTTCCCAAGAACTCCGGTGGTCCCAGCTCCTTGAACTGCTTAGCAGTGACCATTCGAGAGTTGCCAGTGTTTCCAACTGAATTTTGAACAGGAGTCTCTCTCGCCTGATGTTGCATGAATTACACAAAGCCTCTGAACATCCTATCATTCAATATCTAATCTTTGTTGTTATTTACCTGAGGATTATTGTCTTCCTGTTGCACATTATCCTGGGTATTGATCGTTGGTGACTCAACGGTCTCATGTTCTTTATTGCTGATCTCAACATTTTTAAATGCCATTTTCAAACACTGCCACAAAACAATGGTTAATTAACATATCACATATTATCCTTATACTCTGACCGACCAATTAAATACCAAATAAACTTATGTAGGTGATACTAGCGAAAGAATTCTCCGTCTCTCCCCTCCTAGTTCTTGTCTCACATCTCAGCAAGAGATCATATCCCTAAGCTTTAATACCAACTGTGACGCCCCCAAAATAGGTATACATCACCTATTTTGAGTCTCCAGATACATGGTACATAAATCAAATACAAACTTAATTATACAACAGTCGGGTAAAATACAACAAACATAATCTAAGAGTTTTAATAAGAATATTGTCATCTAGACAATATCCACACTCAATAGAGTCCTCATTACATTTATTGTCACACTATTTTATAGAATAGTGAGGACTACTAAAACAACCATCTGGACCGTCAATCCGTTCCCCAACTCGTCCCAGCTATATTCTCATTTTTTAAAGAGAATAGTGAAAGAAAGGGTGAGCTCAACTAGCCCAGTAAGAAATATTATGACTAAGATAATGCAGAATAAATTATCCTTAGCCTTCAACAATATAACAACTGATAGAATATAATAGACAACAAGTTTAACTGTAGTGGAATAAACAATCCATTAAAAGAGCCAAGTAGAGCATAAAATCTACTATCTTCTATGATTTAAAAAGTTTTTTTATCAACTTCATCGCTGAGACTCCGTTTAATAAATAAAATCGAATCATCCCTGCACCACGACCAAGGATATTCATGTAATCATCAATGGTCATGATTATACCGAATAATCCCTGGTCATAATCATACCAACAACTGTCCATCAATGAACTACAAGCCAATGAGGACTTTCACCACATCATTCGTTACATTACGGTCATGATTATATCGAATAATCTCTGGTTATAATCATACCAAGTCCATCTATGCACGTAAGCCAAAGGTGACTTTAATCACAATATAAGCATAAAGATGATGACAATGACATAATAATTCAATAAAACAAGTTCAAGGATAATTTCTAAAGATTTATAATTTAATTTATCTGGAAATCAATAACGTCCAAATTGTCAACATTATACTGCTTTGTAGAGTAAAATTCAAGAATAATATTCATGTACAAAAAATAATTTGGACAGAAAAGAAATATATTTTTTGGGTAAATAGTACCCCGTGAATAGTACTTCGGGAATAGTACTTCGGGAATAGTACCCCGTGAATAGTATCACGACACAAAAAGTGTCCCGAATACCCGAGTGAATAATATTAGAATGAATAGTAACTCGTGAATAGTAACTCATGAATAGTACTATGACACAAAAAGTGCCCAAATACCCGAGTGAATAATACTAGAGTGAATAGTAACTGGGTGAATAGTAATTCGTGAATAGTAACTCGTAAAAAAGAATACCAAAGAAAATGATATTCTATGACGAGTACAAAAGAAATGATATCTCAGACGAATATAATAAAATATACGAAACTGTAAATGAATTTTCACCCACCATGCGGTAATCTACGTAGACAGATCATTTCCACAATTTAATAAAGAATGAATACGAAGGATCATTCATCATGCATGCGGTAATCCACATAGACAGGTTATTCCAATAGAATAATAAAAAATGGAATAACAGAAGAATTCACCATGCATGCGGTAGTCCGCGTAGACAGGTTATTCTAACAGAATAATAAAGAATGGTATAACAGTAGAATTCACCTGGCATGTGATAGACCACACAGACAGGTTATTCCAACAGAATAATAAAGAACGGAACCAGGTCTTGCGTAATCCGCACAGACAGAATATTCCAACAGAATAATAAAGAACGAAACCATGTCATGCGTAATCCATACTGACATGATATTCCAACAGAATAATACAGATGGAATAACAACAGAATTCACCAGACATGCGATAGACCACACAGACAGGTTATTCCAACAGAATAATAAAGAATGGAATAACATAAGAATTTTACCATGTATGCGGTACTTCACATAGACAAGTTATTCTAACATAATAATAAAAAATGGAATAACAACCCTTACGAGTATTGAAAGAAAATAACTCTCTTCATGAATACGAAAGAGTAATACCCCTTACCTTAGAAGAAAACTGGATACTGGAATAGTGAGGTAGTAGACTTCTCTTCTTCTTTCCCTCTATAATAATTTCTCTATATCTTTAGGGAATTGGTAAAAAATGAAGGAAGAATGAGCTTCTATTTATAGGAAAATATTGTTTCGATAATTGCACGTTTTGGGGCTCGAAATATTACAGTATAATACCATCCTCTTTTCCTTCATTTTTAATTTAGTCCTGCAAGTATCATCAAACTTGTACCACCTCCCCTAATAGTAAATCATGTGAATCAATAGTAAATCATGTGACTCAATAGTTCTAATCATGTGAAAAAAATAATTACAGTATAGTACCTCCATCTATACCTCAATTTTTAACTTAGTCATGTAAGTATTATCAATCTTGCACCAACTCCCCTAATAGTAAATGAATGTGAATCAATAGTACACACATGTGAACAAATAGTTATAATCGTGTGAATCAATAGAAATTAATTGCTTATTTATTCGATTAATTACCCGATTGGTTAATATAACCTCCAGACATCAATTATTATCGAAATAAATGTCGATTTTCACTAACACTAATAATTCCAACACAATTGAACTATCAATTTCATCTTTAATAAACACGAACTTATTCATCATTAATATTATAATTTAAAATATTTAACAACCAAGCCATTCCCAGGAAAGAGGGGGCTTTCCGATAATGATTTCTCCTTATTGGCGCACAATTAGGTGACCAAACCTCTCATTGACAGAACTTCTAGACATTGTCAATATTGCAAATAACAATATGAATAAATTTGTCATCTCAATTATTGATTTAATAATATAACATATTATACATATGATACTGTGACAATAATTGAATCAATATTATGAGAGATATGCTGCAACAATTACTGTAGCAATAATTGAGTATAACTGAGTGACTTTTTACGTAAGCATCAATAATCAATACCATGTGCTACTATGCAACCACGCGTATTACTGTACTTTTACTACCGAGTAGTTCAACAGTTTTAATGGTAACACTTTCGCCGTTATTTTTATAAAATGATAATCTGTCGTTTTCTAACTACGACAATACTTCCGTTGTGGGGTCCACCAATGATTGTGCCATCGTACGGATATTCCTCGACAAAAAGAATATTCCCTAACCAATCGAATATTTTATAACCACTTGCTTACTTTTCAAAATTTATAAATATTACCCACAACTATAACATTATCTCAAATCCAAACTATAAAAATATTTCGAGAAAATGAAATCTTTATTCACAAAATTTGGGGTCTTACAAAAGTATATTCAGCTTTAGGCGTTACCATCTCACTACTCGCCTAATACAACCTCAAATTTTCCCTAATGTTCATTTTTACCAAATCAAGTCTTGACATGTTGTTGTCCTTTGTTCTACCACTGGCATCTAGGACAATATAAAAAATATTATCAAATACGTTCTTCTCAGTATGCATCAGATCTAAACAATGACGGATGCAGAGTGTAGCCCAATAAGGCAGCTCAAAGAACATGGATCTGTGTGTCCAGTTGTGAACCTTGCCATAACTATATGCTCGCTCCAGTCTGTGATTCTTCTGTGGAGGTGGAAACTTTAAATGACTAATCTAACTCAACACTGCTGACCTAGAAAGATGGTTAGGTACTTCACGTTTCTCTGTTTTTCGATTGAATTGTCTACTCATCCGTCGATAAAGATGTTCAATTGGCAAAAACGGTCTGGATGTTGTAAAGAAACTCATTTCCCCCATGTTTGAGCCGCATAGCTTTAATTGACCCCATGCACACGGGACATGACAAGCTCCCGTGAGTCGACCATCCACTGATCATTCCTAACACTGGGAAGTCATTTATTGTCCATAGTAAAGCTGCTCTCATGTCAAATTTCTGCTTAAGAGATACATCATAAGTTTGAACCCCTTTTTCCCACAACATCTTGAACTCATCAACTAACGGCCTGAGGTATACTTTGATGTCTTTACTCGGACTCTTATCACCCAGAATCAGTAAAGGCATGAACATGTAGGGATCTTTCATGCACATCGAAGGTGGGAGGTTATACACCACAATAATCACCGGCCAAGTTGAGTAGGGCTTTGTGTAAGGCCCGTTAAACGAATTAAACCCATCCGTAGCAAGTCCAAGCGTAACATTCTGAACCTCTTCAGCAAACGAGGGGTGCTTGTTATCAAAATTTTTCCACTCAAGCCCATCTATTGGGTGCGTCAGTTGACCTTAGACTATGTCCCGTGTAGAGTGCCACCTCATATCCTCGGCGGTATGTGTTGAAATTAACAACCGCTGAAGCCTCGGGGCAATGTGAAAGTTATGTAAGATCTTTCTCAGCATGTTTTTTCCTTTTTTCTTGCGCTGTTCATAGTATCTACTTGTACCACAAATATCACATGACCTCTTATCTTTATTGACATCACCGTAATACAACATACAATCATTCTCACAAGCATCAATCTTCTCATACCCTAGATTGAGCCTTTTGACCATTTTCTTCACATCATAGTACGACTCCGGTAACTTATTGCCTGCAGGTAAGCACTCCTTCACAATGCTTAACAGTTCATTAAAACCTCTCCCGCTACAGTCATGCTCGTTCTTGAAGTGTATAAACTTAGTCACGACAGATAAGACGGTGTGCTTTTTGTGCTCGTCATACAGTGGTGTCGCTGCTTCATACAATAACTTATAGAAACCCTTAGCCCCATCATTTGGCTCTTGATCGACGCTACTGCCATCCCTGTCTGTATTCCATTGGAAGTATGAACCAGCAGCTTCGACTATCATGTTAGTACAGTCAAAGATTTTGTCACCTCTGGATTTCGATTCTGATTCATGTTCATCCAACCAGGATTCCCCATGATAGATACATGTCGTATAACCCTGCTTGAACCCATATGCAAATAAGTCGCACATGACATCACTCCTTTCCTTTCACACTTCATTCACACACCTCTTACAAGGACATCTGATCTCATCACCGCTGACTTGCTCAAACGCAAAGTTTTGAAACTGTTCAACCCCACTATGATACTCAGAGCTAAGCCAACTCCTATCAGTGGCTACCCTACGTTCCATCCAACTTCAATCAACAGACATCTCGGACAACTGTCTTCTATATATATGGAAAGTTAGACAAACACAATCAAGTCTCCAAGTTAATGTATATGCAAGCTTATGAGTTTCCTAAATTCATCTCCCACTCTAACGGGTCAGGCTTCTATCCCATTCCCGGATGTGTCGCCTCACTGATGCTAACAACTTGAACACATCTTTAAATTTTTCAAAAATTTCGGCAGTACCTCCCCATGGTCATCTAGTACACTAAATAGACTAACACATCGTAGTCTAAATATGCATCCGAAGAACATCAAGAGATATATACTGACCAAAAATTCAAAAAATATAAAGACGTGTTCAAGTCGTTAACACCGACCTAAAGTGAGATCGAAACATACAAGAACAGTCCCAAAATGGGGACTATTTGAGATTCACTCTTACTAAGTGAATCTCAAACGGGTTTCTAAGCTTCCTAAACTATATGAAAATATGCACGTATGAAATTGAACTCTTTCCTAGAACAAAAGGAATACTATCTTGAGAATGAATTATGAACCACAATAAAAGAAATTAATTCATCGATTCTTATGAGTATACAAAATAAAAGACAACATATTAAATAATCCTCACTGAAAATACGTGCTTGAAATTAGTCATGAGGTATATCTTGCTTGAAATTATGCATTCAGCATTGGGAGTATTCGGACTCTTGTATATAGTAGGTTTAGCGAATACAAGAAATGAAAAATTAATTCTTCTTTAAAGAATGAATTGAAGAAAAAAGACCAATGTGCAGGAGTTGTCATTAAAAATCAATAATGAATAAAGAGAAGCTTGAATAATGAAATGGCAAAACCTATAACAAGAATGTGTGCAGGCAATTTAGAATAAAAGAGTAAATATCCATAAATAAGCAAACCTCTTTAATTCGATCTCAAAAGTTAATAACACTTTAAGTGAACAAAAACTCAAGAAACATAGTAAACAAAATCTAATCTTTTAACGGTACATAACATGATAACATTGGTAAACACTAAAAATAATCCAAACCTTTAAAAGGTATTATAACATTCATAGGGACATCTTAACAAACAGTTGGCGCGTTATTTAGTATCACCATTACTAACATTCATACACTTCAAAATACTCACTCAATACGCATATACATAGACTACGAGAATGAGTAAAGAGACTTACCCTCTATAGCTAAACTATTTCTATCTCTGCTATCTTGTTGAACTTACATATATGTTATTTGAAAAATATAGAAACAATTTAAAAGATAATTTAAGATACCATTAAGGTTTTCTCTCTATCATAATTGTTTTGAGAAGTAGTGAGGTCTAAAGGTTTTTTTTTGAATTCTACTTTCATGCGTACAACTGTTGTATTGAGTGATAAAAGGGTTCTTTCATGTTTCTATATATGAGATCTTCAGTTCTAAACCAATGCAATTCCAGTACTGAATTCTTCATCCCATAATTTAATTATCGTACATATATAACATATCAGGTAAAACTAATCAAAACTTAAAGGAATCCAATTTTTGTTTTTCTCCTAATATGGTATCATAGTTGTTACAAAAAGATCAAAGATGCCAAACATGTTAATATTTGTGTATGCCCAAGAAGCAAATATAACAAAATGCTGCAGATGGAATATCCATTACTCACATTATTGCACTAAGATTTCAGACTTTGAAAATAACAATGAGATTAATTTCCCGAACTCTACCTAAATTGTTAGACATCTAGCCATCTAGGAATAAGATAATTACTAGTTTGAAATACATCTTATATGAATAACACATGAATATAGAAAAATTACAGACCTCCAAAAATAGCAGAGACGCCCAAAAATATTCAAAACATATATAGAGAGAGGAGATGAACTGAAAATCTTACATGGTTATGAGAGTACCAAAGTAGCCCCAATCCTTATACAAGTGCAGGTACGACCTCTGGAGTTGCAATGGCGAAATGGGTGGAGGCACGACCGGCGAAATTACAGCGGCCAAATGGAAAATCCAGGAGCTTACATTGAGGATGAGGGAAATGGGCGAACTGGGCAAGATGAGGGAAATGGGCGAATTCAATTGAACAGATAAGAGAATCAATATCGTAAATTTGAGAATTAAAGTGGGAAAATCAGATAGTAATGGGCAAATTTGAGAGGGAAAGAGAAATATGAGCGAGGGAAAAATGAGTCATTGCCGTCGTGAACCAAGGTTTTAATTAAAGGAACTCATTGTCGACGGCGAATCCGTCGATAATGACCCCGTTTCGATTGAGTTAGTCTCAACGGCAGTTCCGTCGCCTTTGATTTATGTGTCCGTCGCCAATGTGTTTTCCCTCCACCGCCAAATTTTCGAACCAAATTATCCCATAGGATATTACATTCTCGACGACAGACATTATCGACGGCGTTCCCGTCGGCATTAATGTCATTAACGACGAGACATTATCGACCCTTTTTCTTGTATTGCTATTAATTTCATGGAGTTTAGAAGCCAAAACTTTAACAAAACGATTATAAAATTCGAAATCTGAAACGAAATAATATTACTTACATACTACAGAGTATGGAAGAAAATATTATTTCAAGCGAATATTGAACAAAAATAACATATCTTTCCTTGAAAAGAAGAGTATTCCAACTGGTATAGCGAGGATATTCTTGAAGAAAACTTTCACTATTTTTTACGCTCAAAGCTTTTTAAAACTCGAAAGAAATATGCTCAAGATTATAGAAGAAGAATTCTCAGATTCTGGTGTGATTTTCAATTCTAACTTAAGCGCCTATTTATAGGAAAAATGATAGAACGCCAAAGGAGACTAAAATAATAAAATGATATTATAATTTTTCTACGCATGCATGCTTTGAACAAAACTAAGCCCCCACAGTGGGGCCCACCAAAAATCAGCACATGTTTTCTACACCAACCAAAGTGGGTCCCACCCAATTTTAATAAAAATCATTTTATTTTCCAAAACTTCAGTAATTCATAATAAATAGCCCTTTTATCAAAAAAATATGAATTTTATGTCTATTCCACATGAAATAGAATTCTCTACAACTTTGTAGCTTTATGTTTTTCCAAATTCTAAACAGAAAATATCCAAAATCCACAAACGGATGATTTTCAACACCTCTTAAAATTTATAACAAATCATACGCTAATTTTAAACGGTTCAAAATTTATGTACATATACTCAACTTATATATGTATAACATATCCAAAAATCAAAATGATCCGACAGTCGAATCAAAATTATCACTCACGCAATAGAGCTTTGAGAACACTGATTTGATTTTTTTAATATCTCCAATCCAACAAAATACTGATAAAATACCTCAACATTAATTCCTTCATTTATAAACACATAAAATAAATATTTTCTTATCCATCATTTATGTCCACATAAAATAAATATTTCCTTATCATATAAATTAATAATTAATTATTCACAAATAATATTACAGAATCACAATAATGACAACCAGGTCGTTCCCAGAAAAGTGGGGGATTTTCGATAAGGATTTCTCCTTACTTGTGCGTAATTAGGTGACCAAACCTCTCCTTGACAGAACTTTCTAGACATTGCCAATAATGCTATCTCATAATATTATTCAAATAATATGAATTATTGATTTAGTAATGGGAAATAATGTGCAGTGATAATTATTGAAACAACAATAATATAAAATATCAACGCAGCAATTATTGAATCAATAAAATAAAATATTGAACAGTAATTACTATAATAATTATTGAGTAGTGCAATACAGTGTGCTACTGTGCAACAACGCGTATTATTGTATTTTAACAACCAGGTATTCCAATAGTGTTAACGGTAACCACTACGTCGTTATTTATAAAACTCAAACTTTTTATTTTCTTTATCCGACAGTTATTCTATTAGGGGCCCACAAATGGTTGCGCTATCGTACGAATATTCCCCGACAACAAGAATATTCCACGACCAAACGAATATTCCCCAACAGAAATGAGTATTTTATAACCACTTGCGTATTTTGAAAATTTTATATATATCCCACAAGTATAACATTATATCAAATTCACTCCATAATATTCAAAAATAATATTTATAAAAAATTCATCTTTATTCATAAAAGTTAGGGGCTTACAACCTTCCCTTCTTATGAAATTTGGCCCTCGAGATTAGGGTACGTACCTGGTCTGTCGAAGAGGTAAGGATACCTTGATTTCATTTCAGATTCTAACTCCAGGTCATTTTCTCAATATCGTGGTTTCTCCATAAAACTTTGACTTGAGGTATAACCTTGGAGCGTAAAATATGCTCCTTCTTATCCAAGATTTTAACAGGAACCTCTTCATACGTTAAATCTTCCACTATTTTGTCCGGTTCTAACTCAATAATGTGGTTCGGGTCTTTCACATATTTACGTAACATAGATATGTGAAAAATGTTATGAACACGAGATATACTTGGCGGTAAAGCGAGTCTATAGGCCACAGTTCCTACTCGATCGAGGATTAAAAATGGGCCAATGAATCGAAGATTGAGCTTTCCTCTCATTCCAAATCTCGTAACTCCTTTCCATGTAGCAACACGTAACAACACATGATCTCCAATATCGAATTCCACGTCCTTTCGATGAAGATCAGCATAACTCTTTTGTCGCTCTTGTGAGGTTTTTATACATTGTCGGATCATTTGAATCTTTTTCGTAGTCATACGTACCAAATCTGGTCCCAACAACGTTGCTTCACCCACATCATCCCAACATACTGGAGAATGACACTTTCTTCTATACAACGCCTCGAATGGAGCCATGTCAATACTTGTTTGATAACTGTTGTTGTAGGAAAAATCCACCAATGGTAAGAACTTGTCCCAACCCTTGAAGTCAATGACATAGAGTCTTAATAGATCTTCAAGAGCTTGAATAGTCCTCTCTGACTGCCCGTCCGTTTGAGGATGATAAGCCGAACTAAATCGTAAATCCGTTCCCATAGCTTATTGCAAATTAACCCAAAATTTTGAAGTGAATCTTGTGTCTCGATCAGAAACCATGGATACTGGCATACCATGAAATCTTACAATCTCGTTTATGTACATACGAGCAAGACGTTCAAGTGTATAAGTTTCTCGTATAGGTAAGAAATGAGCCGACTTGGTCAATATATCAACAATGACCCAAATCGCATATATTCCTTGAAAAACCTTGGGAAGACCGATAACGAAATCCATGGTAATGTGCTCCCACTTCCATTCTGGAATTTCAAGTGGTTGCAATGGACCTTTTGGTACTTGATGCTCCACTTTGACTCGTTGACAAGTTAGACACCTTGAGATAAACTCTGCGATCTCTCTCTTCATATTGCTCCACCAAAATGTATGTTTAAGATCACAATACATTTTGGTACTCCTATGATGGATTGTAAACGGTGTGTTGTGCGCTTCCATCATGATTTTATACTTTAAATCAGGGTCCTTAGGAACACAAAGTCTGGAGTTGACTCGAAGTATTCTTTCTTCATCGATTCTTGCTTTCGGCAAAGCACCTTCTTGCACTTTCTTCCTCATATGCATCAGCTTCAGGTTTGTGGCTTGAGCAGCTTTAACTTTATCAATTAAAGTCAGTTCTACTTGTATATTTTCCATCATCACGTGGGTCTCTGGAGTCTTTAACTCTATCTCCATCCTTTGCAAGTCATATAAAATGGGCCTTTGCGTTGACAATATCGCACTTGTGCCCGCATATGATCTCCTAATCAATGCGTTAACTACTATGTTCGATTTACCAGGATGGTATTGAATGGTATGATCATAATCTTTCAACAGTTCAAGCCACCGTCGTTGCCGCATGTTGAGTTCCTTTTGGGTGAATAAATATTTGAGGCTTTTATGATCCGTAAAGATCTCCACTTTCTCCCCATACAAGTAATGCCTCCAAATTTTAAGTGAGAAGACAATAGCTGCCAACTCTAGATCATGAATATGATAATTCCTCTCATATTCTTTGAGTTGCCGAGAGGCTTTGGCTATGACTTTCCCATGTTGCATGAGAACACATCCTAAACCTTTGCCCGAAGCATCACTATAGATGACAAATCCCTCTGAGCCAGATGGTATTGTCAAAACAGGTGCTGAAATGAGTCTCCTCTTGAGTTCTTGAAAACTCTTCTCACATTTCACGCTACAACCGAATTTTGTATCTTTTTGAGTCAGCTGAGTTAATGGAGTAATGATTCGAGAAAATCCTTCTACGAATCTCCGTTAATAACAAGCTAAGCCGAGAAAGCTACGTTGTAAGACCCCAAATTTTATGAATAAAGATTTAAATTTCACGAAATATTTTTTTTAATATTATGGTGTGGATTTGATACAATGTTATAGTTGTAGGTAATATTTATAAATTTTGCAAAGTATGCAAGATGTTATAAAATATTCCTTTTGTCGGGGAATATCCGTACGACGACACAATCATTGGTGGACCCCACAACAGAAGTATTGTCGTAGTTAGAAAACAACAAAATTATCATTTTATAAAAATAATAGCGAAAGTGTTACCGTTAAAACTGTTGAACTACCCGGTAGTAAAAGTACAGTAATACGCGTGGTTGCATAGTAGAACACGGTATTGATTATTGATTCTTACATAAGAAGTCACTCAGTTATACTCAATTATTGCTACTGTAATTGCTGCATCATATCTCTCATATTATTGATTCGATTATTATCACAGTATCATCTGCATAATATTTTATATATTATTAAATCAATAATTGAGACGACAAAATTATTCATATTATTAAATTGCAATATTTACAATGTCTAGAAGTTCTGTCAAGGAGAGGTTTGGTCATCTAATTGCGCGTCAATAAGGAGAAATCCTTAATGGAAAGCCCCCTCTTTCTTGGGGACGACCCGGTTGTTAAATATTGTGAGTTATAATATTAATGATGAATAAGCTCGTGTTGATTAAAGATGAAATTGATAGTTCCATTGTGTTGGAATTATTAGTGTTAGTGAATATCGACATTTATTCCGATGATAATTGATGTCTGGGGATTATATTGATAAATTAGGTAATTAATCAGATAAATGAGCAATTAATTGCTATTAATTCACATGCTTATATAACTATTTGTTCACATGTGTGTACTATTGAATCACATTATTGTACTATTAGAGGAGTTGGTGCAAGATTGATAATACTTGCATGACTAAGTTAAAAATGGAGGTACTATACTGTAATTCGTATTTTTACATGATTATAACTATTGATTCACATGATTGAACTATTGATTCACATTATTTACTATTAGGGGAGGTGGTGCAAGTTTGATAATACTTGTAGGACTAAATTAAAAATGAAAGAAAAGTTGGAGGTATTGTACTGTAATATTTCGAGCCCCAAAACGTATAATTATCGAAACTATATTTTCTATAAATAGAAGCTCATTCTTCCTTCATTTCTCACCAATTCACTAAAGCTTTAGAGTAATTATTATAGAGAGAAAGAAGAAGAGAAATCTGCTACCTCTCTACTTCAGTATCCAGTTTCTTTCTAAGGTAAATGATATTATTTCTTTTGTATTTATGAAGAGAGCTATTGTTATTCTATTCCTTATTATTCTGTTGGAATAACCTGTATACGTGGACTACTATATACATGGTGAAATTATTCTGTTATTCCATTCTTTATTATTCTGTTGGAATAACCTGTCTGTGCGGATTACGCTAGACCTGGTTCCATTCTTTATTATTCTGTTGGAATAACCTGTCTGTGCGGTCTATCGTATGCCTGGTGAATTCTTCTTTTATTTGATTTTTTATTATTCTGTTAGAATATCTTATCTGTGCGGATCACGCATGACCTGGTTCCATTCTTTATTATTCTGTTGAAATATCCTGTCTGTCCGGTTTACGCATGACCTGGTTCCATTCTTTATTATTATGTTGGAATATCCTGTCTGTGCGGTTACGCATGACCTGGTTCCATTCTTTATTATTCTGTTGAGAATAACCTGTCTGTGCGGTCTATCGCATGCATGGTGACTTCTTCTGTTATTCTATTCTTTATTATTCTGTTGAAATAACCTGTCTATGTGGATTACCGCATGCATGGTGAATGATCATTTGTATTCATATGAATAGTATTTTTATTCAAAAGGGGTTTCTGTTGGGGGCAGTTTTGTAATTTTTCTAACCCTCAAAAATTCTGGAAAAATTTGAAATGATAATTTGATGAATTTTCTAGATTGTGTCAAAAAATGGCGATTTTTGGATGTATAGATTAAGAGTTATGGATTTTATGGGAAAAGACTATTTTAAAAGTAAACCCTTACAACTCTATGTGGTTAACTCTAAAATTGGTGAAAATTTTATTGGGAGTACATGCATATAACAAGAGTATACCCTGAAAATTTCGAAATTTTTGGACAAAAGTATAATTTATGATAAATGTTTAAATATTCGGCAGTTTTGGCCAAATGAAAAATAGTAAATGAATTTTAAAAATTTCGAGAAAAATATATGTTCAATATGGGACTATATTCTGCTAAATCCCAGAAAAGAAATATTTTTGGGACTGATTTGGTATTTTTCATAAAAATGAACTAGTTATGAGTAAATGAATTAAATATGTTATGTGAAGTAACAAAATTGAAAAATAGGATTTTATGGCTTGGGAATTCTATATAGGGTATATGCAGATTTTTGATGAGGGATTTGATCATTGATGATAAAATCTTATGAGTATGACATTTTTGAATGATTAAATACATTATTTGGTAAAGTGTAAATAATTGAAATAAATTGTTTATAAGTTTAAGAAGTGATTAAAATATTGTTATAATATTAATAATATTAGATGATGACTTTATTAAGTGATTGATAATATTTGGATAAATTTAAAGTCTTTAATATTTATCCTTGTTTTCGTTTGATTAATGCTTATATCACTGTCATCATCCTCATGCTTATATTGTGATGAAATTCATCTTTGGATTACGTGCATAGATGGACTTGGTATGATTATGAATAGGGATTATTCGGTATAATCATGACCGTAATGTAACGAATGATGTGGTAAAAGTCCTCATTGGCCGGTAATGCATTGATAGACAGCTTTTGGTATGATTATGACCAGAGATTATTCGGTATAGTCATGACCATTGATGATTTAATGAATATATCCTTGGCCCGTAGTGCAGGGATGATTTGATGATGTGGTTTATTTATTAAGCTGAGTCTCAGCGATAAAAATTGATGAAAACATTTTAAATTATAGAATATAGTAGATATCATGCTCTATTTGACTCTTCTAATAGATTGCTTATTCCGCTACAGTTAAACTTGATGTCTATTGTATTTTATCAGTTTAACATTGTTGAAGACTAATGATAATTTATTCTGCATTATCTTAGTCATAATATTTCTTACTGGCTAGTTGAGCTCACCCTTTCCTTCACTGTTCTCTTCAGGAAATGAGAATATAGCTGGGACGAGTCGGGAAACGGAGTGACGGTCCAGATGATAGCATTAATAGTCCTCCATATTCTGTTAAATAGTGTGATAATAAATGTAATGAGGACTCCATTGAGTGTGGTTATTGTCTAGATGACAATATTTTTATTAAAACTCTTAGATTATGTTTTGTCATATTTTACACGACTGTTGTATAATTAAGTTGTATTTGAATTTTGTACCATGTATCTGGCGACTCAAGATGGGTGATGTATACCTATTTTGGGGACGTCATAGTTGGTATCAAAACTTAGGGATATGATCCATGGCAGAGATGTGAGATAAGAATAGGAGGGGAGAGACGGGGAATTCCTTCGCTGGTATGACCTACCTAAGTTTATTTGGTATTTAATTGGTCGGTCATAGTATAGGGATAATATGTGATATGTCAATTAACCCTTGTTTTGTGATAGTGTTTGAAAATGGCATCTGAAAATCTTGAGATAAGCAATGAAGCAAAATAATATAACCGTATCGTAGTACGAGGCTAAGTTTGCAGAGTTATCCCAGTTTGCATCCCATTTGGTCGATAATGAGGAGCAAATGACGCGAATATTTATAAGAGGTTTGAAATCTGATATACGTCAATACCTCATTTCTCATAAACTTTGTTTATATTCAGATGTTGTGAATATGACTCAGTTATTGGACCGCGATAATGAGTTAGCACAACCAAAAGGTAACGACCAACAACACGATAATAATCGTACCGGTGGCAACGGACATCGGAACAATGATGACCATCATGGGGGAAATTATCATGGACAAGATAATAGAAGTGAAAATTTCAAGAAGAGAAGGTTATTTAGCTCGATTTTGTCATATAGTGAAGTCAAGTCCAGCTGGGATGGTGGCACCAAGGCGGATATAGACAAAACAAAGTCGGTGGTTTTAGGGTGAGCGTTTTTTGTGACTTCTCAAAAAGCGAGCAAACCGAACGAAGTTAGCACGAGTTAGTTAATTATAAATTCTTGCGAAGTCTATACATTATTAGATACCGGTTCTACCCATTATTTTATCTCTCTTGCTTGCGCTCAACGTTTAAATTTAACTCTAGAGAAGTTAGACTTTGACTTATCGATTGAAACTTCGTTAGGAGAAACCTTCATTTCATGTGTTATCCAAGTCTTGGATGTAAGTCACAGTTTTTAAATGATATTTCTATCATTAATAAATTTCCTAGCGTATTCTTGAAGACTTCTTAGCCTACACCTAGAGCGTGAAATCGAATTTTGTATTGACCCCAGTACAAAACTCATTTCTAAAACCTTTAAATATTTTTTCAACCAAAACAAACGTATAATGCGCCAAAGACGTTGGCTCGAGCTGTTGAAGATTACGACTATACCATTCAATATCATTGTGGAAGAGCGAACGTGGTAGCTGACGCGTTGAGTAGAAGATCGTATACGTTTACGAGTGCGATATTGTTAACACAAAAACCCATTTCGTAGAACTTATAAATGATGAAGATATAGTTAAAGACTCTAGGGACCCACATAAAGATAACGAATATACGAGTAGAATCGACTTTAATCGATAAATTTAAAGCCGCTCAAGCTACACACACAAATCTGATGAATGTGAAGAAAAAGGTTTAAGAAGGCGTTATCTCAACCCTCAATTTAATTGGCCCTTTTGAAATCCTCAATCGAGTAGGAACTGTGGCCTATAGACTCATTTTACCACCAAGTATGTCGCGTGTTCATAACGTTTTTCACGTATCGATCTTACGTAAATATGTGGACGACCCGAACCGCATTATTGAATTGGAACTAGACGAGATAGCAGAAGATTTAATGTATGAGGAGATACATGTTAAAATCTTGGATAAGAAGGATCATATTCGACACTCAAAGGTTATACCTCAAGAGTTAGCATATGAAATAAAGTCAAGGTATCCTCACCTCTTCGTCATACCAGGTACGTACGTAAATTTTGAGGGAGAAATTTCATAAGGAGGGGAGATTGTGAGACCCCAAATTTTATGAATAAAGATTTAAAATTTTCGAAATATTTTTTTTAATATTAGGGTGTGGATTTTATATAATGTTATAGTTGTGGGTAATATTTATAAATTTTGCAATGTATGCAAGTTGTTATAAAATATTCTTTTTATCAGGGAATATATGTATGACTGCATAATCATTGGTGGACCCCACAACAGAAGTATTGTCGTAGTTAGAAAACAACAAAATTATCATTTTATAAAAATAACAGCGAAAGTGTTACCATTAAAACTGTTGAACTACCCGGTAGTAAAAGTACAGTAATACGCGTGGTTACATAGTAGAACACGATATTGATTATTGATTTTTACATAAGAAGTCACTCAGTTATACTCAATTATTACTACTGTAATTGCTGCATCACATCTCTCATATTATTGATTCGATTATTGTCATAGTATCATCTGCATAATATTTTATATATTATTAAATCAATAATTGAGACGACAAAATTATTCATATTATTAAATTGCAATATTTACAATGTCTAGAAGTTCTGTCAAGTAGAGGTTTGGTCATCTAATTGCGCGTCAATAAGGAGAAATCCTTAATAGAAAACCCCCTCTTTCTTGGGGACGACCTGATTGTTAAATATTGTGAGTTATAATATTAATGATGAATAAGCTCGTATTGATTAAAGATGAAATTGATAGTTCTATTGTGTTAGAATTATTAGTGTTAGTAAAAATCGACATTTATTCCTATGATAATTGATGTCTGGGAATTATATTGATAAATTAGGTAATTAATCGGATAAATGAGAAATTAATTGCTACTAATTCAAATGCTTATATAACTATTTATTCACATGTGTATACTATTGAATCACATTCTTGTACTATTAGGGGAGTTGGTGCAAAATTGATAATACTTGCATGACTAAGTTAAAAATGGATGTATAGATGGAGGTACTATACTGCAATTCGTATTTTCACATGATTATAATGATTGATTCTCATGATTGAACTATTTTCACATGATTATAATTATTGATACTTGCAAGACTAAATTAAAAATGAAAGAAAAGTTGGAGGTATTGTACTATAATATTTCGAGCCCCAAAATGTGCAATTATCGAAACTATATTTTCCTATAAATAGAAGCTCATTCTTCCTTCATTTCTCAAAAATTCACTAAAGCTTTAGAGCAATTATTTTGGAGAGAAATTATAGAGAGAAAGAAGAAGAGAAGTCGGCTACCTCTCTACTCCAGTATCCAGTTTTTTTCTAAGGTAAGGGGTATTATTTCTTTTGTATTCATGAAGAGAGTTATTGTTATTCCATTCCTTATTATTCTGTTAGAATAACCTATATACATGGACTACCGTATACATGGTGAAATTCTTCTATTATTCCATTCTTTATAATTCTGTTGGAATATCCTGTCTGTGCGGATTACGCTAGAACTGGTTCCATTCTTTATAATTCTGATGGAATAACCTGTCTGTGTGGTCTATCGCATGCATGGTGAATTCTTCTGTTATTCCATTCTTTATTATTATGTTAGAATATCATGTCTGTGCGGATTACGCATGACTTGGTTCCATTCTTTAATATTTTGTTGGAATATCATGTCTGTGCGGTTTACGCATGACCTGGTTCCATTCTTTATTATTCTGTTGGAATATCCTGTCTATGCGGTTTACGCATGACCTGGTTCCATTCTTTATTATTCTGTTGAGAATAACCTGTCTGTGCGGTCTATCTCATGCATGGTGAATTCTTCTGTTATTCTATTCTTTATTATTCTGTTGGAATAACCTGTCTATGTGGATTACCGCATACTTGGTGAATGATCTTTTGTATTCATATGAATAGTATTTTCATTCAAAAGGGATTTCTGCCAGGGGCAGTTTCGTAATTTTTCTGACCCTCAAAAATTCTGGAAAAATTTGAAAGGATAATTTGATGAGTTTTCGAGATTGTGTCAAAAATGGCGATTTTTAGACGTATAGATTAAGAGTTATGAATTTTATGAGAAAAGACTATTTTAAAAGTAAACCCTTATAACTATATGTGTTAACTCCAAAATTAGTGAAATTTTTATTGGGAGTACATGTATATAACATGAGTATACCCTATAAATTTTGGATGTTTTGGACAAAAGAACAATTTATGATAAATGTCTAAATATTCGGAAGTTTTGGCCATATGAAAAATAGTAAATTAATTTTAAAAATTCTGAGAAAAATGGGACTATATTCTGCTAAATCCCAGAAAAGAAATATTTTTGGGACTGATTTGGTATTTTTCATAAAAATGAACTAGTCATTAGTAAATGAATTAAATATGTTATGTGATGTAACAAAATTGAAAAATAGGATTTTATGGCTTGGGAATCTTATATAGGGTATATACAAATTTTTGATGAGGGATTTGATCATTCGTGATGAAATATTATGAGTATGGCATTTTTGAATGATTAAATGCATTATTTGGTAAAGTGTAAATAATTGAAATAAATTGTTTATAAGTTTAAGAAGTGATTAAAATATTGTTATAATATTAATAATATTATATGATGAGTTTATTAAGTGTTTGATAATATTTGGATAAATTTAAAGTCTTTAATATTTATCCTTATTTTCGTTTGATTAATGCTTATATTACTGTCATCATCCTCATGCTTATATTGTGATGAAATTCATCTTTGGCTTACGTGCATAGATGTACTTGGTATGATTATGAACATGGATTATTTGGTATAATCATGACCGTAATGTATCGAATGATGTGGGAAAAGTCCTCATTGGCTGGTAGTGCATTGATAGACAGTTTTTGTATGATTATGACCAGAGATTATTCTGTATAGTCATGATCATTGATGATTTAATGAATATCATTGGCCCGTAGTGCAGGGATGACTCGATGATGTGGTTTATTTATTAAGCTGAGTCTTAGCGATAAAAATTGATGAAAACATTTTAAATCATAGAAGATAGTAGATATCATGCTCTACTTGACTCTTCTAATGGATTGAGTATTCCACTGCAGTTAAACTTGATGTCTACTGTATTTTATCAGTTTAACATTGTTGAAGACTAATGATAATTTATTCTGCATTATCTTAGTCATAATGTTTCTTACTGGGCTAGTTGAGCTCACCCTTTCTTTCGCTGTTCTCTTCAGGAAATGAGAATATAGCTGGGACAAGTCAGGAAACGGAGTGATGGTCCAGATGATAACATTAGTAGTCCTCACTAATCTGTTAAATAGTGTAATAATAAATGTATTGAGGACTCCATTGAGTGTGGATATTGTCTAGATGACAATATTCTAATTAAAACTCTTAGATTATGTTTTGTCGTATTTTACACGACTCTTGTATAATTAAGTTGTATTTGAATTTTGTACCATGTATTTGGCGACTCGAGATAGGTGATGTATACCTATTTTGGGGGCGTCACATATGTTCTTCGGTCTCTGGTTTAGGTTCCTCCCAGCTTTGAATGACTTCAATCTTTGTCGGGTCAACAGATATTCCATGACTTGATACTATGTGCCCAAGGAATTCTACTTCCTCAAGCCAGAACTCGCATTTCTTCAACTTGGTATAAAACTTGTTTTCACGAAGCTTTTGGAGTATCAGCCTCAAGTTTTGCTCATGATCTTCACGGCTTTTGGAATATATGAGGATGTCATCAACAAAGACGACCACAAAGTGATCTAAAAATTTCTTGAATACTCGGTTCATCATATCCATGAAGGCAACAAGAGCATTAGTCAATCCAAAAGACATGATTAGGAATTCATAATGCCTATACCGAGTTCTGAAAGTCGTCTTTGGAATGTCATCGGTTCTAATCTTTAACTTATGATATCCAAAATGAAGATCGATCTTTGAAAAGAATTTGGCGCCTTGCAACTGATCAAACAGGTTATCAATACGTGGTAATGGGTACCTATTTTTGATGGTGACATGATTCAACTCCCGATAATCAATACAAAGTTGCATAATCCCATCTTTCTTCTTCGCGAATAGAACAGGAGCACCCCAAGGAGACGACGTACTACGATGAATGAAACCGATGTCTAACAATTCCTGTAATTGGGTCTTTAAATCCCGAAGTTCAATAGGAGCCATTCGATATGGGGCTTTGGAAATGGGTTTTGTACCGGGTTTAAGGTTGATACAAAATTTAATTTCACACTCTGGGGTAGGCCAGGAAGTTCTTCAGGGAATATGTCAGGAAATTTATTAACAATAGAAATATCATTCAAAACTGACGTATTTTTATTTAAATCCGTGACATGAGCTAAGAAAGCTTGACATCCGTTTTTCAATAAATGAATAGCTTTATGGCTTGAGATGACAGTGATTGATTTTAATGGTTTGGTTATTTGAATTCGCATAATAGGTTGGTTAGGAATATGAAAGCTAACAACCTTACGAAAATAATCAATTTTTTCATGATGAGTAGTTAACCAATTAATCCCTAAAAGTACGTCGAATGCAAGTATTTTCAATGAAATAAGATCTACAGGTAATGTGAGAGTGCCGATTTGAACCAAACAAGACTTATAAATAATGAATATAATGAAGGTTTCTCCCAATGGAGTTTCAACAGATAAGTCAAAGTCTAATTTCTCCGTAGTCAAATTTAAACGTTGAGCGCAAGTAGGAGAAATAAAAGAATGGGTAGAACCGGTATCAAATAAGGTATAGACTTCGCAAGATTTTATGATAAGCTTACCCGTGATGACCTCGTTCGGGTTCCTTGCTTTCTGGGAGGTCACAACAAACACTCTCCCTTGAACTACCGGCTTTGACTTTTCTAGGACGACCTTTGGTGCCTCCATCCCAGCTGGACTTATCTTCGGTGCACGATAAAATTGGGCTAGGTGACCTTCTCTTCTACAATTATAACACGCTTTGGACTGTATCGCACAGTTTGGACCATATGATAGGTGGTCGTTCCCCTTATTTAACAACGAGTACTGGTGTTGACGTCTTTCCATCATTGTTGAATCTCCTCTTCTTGAAATATCCACTTTTATTGTCTTGGCCATGATTACCACCGAAATGGTTATCATTTGCCTGTGATTCCCTCCACACTTATTGTCACCGCTTCGATGACTTCTACCACTAGTATTATCATTTTGTCCGGTTGATCTCTTTTGGTTGGGTTGACTTATTATCGCGCTCCAATAACTGAGCCCTATTCACAACATCTGAATACAAACACAGTTTATGAGAGATAATGTATTGATGTACCTCAGGATTTCAAACCTCTTAGAAACATTCAGCGTCATTCTCTCCTCATTGTCAACCATATAGGGACGCAAACTGGGACAACTTGGCAAACTTGGCTTTCGTACTACGACACGGTCATGTTATTTTGCTCCAGTTTAATGAACTCTACCTCTTTCATGTGACGAATACTTTCGTGAAAGTACTCGTCGTTGAACAGTTCTTGGAACTTCTCCCAACATATCTTCAGTATGGTAGGTTGAGTGCGCTTTACAGATTCCTACCAGTAATCTGCCTCTGCCCGCAACATGAAGGTGTCAAAGGGAACCTTTTGCTCCTTGGAGCATCCTAAAAAATCAAATATCTTCTTGATCTGCTTTATCCACGTCTCTGACTTAAGTGGTTTTGGCTCTCCAAAAAACTCCGGTGGTCCCAGCTCCTTGAACTGTTTAGCAAAGACCGTCCGAGAGTTTCCAGTATTTTCACCTGTATTTCGGACATGAGTCTCTCTTGCCTGATGTTTCATGAATAGCAGAAAGCCTCTGAACATTCCATCGTTCATCATTTGGTTAGTGTTGTTATTTGCACGAGGATTGTTGCCTTCCTGATGCACATTATCCTGATTGTTGATCTGTGGAGACTCAACGGTCTCCTGTGCTCCATTGCTATTCTCAACATTCTCAAATGTCATTTTTAAATACTGTCACAAAACAAGGGTTAATTGACATGTCACATATTATCCCTATACTTTGACCGACCAATTAAATACCAAATAAACTTAGGTAGGTCATACTAGCGAAGGATTTCCCCGTCTCTCCCCCTAGTTCTAGTCTCACATCTTAGTCAGTGATCATATTCCTAAGCTTTGATACCAACCGTGACGCCCCCAAAACAGGTATACCTCACCCATCTTGAGTTGCCAAATACATGGTACAAAATTAAAATACAACTTAATAATACAACTGTCATGTAAAATATGACAAAACATAAACTGAGAGTTTTAATACGAATATTATCTTCTAGACAGTATTCAACTCAAATGGAGTCCTCAATACATTTATTATAACACTATTTCATAGAATAGTGAGAACTACGAATGCTATCATCTGGACAGTCACTCTGTTCCCAGACTAGTCGCGGCTATGTTCTCATTTCCTGAAGAGGACAATGAAAGCAAAAGGGTGAGCTCAACTAGCCCAGTAAGAAATATTATGACTAAGATAATCCAGAATAATTTATCGTTAGCCTTCAACAATGTTAAACTGATAAAATATAACAAACATCAAGTTTAACTGCAGCGAAACAAGCAATCCATTAGAAGATTCAAGTAGAGTATAAAATCTACTATCTTCTATGATTTAAAAGGTTTTTCATCACTTTTATCGCTGAGACTCAGCCTAATAAATAATCCATATCATTGAATCACCCCTGCACTACGGCCAATGATATTATTTAGTATCACGACCATAAATTATCCATGCACTACAGACCAAGGATATTCGTGTATTCATCAATGGTCATGATCATGCCAACAACTGTCCATCAATGCACTACGGACCAATAAGAAATTTTACCACATCATTTGTAATATTACGGTCATGATTATACCGAATAATCCCTGGTCATAATCATACCAAGTCCATATATGCACTACAGGCCACAAATGACTTTCAACATAATATAAACATAAGGTTGATAACAATGATATAAGAATTCAATAAAATAAGTTCAAGGATAGATTTTTAAAGATTTATAATTTAATTTATCCAGAAATCAATAACGTCCAAATTGTCAATATGATACTTCTTTGTGGAGTAAAATTCAAGAATAGTATTGTACCAAAAATAATTTAGACCGAAAATGAATCAATTTTTATCATGAATAGTACCCCAGGTGAATAGTAACTCGAGTGAATAGTACCCCGTGAATAGTACTTCAGGAATAGTAACCCCATGAATAGTACTCCGGCATTAAAAGGTTAAAACTTATCAAGAATGCTCAGAATAATATTTCTATGAAAAGATACTGATGAATCGCAAATATCAAGGATATTCTACTAATTTCATGGAGTTTAGAAGCTAAAACTTTAACAAAACGAGTATAAAATTCAAAATCTGAAACGAAATAATATTATTTACATACTATAGAGTATGGAAGAAAATATTATTTCAAGCAAATATTGAACAAAAATAACATCCCTTACCTTGAAAAGAAGAGTATTCTAACTGGTATAGCGGGGATATTCTTGAAGAAAACTTTCACTATTTTCTATGCTCAAAGCTTTCTAAAACTCGAAAGAAATACGCTCAAGATTATAGAAGAAGAATTCTCTGATTTTAGTGTGATTTTCAATTCTAACTTAAACGCCTATTTATAGGAAAATACTAGAATGTCCATAGGAGACTAAAATAATAAAATAATATTATAATTGTTATGCGCATGCATGTTTTGAACAAAACTCAGCCGCCACAGTGGGGCCCACCCAAAATCAGCACATGTTTTCTACACCAACCAAAAGTGGTTCCCACCCAATTTTAATAAAAATCATTTTATTTTCTAAAACTTCAGTAATTCATAATAAATAGCCCTTTTATCAGAAAAATACGAATTTTATGTCCATTCCACACGAAATCGAATTCTCTACAACTTTGTAGCTTTAAGTTTTTCCAAATTCCAAACAGAAAATATCTGAAATTCACAAACGGATGATTTTCAACACCTCTTAAAATTCAAAACAAATCATACGCTAATTTTTAACGCTTCAAAATTTGTGGACATATACTCAACTTATATATGTATAACATATCTAAAAATTACGACGATCCAACGGTCGGATCAAAATTATCTCTCACGTAATAGGGCTTTAAGAACACTGATTTGATTTTTAATATCTCCAATCCGACAAAATACTGATAAAACACCTCAATATTAATTCCTTCATTTCTAACCACATAAAATAAATATTTTTCTATCCATCATTTATGTCCACATAAAATAAATATTTCTTTATCATATAAATTAATAATTAATTATACACAAATAGTATTACAGAATCACAATAATGACAACCAGGCCGTTCCCAGGAAAGAGGGGGCTTTTCGATAAAGAATTCTCCTTACTGGCGCGCAATTAGGTGACCAAACCTCTCATTAATAAAACTTTCTAGACATTACTAATAATGCTATCTAATAATATTATTCAAATAATATGAATTATTGATTTGATAATGGAAAATACTGTGCAGTGACAATTATTGAAACAACAATAATATAAAATATCAACCCAGCAATTATTGAATCAATAAAATAAAATATTGAACAGTAATTATTGTAACAATTATTGAGTAGTGCCTTCTTACGTAAGAATCAATAATTCAAAAATACTGTGCAATACTGCGTGCTACTGTGCCACAACGCGTATTACTGTATTTTAACCACCACGTATTCCAACAGTGTTAGCGGTAACCACTATGTCGTTATTTATAAAACTCAAACTTGTCGTTTTCTTCATCCGATAGTTATTCTGTTAGGGGACCCATAAATGGTTGCGCCGTCGTACGAATATTCTCCGACAACAAGAATATTCCACGACCAAACGAATATTTTCCAAGAGAAATGAGTATTTTATAACCAGTTGCGTATTTTGAAAATTTTATATATATCCCACAACTATAACATTATATCAAATTCACTCCATGATATTCAAAAATGATATTTATAGAAAATTCATCTTTATTCATAAAAGTTGGGGTCTTACAAAAGTACTCTTGGCCCCAAGGGACACCCCACTTTTGTAGAAGGGAGAGGTTCTAGCCAATACTTGATTCGAACCCACACACATGCGCCACTCGACTGGCCTGACCCGGGCTCGTGGGTCCTTGTATATAATTTTTTAGACAAAATTTATTTAAATTTTAATTTGAAATTTAATTTGAAATTTATTTATTCAATTCTATTATCAAAACTGTTCGCTTTGAGAAGCAGTATCTGCTGAAATGGTATCAGTCTGAACGGACGACCCAAAATTAAATCGTTTTATGGGTTCGAATAGATGCGCTCATTTTGTAAATGATCAAAACTACGTCGTTTTGATCAAAAGATGTCAGAAGCACCCCATAGTCTTTTCAGGGGTGAAATGCCCATCTGAAGGGCTACCAACCCCTCCTATAAATAGATAGAGGGGCTAGCCTTCATACTCACTTATTTAAAAACAATTAAGCATAAATTAGTCATTTTAGTATTCTGTTTTCCATCAGTTTCATAGTTATTATAAAAAGAGAGTTAACGCTTTTTTTTTGTTTCGTTGAGTAAACTTTTGTAGTTCTGCTAAAGTATATGGTGTCATTGTATCTTGGGAGACGAGTGTTATCAACTCTAAACACTAGACGAATCGAACATAATTGTCTTAAGTACATAATACCAAATACTAGCCTTGACAAATCATTTTCTACAAGATAAGTTAATATATATATATATAGGGAACTCATCCATAGCGAACGTTTATTGCAGCAAACAAGTTCTCCATGCCGCTACAGCTTGTAGCGGCAGTCCCTTTTCCTCTTAGCCGCTACAGCCTGTAGCGGCAATGTGGGCAGTGTGGGCCATATGGCTATAATATAAAAATGAGTTTATTTTTAGGTATACATAATGTAAAAATAAAAGATAATGATAAGATAAGTATGAATAAAAGATAATGATGAGATATGTCTGAATAAAAGATAAATTTATTTTATAATAAAAGATAAATTTATTTTATAATAAAAGATAAATTTATTTTATAATAAAAGATAAATTTATTTTATAATAAAAGATAAATTTATTTTATAATAAAAGATAAATTTATTTTATAATAAAAGATAAATTTATTTTATAATAAAAGATAAATTTATTTTATAATAAAAGATAAATTTATTTTATTATAAAATATAAATTTATTTTATAATAAAAGATAAATTTATTTTTTATTCAGACTTATCTCATCATTATCTTTTATTCATACTTATCTTATCATTATCTTTTATTTTTACATTATGTATACCTAAAAATAAACTCATTTTTATATTATAACCATATGGCCCACACTGCCCACACTGCCGCTACAGGCTGTAGCGGCTAAGAGGAAAAGGGACTGCCGCTACAAGCTGTAGCGGCAGGGAGAACTTGTTTGCTGCAGCAAACGTTCGCTATGGATGAGTTCTCATATATATATATATATATATATATATATAGAGAGAGAGAGAGAGAGAGAGTCCGGTTCCTATCCGGACTCCCATATTTTCTTAAAATGCGGATTTTTTTTAAAAAAAAATAAAAAATTATGGAACTTGAATTTTTACATAATACAGTATTTTTGGTGTGATTTGGATACATATAACAAAATATGTCTGTACAGTCTGTGCAGACTGTACATATATTTTTTTGTATATGTATCCAAATCATGCCCAAAATACTATATTATGTAAAAATTTAAGTTCCATAATTTTTTATTTTTTTAGTTGTTCTACAAAAAACAAAAAAAAATCCGTCCGCATTTTATCAGGTCCGGACTCCCGGACCTGATCCTACTTATATATATATATATATATATATATCCCTTTAAGGTTATTAACAATATTTAATATGGATTACATAAATTTAATAAATTTCTTTTTTTTATTTTATATTTGATATTATGTAGAGTACTCTAAATCATATTAAACTTCGGAAAAATATCAAAATAGTAATATTTTTTCATATATATTAATTAATCCAATATGAAAAATAAATTCAAATTCATCTATATTTTTATATATTAATATTATGAGTCTAGATATCTTTCCAAATATCTTAATCTAATATGAAAAATAAATTCAAATCCATTTATCTTTCTATAGTTTTTATTATTCAATTAAATATTAATGAATATATATTCAATTCAACTTAAAGTCTATATATAATAACTCAAATAAATTCAATATTTGAATATTCATAAATATCTATAATATTTTAAAAACAATATATTGTTCTATATTATACTAATTTTACTATCCATCTATCCATCTATCTATATATCTATTATAAAAAATAAGATTATTATTATCATCACCATATCATGATCACTACTACTACTACTATTATTATTATTATTATTATTATTATTATTATTATTATTATTATTTTATTTTTGGACCTTTGAATTTATAGACATGTAATTACTTTTTTAATTTATGCTTTTATAAGAATGATATTGTAAAGTTTAAATATATTATAAAAGTGCACAATTTTAGTCATTATAATATATATTTTTACAAATAAAGTGTATATTATATACTAAAAGGTGATATTTGTCATCTATCAATTTCTTATTAAATTCTAAACAATTCTCATATACACCTCTTTAGTGAATTAAACTTTATAATTTCATAAAAATAGCTTAAACAATAAATTAAAAAATTAACCTATATCATTAGTCAGTAAAAATAAACTATTAGAATTATTCACAGTTTACGCATAAAACTATTAAGTAATCTGAAAAATTAATATCTATATATAAAAGTTGGAACAAGTTATAATAAGTACTTATTGATAACTTTGCAGATATCTTTGATATTATACAACAAAAATAAAACATTATACATTGATAGTTAATTATAATATATGCCAAAAATAATCTAATTTTATGCTTGAGCTATTTGGTTAAGGCTACTTAATTAAAACGATGTAGTTTAATCTCTTAGATTTAAGTTTTTTATTTTAGAATTTCTTTTTTTTAAAAAAAATTAAGTATAAATTTTATGTAAAACTACACCGTCATCGAAATTATATATATATATATATATATATATATATATATATATATATATATATAATAGTAAGAAGTATGCACAAGTAATTTAAAACTTTTATTTTTCAAAAACTTTCATAAGTTTTACAAAAAATTAAGTAAATATTAATAATAATATATAACTATCTCATCGATGAAATATTTTATCCAAAATAGATTAAGAAGTCTTACCGAACAAGTAATGTAATTTACTTAAATATTAAAGTTAAATTTACTTGTATTCTTATATAAATATTTTGTATTTTAAATCAATTTGAGGTAAAATAAAGTTGTATAAATAATGAAAAACGAAAATTTATGTTGTTGTAAGATATTAATATTAATATCATTATTTTTTATATAAATATATATATAAAATCGTCTCTGTCTTGCACGAGAATTAGACTAGTTATTAATAATAAAATAAGACTTTTATTTATTTATTTTATTTTATTATGATAATTTAATTATTTTTGTGGAATTGAGGGAGTATCTCTGATGGAAAGAATGGAAGGAGACAATGTATTAATGCTTTGTATCACCATAATAAAACTCTATACTTGCCTGATAAGGCAACTCATATACAAATTAGTCCAAGCAGTAGACAAATCAATATCAATGCACCTAACATTTTTAATTGGACTCTTCAGTCAGCATACATGAGACAACCTATATATGCTGCCATGCATTCAAACCGTTATATATAATTAAACCTAAACTTTGATCATTTATTATACATTATCCATTTGAATTTCAATTTCACCATATGCTATATGTGTGTGTGTGTTGTGAAATTAGAACTTGCTAATTATGAATGTGAACGTTCTGCCTTCTAATCAAACATGAGGTACATAATTTAAGATATTTTCAATTTTCATATCCTTCTTATACACCGTTCACATTTTGTGGAGTCGACCTTCATTTTATCAACCTATAAATACACCATATATCCTCATTAATTCTTAACATTCCACTGAAATTTGCAGATTTCTAAATACAAAAATAATCCCAAATCATGAGTACTTCAAAATTATTTCAAGGAATTTTATGCCTGGTTCTATTCATTTCTTTAATCACCGAAATCCAGGGAGCCATTTTTGACATTGTTAGGAGTGGTGCAAGGGGTGATGGTCGTACCGATGATAGCCAGGTGAGAAATTTAAAAAAAAAATATGGAGTACATTTATTAAAATGTGAACTTCTATATATTATCTATTTTAGAGAGAATTAATTTTGGTTGCAGTTTTATTTTTTGAGATTAAAATTTTTGATGTAATAATTTATTTTTAAATTTGTATTATGTTAAGGCAATTATGCGTGCTTGGAAAGACGCGTGTGCATCGCCACAAGCAAGCAAGGTTTTGATCCCCAAAGGGACATATATGGTTGGAGCTGTGACATTCCAAGGTCCGTGTAAGGCTCCCATTACAGTTCAGTCTCAGGGAACCTGGATGGCACCAACTGACCCTGCCAAGCAGAAATCACAAGATGGTTGGATCATTTTCCAAAACATCAACGCCTTGACCTTCACTGGCGGAGTTTATGACGGCCAAGGAGCACTTGCTTGGACTCAAAATGATTGCGCCAAAACCGGAAAATGCAGTTCCTTACCCATGGTAATTAATTTTCCCTACGTACATTTCAACTTTCATTTTCACATGAAAAATATAAAATCGACTCTATCCTCTTTCAAGATATAGAGATGAGTCACGTTCTAAAGTTGTCATTGATCAACGGACTTCAGTCTACTAGATCTTAATTTTGTTGAATATTTTTGTAGATATGATGGCATGCCATTACTCTTTTATTCTCGATTTTATTTTCGTGACATGGATACAAATAAAAGGCTAATTAATATATCGTTCTTTTGCCTGTTTGTATGTTTTTCTGGCAACGCCGAACAGAATTTTCGATTCAATGCGGTCACGAATTCAATGGTCCAAGGCATAAGCTCACTGAATAGCAAACTTTTTCACATGAACTTGATAAACTGCAAGAATGTGGCTTTTGTACATGTTACCATCAATGCACCGGAGAATAGCCTGAATACCGACGGGATCCATATCGGCCGGTCTTCCGGGATCAACATCACGGATTCCAACATTAAAACGGGAGATGATTGTGTGTCCCTCGGTGACGGAAGCCAACAAGTGTTGGTTCAAAAGGTGACATGTGGACCTGGCCATGGCGTCAGTGTTGGAAGCCTAGGGAAATACCAAAATGAACAGCCAGTTGAGGGAGTTACCATCAAGAACTGCACCTTCACCAACACAATGAACGGCGTTAGGGTTAAGACATGGCCGGCTTCTCCCAACGGCGTTGCGCGCAACATGCATTTCGAGGATCTAATCATGAACAATGTTGGTACTCCTATCTTGATTGATCAAGAATATTGTCCGTATAACCAATGCCAATTACAGGTATGTAGACTTGACTTGATATATACTGCATGTAGTCCGATTCTTATTTGACTTTTCTGATCAACAAATTTTATGCCTCAGATACATCTGGTCAATTTTTTTTTATTAAATTGTTTTATTTATAGCAAAAAACAATTAAAATTTATTTTGTACAAGTCTGTCTCAGCTGGTAACCTTAATATTTAGAAACAATTAAAATATCAAAAAAGCCAAATATGACGCTTAATTTTTAATTAAATTTCACAGTGATGATTTGTCTACTGTTTGTTTATTTTTGAAGAACCCGTCGAAAGTTAAGGTCAGCGACGTTACCTTTAAAGGAATTCGGGGCACATCTGCAACAAAACTAGCAGTGAAGCTTGTTTGTAGCAAAGGATTGCCCTGCGAGAACGTGAAGGTGAGTGACATTAATTTGGTGTACAACGGGAAGGATGGAGCTGCTATATCTCAATGTTCAAACGTCAAGCCCGCAATTTCTGGCAAATTATTCCCTCCGACTTGTCTAAAATTTGCTTAAATATATCTTCCTTAACTCATTTCTTAGATAGATGGATGGATGCTAATTAATTAAATAGAGAAAGTGTATCGATCGTAAGTGCTGTATATATTCTTATTGATCGAGCTATAAGGAAATCTCATGTATGTATGCAGGCTAGCTAGGCACCCTCTCATGCTATATAAGATGCATGCATGAAGAGTTGGTGAACATACATAGTTCTTGTGTATTACATCAAATTTAATTTTATTAATAAAAAAAGCTTAATTCTAAGTTTCTAACAGTAATGCGCAATACACAACCTGTATATTTTTTTAATTACTAAATACACAATCTGTATATTAATTTATTACATAAATTTATTCTTTCATTAAAGCGTACAATAAATCATATTATTTTTAAAAAATCAAAATTAATTAAATAAGAGTGATAAGAAAGTTAAATTAAGGAAGCTAAGTACGTAGGAGAAAAGAAATAGATGGTGATTACAAGACAAGATGATCGCTATCGCTATAATTATTATTGAGAATTGATATTTAAATTTGATACCTTTTAAATTTTTTTATATAAATAATAAGTGAAGTTCACCTTCATGAAGGAGAGCATCTTGTGTTGTGGAACAAATAAATTAATTTCACTTATTATAAGACTACTGTGATGGCTAAATTTAAAAGGGAGGATCGCCAAAGATAAAGAGGGGTCAACCGGTCAAGAGTCAACTAGTCAAGGTCCCGTGTAGTTCTCTCTAATCAAGTCAATGAAATTCTGTAATTAAGCACACATAGAGAGGGAGTGAATAGGTGTAAATACTTAGAAGTAATCTACAGTGGTCAATTTTCAAAATTTACTATAGCAAGCTATAATCGGACAGTCTAACCATGTCCGTATTAGTTATATTCTTAGACTGTTATAAGCGGACAGCTAATACATGTCCGTATTAGTGTAAAAAATTTTCGAGGCAAACAAAAATTTTGCTGAATATAGAAGCTAAGAACAGAAGCAAAACAACAGAAAATCACACCGAGATTTTTACGTGGTTCAGCTCCTATCCTCTAGTCTAGTAGTCTAATTCACGTCCAATCCCAACTAGGATTGGAGACTCACTTTATTAAAATAATACTCAGCTATTACAAAGTAAATAAAAACTCCCTGTTACAACAACAATCGATTGGACACCTCTGCCCCCTTTGCACCTCTGCAACACCTCTCACCTTTGAGACCTTGATAACTTCGTTGAACAGACTGAGTATTACAAAATAAAAAACCCACAAGCCAATCCTAGACTTGTACTACTATGGTTACAATAGATATTGAAATAAAGGATACAAGAACACTGTCAACCAAGATTATAAGAATGATTATCTCAGATAGCTCTCTTGAAGATTATGTTCTGCATTCTCGTAATCCTTCATGAAACCGAGTAAACAATATAAATACAGAAGAGAGCAACGACTATGACTTCAAGTAACGTTCCATTCAACCAGCAACGGCTATTTACTTTTGAATAGGACATAAACAACAGCCTTAGAAGATAAGAGAAGTAGTCAAATAAAATATAAAGACTAGCTAAAAGAGTCCTTTTGACTGTTAACAAGTTTCCTTCAAAATAACAACTGTTGTTAGCAAGACTCCAATAAAAATAACTTTGTTGTTCCAACTTGAATAAAAGACCTTAAATATACCAATTCCTAAAAAGATCTTCAAGACACGTAAATTGGTATAACATATATATATATTAATTCATATTTGAATTAGTCTTCAAACCAAATCAGGATTAGATGTAAATATATATAAAACAGAAAGCATGTGACAATAACAACCAACTTACAGTAACTTTGAAGCACATGACCAAACTGTAGTATACTTTCATGCAATACCCCATGCATACTATTAATATGCATACAAATATTTGATTAACATGACTTATTATATAAAAACAGTTTAGTCTATAAAACATTGTCATCATTAAAATCACAGAGTATAAATACTAACATTCTCCCTCTTTTTGATGATGACAATATATATATCATACTCCCCCTAAATATATGGCTCCCCCTTAATTTAGGCATAAAATATTTCAACATGGCATGTATATCAAATATCACATGTTAATTGCATGTATATCAATTAACCCATATTAAACACATAGTACCCAAAGCATGACAAGAAGAATCATATTTCTGCTTAACCAACCAATATGAATTCAAATGTTTACCAAATTCCAACATATCCAAATTACCAAATTCCAACATATCCAAATTAGCAAATTCCAACATATAGTTATCCGACCAATCTAAAATCCAAGTACTTATCCAAAAACAGAGTTAAGAACTTTCCAAAAAAAACCCAAAATCTCTCCCCCTTTGACATCATCAAAAAGGAGAAATTAATTGTCTTTATCAGTCTCAAACATCTCATCTTCAATCTTCTTAGACAAATCCTTGAATTTCACATCTAAGGATTCAACCTTCTCAGTTACTGTGAGTACTCTATCAGATAAGGAATGGAGTGAAGCTGAAAAAGTATGCATGAATTCAAGCATTATGTCAAACTTGGTATTCATTTCAGTAACAAGTTGAGAAAGTTCTGAATTGTGAGAAGCAGGAGGAATTGGAATAGAAGGAGAATGAGAAGAAGAAACAGGAGGAGGATGATCAATAGGATTCAGAATGTCTTCTGCAATGTCCCAAGATAAAATATTGTCAACCCCAATTTTGAGTTTGGAATTTTTAAAAACTAAGTCATCAATGACTTCAGTTAGTTGAAACACTTCTTTATTCTCAAAAGATATATCAAACTGAGTAAATATCTTTGTCAAAAAGCCACCATATGGAAAACATTTAGATTTTGTTTTGACACAACTTTCCATATGATTTATCATTAAAAGAGCCCAATTAAATTGTGTTTTTGACAGTGTGAGGGATGACAAAATTAAATCTTGATACGTCATCTAAGACCTACCACCAGTTCTAGGAATAAGATTTGCACGAATAAGTTTATGAATAACACTATTTAATGGTGTGGTCTCAAGAACTGTAGGTAGAGAAACAAACTCAGAAGTGGGACAATCTTTAACTATTCTCAACTGTTGCAGAACAGATAAGTTTTCAAATTCCAGTGGCCCTTTTAGATTGAATGGGGATGGGTCAGTGCAAGGGATGTCAAACAAAACACCTAGTAAAGCAAAGTCTATTAACAGAGTTTTGTTTTGCACAAAAGTTTGAATTTGATTATGGGCAACAGACAAATTCCCATAAAATTGTTTAATAAATTTGGGATAAGCAGATGTTGGGGGAAACAGCAAACTAGATAGACTGATGTGATTAAAAAGTTCAGTAACCCCAATTTTATGAAAAGAACAGGGTCAACGGGTTTGCCATACACAATGGGTTTATTCACCACTAGTTTATGAAATTGATTTGCAAATTTGTTGGATCGAAAAATAATAGTGGAAGCCTGAGTGCTATAAATAGAGTTTGAAATGGGTATACTCACAGCAACTCAATTTTTACCCTTAGATGTGTCCCCTGTTTTCTTCATCTTCTTTCCCAAATCAGAGCCAATCTCGGATAGGTTTCTGTCTAGGCGACGTTTATCTAGCAGTCCCTTTGATGAAGAAGCTTCATTTTGACGATCCAATTCTAGAGAACCCAAATCTGTCGCCTGAGAGCGTTGTATCGGCTGGCGTCCGATATTAAAGATAAACCCACCCTTTGTTTTGGCCATTTGGATGAAGATTATTTGAAAGCTTGAAGGAGATAGAGAGAAGAATAAATGAGTGTCACAAATCTGCTACTTGAGTGAAGAGGTGCTTAGCGTTGAAGACAGACACTTCGTATGGATCAGATTTGGGTATAAGACATGGTGGGAACAAAACCTAGGTTAGTGAGAGTAGAAAAAAATGATAGAAGAGACAGAAAAAGTAACATGATAGAAAGAATATAGAAAAGGAAGGGTTTTTGAAAAATCTGTTAAGGATATCATAAGAAAAAGAGAAAATAGAAAACAAAATACTAAAAGGTTTTAGATACCTGATCAGTTTAGAATTTGGGCCAAGAAGAATGGGAGATGAAGAGTTTAAAAAAATAGAAACAGATAAGTACTGATAAAAAATCTATTCCCGCCCAAAATCCAACATAACAAATACCAATCATACCCCTATAAGCTGAAAATATCAATTTTACCCTTATGTAATCAAAAGGATAACTCACATAAATCAAGGAATTTATATAATGTGAATTGAATCCTAATATAATTTTTATATCATATAATAAACGAAAATAACTATAAATATACATATATATATATATATATATATATATATTTTATTTTTTTAAAAAATTTTTAATTTTTTTTTTAAAAATGCTAACCACATACAGACATTCCAAGTTCTCTTCTCAAAGTGCAAAAACGCTCTTCACTTAAAGGTTTTGTAAAAATATATGCCAATTGATGTTCAGTATGGACAAATACTAATTTAATTAACCCTTTAGCAACATTGTCTCGTAAAAAAATGATGTCTCACTTCAATATGCTTAGTACGAGAATGAAGCATAGGATTTTTTAAAATATCAATCGCACTAGTATTGTCACACATAATAGGCACATTTTTTACATATCACATTAAAATCATGAAGAGTTTGAATCATCCATAAAATTTGTGAACAACAACTACATGCCGCCAAATATTCACCTTTCGTAGTAGACAAGACGACTGATGTTTGCTTTTTGCTGTGCCAAGCCACAAGGCTTTCTCCTAAAAATTCACAAGCACCGCTTGTGCTTTTTCTATCAACTTGGCACTCTGCATAATCTACTTTTGAATATTTAATTAGTTCAAAACTAGGAGATACAGGATAGTATAAGCCAAAATTAATTATAATAGATAAATATTTAAATATTCTTTTTACCGCTTTAAGATGAGATTCTTTCGATTGAGCTTGAAATCTAGCACAAAGGCATACACTATACATAATATTCAGCTTTGATGTAGTTAAATAAAGTAAACAACCAATCATACCTCGATACATTATCACTTCAACATCTTTACCTATAGCATCCGCAGTAAGCTTGATGGTAGTACTCATTGGTGTTGACTTTGGTTTGGTATTTTCAAACCCTAATCTCTTTAATAACTCCTTTACATACTTGGATTGGTGAATGTGAATCCCTTCATTGTATTGTTTGATTTGAAGGCCCAAAAAATAGTTTAATTCCCCCATAAGGCTCATGTCAAACTCATTATGCATACATTGGGAAAACCACTCACACAAAGAGTTAGTAGTACCTCCAAAAATTATGTCATCCACATAAATTTGAACAATTAATAAATCTTTATTTTTGGTTTTAATAAAAAGAGTAGAGTCAATCTTACCGCGATTAAAACCATTTTCTAACAAAAATTTGCTTAATCTTTCATACCAAGCTCTTGGAGCTTGTTTTAATCCATACAAAGCCTTTTTCAATTTAAACACATGATATGGATATTTTTCATGTTCAAAACCGGGTGGTTGGTTAACATATACTTCTTCATTTAAGTAACCATTTAAAAAAGCACTTTTTACATCCATTTGATATAATTTAAATTGTCTAAAGCATACATAGGCTAATAAAATTCGTATAGCTTCCAACCTTGCAACAGGGGCAAAGGTTTCTTCATAGTCTATACCTTCCTATTGATTATAGCCTTGAGTTACCAATCTGGCTTTGTTTCATGTTATAACACCATTTTCATCTAATTTGTTTTTAAAAATCCATTTTGTACCAATAATAGATGCATTTTTAGGAGGCTTAACAAGATCCCATACCTGACATCGTTCAAATTGGTTTAACTCTTCCTGCATGGCGATTGTCCAATTTTTATCTTGAATTGCTTCCTTGGCATTTTTTGGTTCAACTTGAGAAAGAAAGCTAAAAATGCGCAATAATTCCTTGCTTTCCTTCTTGTGTTCATCCAAGTGTCAAGATCTCCAATAATCAAGTTTGGAGGATGATTTCTCACAGTCCGAGATGATTTAGGAAGCTTGGCAGTGGTCATTTGTTCGTTGGATTCAAATTGTGGTATGTCACATTCTGCATCAGTGTGTTCGTCTGATTTTTCTTCTAAATCGGACGGGTCTGACTGTCTGTTTTGCGCTGTCTGCATGTTTGAGTTTTCTACTAAAATGAACGGGTCAGGCTGTCTATTTTCAGCTGTATTTCCTTCTGATTCAGACGACTTAGGCTGTCCGGGTTTAGCAGTTTGGCTTCCACGAATCAAATTATTATTTCCTGCAGAATCCTCATCTTTTGACAGATCATGGTTAACTTCATTAAATATTACATGTACTGATTCTTCAACCTTTGACGTGTCAAGATTATTAACCCAATATGCCTTATTATGTGCTGAATAACCAATAAAAATAGCTTCGGTTGATTTTGTATCAAATTTTCCAAGATTACTATTAGTATTTAAAACAAAACATTTAGCACCAAACACTTTAAAATAATTAATATTAGGAATCCTTTTGTTTAGTAACTCATATGGTGTTTTCAATAATATGGGTCTAATCAATACACTATTTAGAATGTAACATGCAGTACTTACGGCCTCTGCCCAAAATCTTTTAGGTAGTTTACTTTCTTGAAGTAACGTCCTTGCAGTTTCTTGGAGAGTACGATTTTTAGGTTCCACTACACCATTTTGTTGTGGAGTTCTTGGTGCAAAAAATTCATGTGTAACGCCTCTCTCACTGCAATATGGTATAAAGTCTTTTCCAAATTCCCCACCATGGTCACTTCGAATACCAATTAGCTTGAGGCTGTGTTTTGTTTCAACATTCTTTATAAGCTTTTCAAATTCTACAAAAGCTTGATCTTTCGTTTTCAAAAATAAAACCCACGTAAATCTTGAAAAATCATCAACAATAACAAAAGCATAATGATTATTTCATAAGCTAACATATCTTTCGAGTCCAAACGAATCAAGATGCAATAATTGAAGAGGTAAAGAAGTTGATACCTTATTTTTGCTGATAAATGAATTTCTTGCTTGCTTACCTAACTGACATGCATTACAAATCCTTGTCATTTCATATTTAAGCTTTGGCAATCCTTTGACAAGGTTCCTGGTAGCTAGTTGGTTAATCAATTCCATATGCACATGTCCTAACCTTCTATGCCAAAGAATAGTTTGATCTTGAATAGCAGTTAGGCAAATATCTTCATTTTGATTTTCAAAATTAATTTTATAAATATTACCTTCCCTTTGAGCAATTAGAGGAACATTGTGAGAAGCATGAATAATAGCACATTTATCTTTTTCAAAAATTACTTTATGTCTACTATCCATTAGTTGACTTACACTAATTAAATTATATTTTAATCCTTCAACATAATGAAAATTATCAATGAAAACCTTACCATTTCCAATTTTACCTTTACCGATGATTTGGCATGTGGTGTCATCTCCAAAGGTAACAGTTCCTCCCTTCTTAGTAGTTAGTGATATGAATTTAGCACTATCACCTGTCATGTATCTAGAACATCCACTGTCTAGTACCTATTTATGTGATGGTACTTTAGCTTTAAAACACATCTACAAAACAAAGAAGTAACTCATCGTTTTGGTACCCAAATCTGTTTGGTCCAGTATTGTTAGTAGCAATTAAATCTCTTTTCTTTATCCAAACTTGTTTTATTTTAATTTTATTACAGTTTGTATCAAAATGTCCTTTTAAACCAAAATTTTTGCAAGTAATAAAAGGTGAGCAATAAAGAGCCTTGTTCCTTGGTTTATTATTTATTACTCTAATTTTATTAGTAGTGCTTGTGATGTTCTTAACAGGATTATATCCAATTCTTTGTTTATCTAGACTTGACCTTTGAGCACCTAACATAATATTTAAATTCTCTTCCCCTTGAACAAATTTTGCAAGATCTTTTTTCAATGAAATTATTTCTTCATCATTATTATTTTGCATGTTTAATATTTTTCCATCATTAAAAGCATCAATACAAGTATCTCTCATTTTTAAACTTTCTTTTAAAACATCATTTTCCTTTTTAAGATCATTGAATATTCTTCATTTAATTTATTTGCATGATTATATAGAAGTTTATTATAGTTATCAAGATAATCAATTTTAGCATTTAACTTAGATATTTCACTTGATGAGCAATCTTTAACTATTTCTTGTTTTTCTTAAATTAATGTTTCTACCTCTTTCATTAAATCATTTATCCAATTTTTTAAATGAGCATTTTTCTCTTTAATACGAATATTTTTATTTTTTAAAACTAGATAATCAGAAATAATAATATCACCAAGTTCAGAGTTTACCTCAGATGATTCTTGATTGCATAATCCAGTGAAACACAGTTGAGCAGTTTCATCTTCTTCCTCGTCATGATTGGACTCATCATCGCTCCATGTCATTAACGCCTTTCCTTTTGAATTGCTTGCTTTGTTCTTCCTTTTTAATTGGAAGCAGTCTCTCTTGAAATGCTCGGGCCTTCCACATTCAAAACAGGTATCTTCTTATGGCTTTTGCTTGGAGTCTTTCTTATTGTTGAATGTCTTGCCTTGAAACTTTGATTTATTCTTCTTTCTAATCAGCTCTCTCAATTTTCAGGACATCATAGCTATTTCTTCATCAGAGTCTTCATCATCACCTTCTATGTAGCTTTCAACTTGAAGAGCTAAGGTCTTCCTTTTAGGTCCGTCATCTTCTTCATTATACCTCTTTAGTTGATTTTTGAATTCTTCAAGTTCTCCAAACAAAGTTAGAGTTTCCATCGTACTGATTGTAGTTGAGTCTTGAAGAGTTGTAACTTTTGGTGCGAACCGTTTGGACATAACTCTAAGTATCTTTCTATTTATCTCCCTTTGATCAATTTTTTGGCCGAGCATGCTTAGAGAGTTCATAAGAGTGAGGAATCTTGCTTGAGCTTCTTTGATGGATTCATTCTTCTCTAACCTGAAAAGTTCATATTCTTGCATTAGTAAACTTAATATGACTTCTTTTACCTTTGTAGTTCCCTCATGGCTCATGATGAGTGTATCCCATATTTCTTTAGCAGTGGTGCATGCAGAAACTTTGTCAATTTCAGCTTGAATCCTTCCACTTAGCAACGTGTTCATGGCTTTGGAGTCGTAGGATACCATGTATGATTCATTTGAATCCATTTCCATGAGAGTCTTCGGTTTTCCATCATCATGTCTTGGAATGACAGGGCCATTCTCAACAACCCACCATTCTCATGGGTCTCGTTTGAGATAAATCATCATTCTAAACTTCCAAAAGTTGAAGTTTTCACTTTCGATCAACAAAGGTGGTCGACTTGTGGATTGACCTTCTTGAAAACTGAGGTGTGCCATATGATCTTTCCCTACGACCTGTAAAGATCAATATTAGTAGAGCCTTGCTCTGGTACCAAATGAAATTCTGTAATTAAGCACACCTAGAGAGGGAGTGAATAGGTGTAAATACTTAGAAGTAATCTACAGTGGTCAATTTTCAAAATTTACTATAGCAAGCTATAATCGGACAGTCTAACCATGTCCATATTAGTTATATTCTTAGACTGTTATAAGCGGACAGCTAATACATGTCCGTATTAGTGTAAAAATTTTTCGACGCAAACAAAAATTTTGCTGAATATAGAAGCTAAGAACAGAAGCAAAACAACAGGAAATCACACCGAGATTTTTACGTGGTTCAGCTCCTATCCTCTAGTCTAGTAGTCTAATTCACGTCCAATCCCAACTAGGATTGGAGACTCACTTTATTAAAATAATACTCAGCTATTACAAAGTAAATAAAAACTCCCTGTTACAACAACAATCGATTGGACACCTCTGCCCCCTTTGCACCTCTGCAACACCTCTCACCTCTGAGACCTTGATAACTTCGTTGAACAGACTGAGTATTACAAAATAAAAAAACCCCAAGCCAATCCTAGACTTGTACTACTATGGTTACAATAGATATTGAAATAAAGGATACAAGAACACTGTCAACCAAGATTATAAGAATGATTATCTCAGATAGCTCTCTTGAAGATTATGTTCTGCAGTCTCGTAATCCTTCATGAAGCCTAGTAAACAATATAAATACAGAAGAGAGCAACAACTATGACTTCAAGTAACGTTCCATTCAACCAGCAACGGCTATTTACTTTTGAATAGGAGATAAACAACAGCCTTAGAAGATAAGAGAAGTAGTCAAATAAAATACAAAGACTAGCTAAAAGAGTCCTTTTGACTATTAACAAGTTTCCTTCAAAATAACAACTGTTGTTAACAAGACTCCAATAAAAATAACTCTGTTGTTCCAACTTGAATAAGAGACCTTAAATATACCAATTCCTAAAAAGATCTTCAAGACGCGTAAATTGGTATAACATATATATATTAATTCATATTTGAAATAGTTTTCAAACCAAATCAGGATTAGATGTAACTATATATATAAAACAGAAAGCATGTGACAATAACAACCAACTTACAGTAACTTTGAAGCACGTGACCAAACTGCAGTATACTTTCATGCAATAACCCATGCATACTATTAATATGTATACTAATATTTGATTAACAAGATTTATTATATAAAAATAATTTAGTCCATAAAACATTGTAATCATTAAAACCACATAGTATAAAAACTAACAGTCAATACATATATAGCTATCGAGAAAGCGTCTAAAACGTATATAATTTAATTATGCAACAATTATATATACTAATATTCCCAGCTAGCACTGTAGTTAAAAATTTGACTTATTTCTATTTTGAAACAAAGAGTAATGATAAAAGAAAAGAAATTACTTCGAGTTAGCATATAATATAGTGGCAGCTTGATAGAGAAATAGGTTGCGTCATGAAATAAAAAACTAATGGTTATTATATTATTTCTACAGGCACTTTTAAATTATACTGACTTAAAAATTTCATTGAACTATTATCAAGCTACAAAAAAAACTATTATTTTTGGTGCATAAAAAATCATTGAACTTTTAAAAAAATTACCAAATTAAAATTTGATTATATATATATATATATATATATATATATATATATATATATATATTGTTCGGGAGCGTTTTACCGACCTTCATTTGGGCCGAAGGCTTCCTGTCGGAAGGGTTTGGGAGACTGATGGGTGGAAGCCCATAATGATGTTGGAGGTGTTCGGGTCGGCATCTGAGTCCTTCGGGGCCAGAACTGAACTCAGTCTTGTGATGTTCGGGGTTGGGCCTTCGAGTCCCTTGGGTCGAAATCCAGACCAGATTATAGGACCGGTTGGGCCTGCACAGTGGGCTCTCCTGCGTGCAGAGCCCGGGTACCTATTCATACGCATATAAGGTAATTCCAAAGGTAGTGGTAGGATTGGAATCTACTTGCACCTTTTAAGGATAGTGTGTTGGACCCAAGTTATGGTAACTACCATACGCTAGGAGTCCTAATCCGATTGGGAGAAGGATTCTAAGGTGGTGAGTACTATAAATACAAGGCCTAGGTTAACATTATGAGGTAATACCTACTTTTGAGCACTAAACACTTAGCCTCCATTGTTTACCCTTGTAACGGCCTGTACTCATTCTCACACCGGAGCTATCCCCCGACGGCACAAGCCGTCAAGCTTCTGTGTGGTCTGTTACTGTGCAGGTTCTAGCGCGTGGATTCTGTGATTGGACGCGCCGGCAAAACTTGGCGTTAACATTGGCGCTAGAAGGAGGGCTTTTAGTGCTTAAACAATCACTAACAGATCTTTTTTCGGCGAGAGACGATGGCGAGTGCGGAATACGCAGTTTCCGACCGGGATAAGGCCAAGTCACACCAGACCACTCAGGTGAGAGGGTCGGTGAAGGACAGACTGGGTTCCAGAATCCAGGACGATCAGAGGGAGCCGGCTGGCTCCCCTCAGAGGCGGCTCTTTCATGAAAGCCAACGTACTCCCAACCAAGCTAGTAGGATGGACGAAGCTAACCCACAGGCGTTGGAGTTGCATGAAAAGAGTCGTACACTAGGTAGTCGAGATCAAAGAGAATTCATCCTGCAGAAAAAGATGCATCAAAATAAAGATGCCATGATGGCCCTACGTCTTCAACAGGAGGAGCTCGAACTACAAATGGCTAACATGGCCGGAGAACAGGAGGCATCCTCCAAAAGGCGTAGGCACCGCAGTCGTTCGAGAGATGGCCGAAGCAGGAGGAGGAGCCGATCAGCAGGGCGCCGATCAGAACACCCAGACAGGTCTGGACAGAGGAGGGGAGCCGAGATTCCCGAACGTGAGAGGGGCAGACCCCGATCGTCCCCTCGTGAAAGAGAGCCCGACCCCCTCGCTCGAAGGGTGGCAGAATTGGAGAAGCTGCTATTGAGCAAAAGCCCGATGGGTGAGCCCTCGGCCTTTGTGGGGTCACCCTTTTCGCCAGAAATCAATCAGGAGATCGCTGACCCCAAAAAGAAGATGCCCCCAATGGAGACTTATGATGGGCTGGGGGATCCTTACGACCATTCTGATGGGTATGGTAGGTTGATGACGTATTACGGCCATTCTGATGCGGCCAAGTGTCACATGTTCGCCACCACCCTGAAAAAGAGCGCCCGAGAATGGATGAGAACCCTGGCATCAGGGTCAGTGGGCTCGTGGAAAGACCTTCGGGAAAAGTTTAATGCGCGATTCGGGAGTAACAGGAGACGGGGAAAGATCACAGCGTCCCTCATGCAGGTTAGGCAGAGGTCAGATGAGAGCCTGGGGCAGTATGTTAAAAGGTTCCGAGAAGCTGTGGGGTCAGTGGCAGAATTGAACTCCCCGCAAGCCTTGGGGTTCTTCACCACTGGTTTAGACATCGGGAAATCAAAGAAGCTGATGAAGGACCTGGTGATCAACCCCCCGACTGATTTAACGGAAGCGTTCCACAGGGCCGAGGGTCACATAACAGTTGAGGAAGCGATGGGGAACTTCAAACCACAGTCCCAGTCATACGACAAATCCAGAGATCGGGACAAACAGAACTATCAGAAGTCCGACATCCAGGGTAGATCGGACAGTTACAGTAAGAGAAATTATAATGGAGGAGGGTCGGGCATTGAAAGGCCGCCCTTCCCAAACAAAAATATCAACAAAGTGTACACTGCACTCACCACGGATCGGGCCAAGATACTGGAGGAGATACGTAGCAAACCTTTTTTTGAACCATGCCAAACGATCACAAAACCGAGGAAAAGGGGTCGAAACAAGTACTGTGCGTACCACCAAAGTCGAGGCCACACGACAGATGATTGCAATAACCTGAAAGATTTGATAGAAAAGAATGTACAAAACGGGCACCTGGTATGGTACGTAGTCGGCAGAGAAGGATCGGAGGCTCCCCAAGAAGACATCAGAGAACCTCCCCGGGAAGCACAACCGCAACCGAGCTCCCAAGCCCGAGGAGTTATTGATGTGATATCGGGCGGGTCGGTAGGGCGTGTAACCAGTAGAAAACGGGGCGGACACCTCGAAGCCGTACTGTCACTAGCGGGCTCCTCACCCAGAAAGGACAGATCACACTCAGGCACGACCATCTCCTTCTCAGATGACGACTACCCTACTGACCACATCGAACCACATGACGAGGCATTGGTTATAACAGCTCAGGTCGGGCCAGTTGACATGAAGCGAATGATGATCGATAACGGGTCATCAGTCGACATACTCTATACACATGCCTACCAGAGGATGGAGTTGGGAGGAAAAAAGATGGAATTGGGAGGCGAAGGTTCACTATACGGCTTTAGCGGGGACCCGGTTCAGGTGTCGGGCACGATAGAACTGCCAGTCCGATTCGGTACAGCCCCTCAGCAGACAAAAATTATGGTAAAGTTTTTTGTGGTACAAGTGGATTCTGCTTACAATGCCATCTTGGGGAGGCCTACTCTAGCCGCACTGCAGGCAATAACATCTATACCCCACTTCAAAATAAAGTTTCCGACACCGAACGGGATAGGGGAGGTAAAAGGAGATCTCGATATTGCCCGAAGGTGTTATCGAAACACTCTGATATCTTCAGGAGTCGGGGTCAGTAAACGGAAACAGACAATGACCATCGAGTTAGAGCCGTTCACAGAGGGAAGTACCGAACCCATGGCTCTACCGGCCGAAGAAACGGAGGATGTCGAGTTAATACCAGGGAATCCAGACAAACTGATCAAGATTGGGGCAGGATTAACCGAACAGCTACGAACAGGTCTGGTGGAGTTGCTTAGAGTATACACCGATATCTTTGCTTGGGAACCCAGCGACATGCCCGGGGTAAGCAGTACAGTAGCGCTGCATAAGCTTCATACCGACCCGAAGAAGAAGCCGGTGATACAGAAAAGAAGGATCTTTGTCCCGAAAAGATAGAGGATCATAGACGAAGAGGTTGCTAAACTGTTAGATGCAGGGTTCATATTCGAGATCGACTATCCCGAATGGCTGGCGAATGTGGTATTGGTTCAGAAGAAAAATGGGAAGTGGAGGATGTGCATCGACTACACGGACCTAAACAAGGCATGTCCTAAAGACTTCTATCCGTTACCCAACATAGACCAGCTGATTGATGCCACCTCAGGGTATGGAATGCTAAGTTTCATGGACGCTTTCTCGGGGTATCACCAAATATCGATGCATAAGGAGGATATCCCAAAGACCAGCTTCATCACTCATCGGGCAATATACGCGTATCGAAAAATGACTTTCGGACTGCTGAACGCAGGGGCAACCTACCAACGGATGATGAACTTCGTATTCAGAAAACAACTAGGGCGGAGTATGGAAGTGTACGTGGACGACATAATCGTCAAAAGCATGTCAGTCCGTGATCATCTGGGGGATTTAGCAGACTGCTTCGAGACTGTGAGACAACACAATCTGAGGCTAAATCCGACCAAATGCACCTTCGGATTGGGTTCAGGGAAATTTCTGGGATATCTGGTCAGTAAAAGAGGAATCGAAGCCAATCCAGAAAAAATCTCGGCGATCTTAGACATGAAATCTCCAAAAACATACAAAGATGTCCAGAGGCTGACGGGCTGAATCGCGGCCCTTCGGAGATTCATGTCAAGGTCAGCAGAAAGGTGCCTACCCTTTTTCGACAGTCTCAAGGATCCGAAAAATGACAAAAGCTTCCAGTGGACTTCGGAATGAGAAGACGCGTTCCAAAAGATCAAAAGGTATTTGGGCTCGGCACCATTGCTGATGAAACCAGTTGCCTCTAAGCCTTTATACTTATACTTAGCTGCTAGCCCGATGGCAGTAGGGGCAGCACTGGTGAGGGATAAGGGATGTAAGCAGTTCCCGGTGTACTACGTCAGCCATGTTCTCAGAGACGCAGAGACGAGATACCCGAACCTGGAAAAGTTCACCTACGCTCTCATAATTGCTAGCAGGAAACGCAGGCACTACTTCCAGGGTCGGGTGATAGTGGTCTACACAAATCAGCCTTTGAAAAAGATTCTGCATAAACCCGAGGTGTCAGGTCGGTTGGCCGCGTGGGCGATGGAATTAACACAATTTGCTATAGAGTATCATCCCCGAACGACAATCAAAGGCAGGCGCTGGCAGATTTTGTAGTAGAATGCTCTTTCACAGAGCCGGAGATGAACATAGTGGCCGGAGCACAAGTGGATCAGACCTCGTGGACTTTATACGTGGATGGGTCGTCAACCTCAGACGTCAGTGGAGCAGGGGTCATTCTGACAAGTCCAGAAGGGTTCAAGGTCCAACAAACCATTCGGTTCGGCTTCAAGGCCACGAACAACGAAGCGGAACACGAGGCTATCTTAGCAGGGATACGATTGGCCCAAAGCCTAGAAGTACAGAGGTTGATCATCTACAGTGACTCACAGCTGGTGGTCAAGCAGCTATCGGGAGAGTACGAAGCTCGGGGGGCAAGGATGACCAAATATCTGGCCGAGTTAAAAGATAAGCTCACATACTTCGCATCGCACAGCTGTTTGGGGGTGGATCGATCAAACAACACCATAGCAGATTCCCTGGCACGATTGTCAACTACCGAATCGAGCTCTTTCGATGTATCGGTGTACTTAGAGATTTTAGAAAAACCCAGTATCCCGAAGATAGAAGTCCTAGCGTTAGACCGACTCAACTGCTGGCTCACTCCTTATATCTCATATTTGGCCGAAGGGACCCTACCTTCGGACCGAATTCTAGCCAGGAAAGTCAAACATCGAAGCTCGAACTTCGTCCTCATCGATGGAGATCTTTACCAAAGAGCCTTTAGCTCTCCACTGCTCAAGTGCCTGACTCCCTCAGAAGCAGACTACACACTTCGAGAGGTGAACGAGGGAATCTGTGGGGATCACATGGGAGCAAAATCGCTGGCACATAAAATTTTGAGGCAGGGGTATTACTGGCCAACTATCTATACAGAAGCAAAGGAATTTGTCAGGAAGTGCTCCAAGTGCCAGCTGAACAGCAACATCCCACATCAACCTCCAGAAGAGCTGTACTCGGTCCTATCTCCAATTCCCTTTGCGGTATGGGGAATTGACATCCTGGGCCCTCTACCAAAAGCGAAGGGACAGGTTAGCTTTGTGATCGTGGCCATAGATTACATGACAAAGTGGGTCGAGGCCAAGCCACTACAAAAGATAACCGAGCAGGGGTGTTTAAATTTTGTCAAAGAAGGAATAGTCTACCGGTTCGGCATCCCGATGGCAATAGTCTCAGACAATGGCAGACAGTTCGTCGGGCCAAAATTCGAGGGCTTTTTGAAAGAATTAGGGATTCAACACCGAAAGACTTCGGTTGCCCACCCTCAGTCGAACGGTCAAGTAGAAGTAACCAATCGAACCCTACTCAATGGGATAAAGCGTAGGTTGGATAAATTAAAGGGTCGATGGCCCGAAGAGCTATTATCTGTTTTATGGTCGTACCGAACTACCCCACGAACTACAACGGGGGACTCTCCATTCAGACTGGCATATGGGACCGATGCTCTAATTCTTATTGAGATCGAATCACCCACCCTTCGGGTCAGCCAATACAAAGAGTTATACAATGAAAATAGCTTGAGAATAAATCTGGATCTACTGGATGAAGTTCGGGATTCGGCTATGCTGAGGCTGGCAATTTACCAGCAACGAACCGCCAGACACTACAATCAGAAGGTGAAGTCTAGGAGGTTTGCAGTAGGAGATCTAGTCCTCTGGGAGTCGGAGGCTTCAACCCCCCAGAACACCGGCAAGTTAATGCCTAACTGGGAGGGGCCTTACGAAGTGATAGGAGTGCCGAAGCCAGGAACATACCGGCTTCGAGTAATGAACGTTTCCGAGGTAAAGAATACATGGCATGCTGGAAGACTTAGAAAATTTTACCAGTAATAGTCGAGTTATTCTTACTTTTATCTATGTAACCGATTCAATCTAAATGATATAAATGAAAGTTTTTGTTTCTGTTAATGTTCAACTTCATCTATATTCATACGTTCGATCAAGAGGTTCGGAAAGACACCACTGATCGAGATAAGTCCCGAGCATAACTGACCGAGAGTTCGATACATTCTTAAAAGAACAGATCTCGGGTACTATCCGATCAAGAGGTTCGAAAAGATACCACTGACCGAGATAAGTCCCGGGTATAACCGTCGGACACTTCAGTATCAGATAAACTCTAAGGGCAATCCGATTAGAAAGTTCGGATGAACATAACTGATCGAGATTAGTTCTAAGTAAAACTGACAACAAACATTCATGGGCCAGAAAGTGTATTTCCTTTATACTTACAAATTCCTTTTACAACCCGATCACTTACGATTCGGGCAAAAGTAAAAAAAAAAAAATCCTACATATCTATTCGGCAGGAGGATCGTCTTCAGACTCATCGTCCGAAGAATCAAGGATCGAGGAATCGAGCCCAGCAGCCATCAGCTTGGCCCTAGCCTTTTCCCGATAAGTCTCATACCCTTCACCAAACTGGGCTAGGACTTTATCGTTCAAAGCTTCGGACTCTTCATATTCGGTAATGGCCTGCTGTCGGGCCTCGACAACTTTCTCAGGGAATGCATCGACTGTAGCGTTCAAAGCGTTGTTATCCTTAATCAGGTACATCAGCTTGTCGTGCATCCCAGAGAATTTGAGTGTAATACTGTCAATAGTATTCTCTCGATCCTTGACCTCCCGAAGCAGACGATCCCTTTCCGCCAGAAGCAAGCTTTTCTCCTGCTCCAGCTCCTTGACCCTGTCCACGGCTAGGACCGACCGAACTTGTGATTCCACAAAGGACTCTTGTTCCTTCTTCAGCTCGGACCGCAGCCCCCAAACATCAGCCTCAAGCAGCTCTACTTCCGTCCCCAGCTGAATCTCTTTCTTTGTAGATCTGGCAAGGGGAGGAATGGCTCTGGCTAGGATGGCGTTGGCCTGCAGATAACGCATATATCAGTGAAAGAAGTAAGAGTTAGATTTATTAACAAAGCAATCAGATCCACAAAGCAGAAAATTACCTGGGTCTGAGCCCGAATGTAAGCCACCAAGAACTGATCAGATGAGTATCCTTTAAATCGTTCGTCGTCTCCAGGAAGTTTGAAGTGATCGAAGAGGGTGAAAGGGAAGACATCTGATGGGCTCTTGGGCCAACAAGTAGTCGGCGATCC